>JAGFNQ010005349.1:0-263899 GCA_024364735.1 Boesenbergia rotunda
ACAGTTAACCATCATAGTTCAACGCGAGCATAGTGATTTTTTCGATTACCTATACCTTAAAATGCCATATGGATTTTCTCTCATATTAAAAACAAGTATATTATTTAAACAACTACGAGCTTTTAGAATCCAGTGTTAAACTATTCCTGTTTGCAACTGTAAAGAATCAATCTCACTTCGTGCTAAGGTTGCAATTCAATCAATAACTTACAAAAAACCTACCGTCTCTAACATGAATTAACAATGGTATTGCAGTATCTTTTCGATGTTCCTTTCTATTTAT
Source organism: Boesenbergia rotunda (assembly GCA_024364735.1). Taxonomy (NCBI): domain Eukaryota; kingdom Viridiplantae; phylum Streptophyta; class Magnoliopsida; order Zingiberales; family Zingiberaceae; genus Boesenbergia; species Boesenbergia rotunda. Next base: position 284 of record JAGFNQ010005349.1, read on the forward strand.
AAATAGCTAGAAAACAAATCATCAGCATAGACTAGTGACAAAAGAAACACAACATTCAAGCAATGATCTTGACTGTAGTGTGAATATATTCAATTTGTGCATCCATGCCACTTTTGGGTCTTGGTTGGATATGGACATAACTCTCGACATGCCTATGGGTAGTAAGAGAATAAAATTTTAATAATGCCTAGAGATAGCAGGATTCATAATGGAAGGCTACCACTGAAACATTTGCGCAGCACTAATAGTTATTTAAGAAAAACAAACTTTGGCGTGCAACTGGAATAAACTACTCGAAACTGTGGAAGCCAGTGACTATTACCTTTCCCGAGCCTGACCATAGTATATGAAACACCTAGCAAACTATGAAACCTCACAAATTGAGTAACACCTACTACAATGCTTTTCAGAAAAATGCCTACGCCCAGGCAACTGAATTAAATTTGGTGAGACCGCAAGAATCCACAATGTTATTGCACATCATACAGAAGAGTGCAAATTCATAACCTAAAAAAGGGGGCCTAAAGATGTTAATACGGACATGCAAAAGCTAGATGATATTTTCTATCAGTGATCTTCTTTATGTAACTGAATATAACTAAATAAACAAGAGACACTTCAAAAAACTAAGTAAAAAGTTATGGGCAGAGAGAAATATGCTATGTGATTAACAAAATCAGACCTTCAAATTTTGTGACTTTAGCTGAGCGATCAGTAGATTTTGCAATTCCATTTCCACATCCAAAAGATCTAGCAGGAGTCCCAATGCAATGCAAATTGTCAATCTCACAGACTCTGAGATCTTGACTGCTATAAGAACCATTTTCTCCAAAAGTCTTCCCTTGCATATCTGGATAGAGGCAAGACACCTGATCATCGCAACGGAAGCCACATGAGTTTAGAGCCTGAGCATCAGCTAGCATGTTTGATTGGGTCACATTATAAGTAAAATCCCCACTCGCTTTCACTGGTTTCTGATAAGGAAAACATCCAATCTCTCCATCTATGCGCCCCCTTAGATCCACAAGCAAACATCTGAGCCTCGTAACCTCAGCTTCAAGAGCAGCTTGATTTTGAAGCCTCTTCATGAGTTGCTGGTTAACAGCTCTTAGCTGAGCAACCTCTTCCTCTAGGGATGCTGCATGTGCCTTCTTCTTCTCCCTGTACTTTCGAACAGCCTCTCTGTTACCACAAGATCTTTTCTTTGATGAAGAGCCCTTCTCCACTGACTCAGCAGTCTCATCAGGAGAAGCTGAGACGATTTTGGTGTGAGCATGGAAACAAGTATGGGTGTGTGAGAGGTCCGGCCCAGGCGGGTTGCAAGTGTGGGTGTGGGTGCATGTATGGCTATCATTGAAGATGTTGTCAAAAAAACTATCCATGGAGCAGTTGCTAGGAAGATCTTCGCCAGCATTCGGCCCAGAGAAGACCTCGGGATTAGAGAAATCGAGGTCCCCTTCGTCCATAATCACAAACGCGAGCAATATAGTCTACCTAAATAAGCAGAAAGATCGTAAGATAGTCCAGTGACTTAATCTCGACGAATGCTACCATCAAGGATCCAAAAAGTTCAAATTTCCGGAAACAAACACGAAGACATCAAGCACTAAAATAAAAAGCGAAATTTTGTGGGAAACATTATTAAATATAAGGATCAAGCACGATGCATTCGATAAATAGTTCTATCAATCACGAAACATACCGACTGTGAGACCGTTAAGGCGAGAAAAGAAAAGGCAACGTTGAACAGAGAACAAAAGATAAGAACAACGAATTGAACGACCGGAAGCCAGAGAAGTACCTCAAAATTAGGGACGTTGTTCAGAAGACGATCCGATCACCACGGCAGAAGAACAGCCCTGTGCTGCATCTGGGTGCGCTCCCTTCAAAAATTCAGATCATGCAAAGCAAGGCGAGATTTTGGAACGGAACAACTGGAAATTAACAAAATTCAGAGGGTAATCGATCGGAACCCTAGAGAAAGAGACGCAAAAGAGGGAAAGTTCGGCGAAATCACACGGGAGAAAATAATGACACGCGAGATGCGACTCCCGAGCGTAGAGTCGGCGCTGCAGAGAGAGAGAGGCGAGAGATAGAGACAAATCCCCCAACTGCGGTAAAGAGCCATACCCAACATCTGATTTAGATCAGACGGTACATGATTGATCCTTTTCCGTTGCGGTTCTTCCAAACCGGTTCAGTAATTAAGAAATAGCCGTTTTTTATTTTTTATTTCCAAATATCCAAATCACTTCGTAGTTTTAAAATTATTAAATTATATATCTATTTTAAACTTTATTCCTAATCAATCGGCGTATGTCGACGGACCGACTGATATTTTCATTAGTAAATTCAATACATCATTTTCTTCTGAATTTCAAAATTTATGTAAAAATCAATCAACTGTTTTATTTTTTTAACAAAATAAATTTTAGATAAAATTGATTATAAATTAAACGATCTCGGATTTATATAAAACTAGTTTTTATATATTTGTTTAATTCTCTTAATTATATTCATGCTCTCAAACATCAATTTGACTCAATATACAGAGCGTAGTAATTTTTTAAATATGAATTTAATTATTTAAAAAATAATAATTCACATTTAAAAAATCACTATGGTCAATATATTGGATCAGATTTATGTTTGAGAGCATGAATATAATCAGGAGAATTAGATAAACATATAATAGTTTCATGTCAATCCGAAATCGTTTGGTTTATCAGTCGATTTTGCCCAAAATCAATTGATGAACGGGTAAAACCGTCTGATAGAGCAAATGATCTCGGATTGACATTAAATTAGCTCCTATATGTTTATCTAATTCTCTCGATTACATTGATGCCCTCAAACGTAAATTTAACACAATATATTGATAATAGTGATTTTTTGAATGTGAATTAAATTTTTTGAACAATTAAATTCATGTTTAAAAAATTACTGTTCTTAATATATTGAGTCAAATTAATGTTTAAGAATGTGAATATAATTAAGAGAACTAACCGAATACATAAGAACTAATTTCATGTCAATCTGAAGTCATTTGGTCTATCAGTCAATTTACCCAAAATCGACCAAACGACCAAACTAATCGGCTGATTAACCGAACAACCTCGGATTGATACGAAACTAACTACTATATTTCGTCTAAGTCTCTTGATTATATTCATGCCCTCAAATATCAATTTGACTATATATATATATATATATTAAGAGCGGTGATTTTCCAAATACGAATTATATTATTTTTAAATTTTAATCCGTGTTAAAAATTCATTGCACTATATATATTAAGTCAAATTAATTTTTTTAGTAATGGATATAATTAGGAGAAGTAGACGAATACATATGAGTTAATTTTATGTCAATCTGAGGTCATTTAGTTCATCAACCGATTCGTTTGGTCTAATAGCCGATTTTGGACAAAATCAGCTGATGCACCTAACGACCTCAGATTGAAATAAACCTAGCTTCTGTGTGTTCGTCTAATTCTCCTGATTATATCAATACCCTCAAACATCAATTTGATTCAATATATAGAGAGCAGTGATTTTTTAAAAATAAATTTGATTGTTCGAAAAATTCAAATCATGATAAAAAATTACTATTGTCAATATATTAGGTTAAATTTATGTTTTAGGGCATGAGTATAATCAAGAGAATTATACGAACATATAAAAGCTAGTTTCATATCAATCCTAGTTTATTTGGTCCATCAGATGATTTAATTTGCCCGTCCATCAACTAGTTTTGGGCAAAATTGACCGATGGACAAAACGTTCTTGGATTGATATAAAACTAGCTCATATGTGTTTAACTAATTCTTTTGATTATATTCATACCTTTTAATATAAATTTAACCCAATATATTTAGAGTAGTGATTTTTTTAACACAAATTAAAATTTTCGAACACATTCGCGTTCAAAATATCACTGCACTTAATATTGTTAGGACCGGAAGACGAGCTAGAGGGGTGATTAGCTCCGATCTTTGCTCGATAAAGATTTGTTGCAACGGAAGACTTGAGCAATGCTAACACCTCGATTTACTTGGTATACACCTTCTTGAGGTGACTAATCTAAGAATCCGCTCTTCCTCACTGTCTCATACACTATGAAAGATTTCCTTCTTGAGGTGAAGAAATCTCTTACAAGCTTACAAGAAGAAACAATCAAGAACATGCAAATATAATAGAAATCATACAAGATTTACACAAATTAACTCTCATTGCTTTTCTTGTTTCCTTCAAACTTGAAATCGCCTCTTGATCCTTGGAAATTCAACAGCATTAAGCTCCAAGGCCTCACTTGAAATGGCGATGAAGAAGGTGAAGAGCGTCGAAGGAATGACGAAGCTCCTCGCTTCAAACCTGCGTGAAAATCCTATATACCTGCGACCTAGGTTTCCCTTAATCGATTATCACGTCAGACTTAGTCGTTCAACGGCTATTTTTTGAAGCTTAATCAATTGACCAATCTATTAAGAAGCTAAACTGATTTAGCACTTTTCTGTGATCTCATGCAATACTGTTGTAATCGATTGTCTAATTGATTACTGTACACCTTAATCGATTGACTAATCGATTAAGAGGAGACTGAATCGATTGGCCAATTGATTTAGCCTACTTCTGTTCTCGCGACATAACTCTCCCAATCAATTCACATCTTCCTTAATCGATCACACAATCAATTAAGAAGGCTTCTATTCGCGATAAACCAACGCCAATCGATTACTCAATCGATTAACCCCAATCCTAACTTATGTGCACAAGTCTAGGGTTCCTTTGCCTAACCCCGGTCAAACGTGACCTGTTAGGACTTCCTCACCAAGTGACCGATTAAACCTTTGATCGACTTGAATTTCCCTTGCCTAGTTCCCAATCAGGTTTGCCTAAACCTCGAGTTAGGTCTAGTCTCTCGGTAGACTTTCACCTTGCCAACGCGCAATCTCCCTGATCCACATGGACTTTACCTAGTCCCACTAGATGTGCCTAGTCCCACTAGGACTTTTCCAGTGCCAGCATGCAATCTCCTCGATCTACCTGGACTTCACTTAGTCCCACTAGGTGTGCCTAGTCCCACTAGGACTTTTCCTGTGCCAGCGTACAATCTCCCCGATCCACCTGGACTTCACCTAGTCTTACTAGGTATGTCTAGTCCCACTAGGACTTTTTTCATGCCAGCGTGCGATCTCCCCGATCCACTTGGACTTCACCTAGTCCCACTAGGTGCGCCTAGTCCCACTAGGACTTTTCTCATGCCGTCGTGTGATCTCCCCGATCCACCTGGATATTACCTAGTCCAACTAGGTGTGCTTAGTGCCATTAGGTCATTCCCAGTCAAGTCTCCAGTCAACCTTGACCCACTTGACTCACACGATATTGAAACATCATTATCAAACATTGAAACTTAAGCTTACCAAGCTTACTAAACATAAACTCACCCGAGCCTATTCAAACTAGGTCAACCCTGACCTAACAAAGAATGCACGAACAAATATATTAGGGTCAAATTGATATTTGAGAGCATAGATATAATTAGAAGAACTAACCAAACACTAATGAACTAATTCAAGTTTATCCGAGATCGTTTGGTCTATCAGTCAGTTTTATTCAAAATCGGCTAAATGACCAAATGAACCGACTGATAGATCAAACAACCTCGAATTGACATGAAACTAACTCCTATGTTTTCGTCTGATTCACCTAATTATATTCATGTCCTTAAATATCAATTTGACTCTATATATTGAGAGTAGTAATTTTTTAAACAAGAATTAGATTATTCAAAATTTTAAGCCGTGTTAAAAAAGCATTGCACTCTATATACTAAGTCAAATTAATGTTTAAGTAATGGATATAATTAGGAAAAGTAGACGAATACATAAGAGCTAGTTTCATATCAATCCGAGGTCGTTTGGTTCGATCAACCGATTCATTTAGTTCATCAACTAGTTTTGGGCAAAACCGACAAACGACCTCGGATTGACATAAAACTAGCTTCTATGTGTTCGACTAATTCTGTTGATTATATCTATACCCTCAAACGTCAATTTGACTCAATATAAAAAAAAATAGAGAGAAATAATTTTTTAAATACGAATTTAATTGTTTAAAAAATTTAATTCAAGTTCAAAAATTACTATTATCAATATATTTAGTTAAATTTTTGTTTGAAGACATGAATATAATCAGGAGAATTAGACGAACATAAAGAAGCTAGTTTCATGTCAATCCGAAGTCGTTTAGTCCTTAGTCGATTATGGGCAAAATTTGCTGATCGACCAAACGATCTTAGATTGATGTAAAAACTAGCTCTTATAAATTTGACTAATTCTCCTGATTATATTCATACTCTCAAATGCAAATTTAACCCAATATATTCAAAGTAGTAATTTTTTAAATACGAATTAAATTTTTTCGAACACATTCATATAAAAAAATTCATTGCACTTAATATATTGGGTAAAATTGATATTTGAGAGCATGAATATTATTAGGAGAACTAACTGAACAGATAGGAACTAATTTTATGTCAATCTGAAGTTGTTTAGTCTATCAGCTAGTTTTGCCCAAAATCGGCTAAAGGACTAAATGAACCGGCTGGTGGATCAAACAATCTCGGATTGACATGAAACTAACTCCTATATTTGCATCTAATTCTCTTGATTATATTCATACTCTCAAATATTAATTTGACCTTATATATTAAAAGCAGTGATTTTTTAAACATGAATTAAATTATTCAAAAATTTTAATCTCTATTAAAAAATCAGTGCACTCTATATATTGAGTCAATTTGATGTTTGAGTAATGGATATAATTAGGAGAAGTAGACAAACATATAGGAGTTAATTTCAAGTCAATCCGAGATCATTTGGTTCATCAATCGATTTATTTGGTCCATCAACTGATTTTGGGCAAAATCGACTAATGGACCAAATGCCCTCGGATTGATATAAAACTAGTTTTTATGTATTCATCTAATTCACCTGACTATATTCGTACCATCAAATATCAATTTGACTCAATATATTGAGCAGTGATTTTTAAATATGAATTTAATTGTTCGAAAATTTTAATTTGTGTTTAAAAATCACTATTCTTAATATATTGGGTTAAATTTACTTTTGAGGACATGTATATAATTGGAGAATTAAACGAATATATAGGAGCTAGTTTCATGTCAATCCGATGTCGTTTGGTCCATCAACCGATTCGTTTGGTCTATCAGCCGATTTTGGGCAAAATCGACTAAAGGACCAAATGACCTCGAATTGAGTTGAAACTAGATTCTATGTATTCGTCTAATTCTCCTGATTATATACATACCCTCAAATGCCAATTTGACTTAATATAGAGAGCAGTGATTTTTTAAACACGAATTTAATTGTTTAAAAAATTCAGTTTGGGTTCAAAAAAATACTATTGTCAATATATTTGATTAAATTTATGTTTATGAACATAAATATAATTAGGAGAATTAGACAAACACATAGGAATTAGTTTAATATCAATCCGAGGTCATTTAGTCCATCAATCGATTTTGGGCAAAATCGACTGATGGACCAAACGATCTTGGATTAACATAAAAAGTAGCTCTTGACTAATTCTCTTTATTATATTCATGCTCTCAAACATAAATTTAACTCAATATATTGAGAGTTATGATTTTTTAAATATGAATTAAATTTTTCGAACACATTCATGTTCGAAAAATTACTGTACTTAATATATTGGGTTAAATTTATATTTGAGGGCGTGGATATAATTAGGAGAACTGACCAAACATATAGAAACTAATTTCATGTTAATTTAACATCGTTTGGTCTATCAGCTAGTTTTGTCCAAAATTGACTAAAGGACCAAATGAGCTGGTTGATAGACTAAAAAATCTCGGATTGACATTAAAAGAACTCTTATATTTTTGTCTAATTCTCCTGATTATATTCATGCTCTCAAATATCAACTTTACTCTATATATTAAGATCGATGATTTTTTAAATACGAATTAAATTATTCAAAAATTTTAATCTATGTTAAAAAATCATTGCACTCTATATATTAAGTCAATTTGATGTTTGAGTAATGGATATAATTAGGAGAAGTAGATGAACATATAGGAGCTAATTTCATATCAATTCGAGGTCGTTTGGTCTATTAATTGATTTGTTTGATCTATCAGTCGATTTTGGGCAAACTGACTGATGGACCAAACAATCTCGAATTGACATAAAACTAGCTCCTATTTGCTTGTCTAATTCACCTGATTATATTTGTACTCTCAAATGTTAATTTGACTAAATATATTGAGTAGTGATTTTTTAAATATGAATTTAATTATTTAAAAAATTTAATTCGTATTCAAAAAATTATTACTCTCAATATATTAGGTTAAATTTATGTTTAAGGGCATGCATATAATCGCGAAAATTAAACGAACACATAAGAGCTAGTTTTATATCAATCTGAGGTCGTTTGGTCCATTAGTTAGTTTTGGGCAAAACTGACTAATGGACAGGCAAAACTCGGTTGATGGACTAAACAACCTCGGATCGACATAAAACTTACTTTTATGTGTTCGTCTAATTCTCCCAATTATATTCATACTCTCAAACATAAATTTAACCTAATATATTGACTACAATAGTGATTTTTTTAACGTGAATTGAGTTTTTCTAACAATCAAATTCGTATTTAAAAAATAAATGCTATATATATACTGAGTCAAATTGATGTTTGAGGGCATAGACATTATCAAAAAATTAGACGAAGATATAGAAGTTAATTTTATGTCAATCTGAGGTCGTTCGGTTGATAACCGATTTTATCTAAAATTAACTTTGTTTAAAAAAATAATTCAGTTAACTGATTTTTATTTAAATTTTAAAATTTACACAACAGTAGGACATCGATTCGGCTGGTGAAAAATATAAGTTGATTGCTTAAATCAATCAACTGATGTTTTTAATTAGTTGGCTGATTAGTGGTAAAATCGGAAATAAATACGTGATTTGGTAATTATTGAAACTTCCCTTCATGATTTGGGTATTTCAGATTTTTTTTACATGGTTCAGTAAAAAGTTAAAGAACTAGAGCTATAAATTGCTTGGTTTATTACCGATTCAGCTAAATGGGCAAATTAGACATGTTAACTTTTCCCTTCCGGTTCATCCAAACCGGTTTAATGAGTACATTTTCTCCATTTTCTCTATTACCCCACACTTACAATTGTATTCTCTAGATCATCTCACTTTTATACTCAAATATACTAGTCCATTTATTTAAAAAATAAATAAATCCATTATTTTAATGGTTCTTTTAGGCTGCATTTGGTTAAGGGTAATGAATCCAATTTGTAATATACTTGAGCTTGTAATGTAATCCAGATTATATGTTGTTGGTCTTGTAATCCAGATTACAATACTTTAACTAGTTTTTATAATGCAGATTATATTACATTACAGTTTTAAAATTGTACCAAACAAAGTAATCAATCTTGTAATGTAATCCTGATTACATTACGAGGCTGATTACCCTTTACCAAATGTAACCTTAGAGTCGACCCTATATACATGAAAGGAGATAAATTCATATACATAGGCAGGAGATACATAATAGGATAGAAGATCGGCAATTTACCAAAGGGCGTATCCAACTATTCGTAATTACCGAAAGGAGTATCATGGTTTCTATTATACCAAAGGGCGCATCCCATATAGTGAAGTTACTTTTATACCCCTCCCGCCAGAGAATGGCTTTATCAAACATATTTTCGAGACAACCGAACCACTTTATCAATAAAATATTAATTTGTGGTTCGGATGGGTAGCAGTCGAATTTTTCTCCATTCTCTCTCAGCGCAACAACGTAAATGGAAGGTTTGAAGGTGGAGGACATTGTGCGTGCCCTAGCTGTGATATAGTTGCGAGCTCATCCCCCGAATCCCTGCGGACAACCAAAACCTAGGCAATGCTCGAAAGCGTTTCTGTGTGATCCTGAGGTGGGTTTTAGTGTTAACGTTGAAGTCGAGACTGATCGGCATAATACACCAAGGGGTTAGGGTTTCTGCACGTTTGATTTATTTGATAATGTCAGGAAAATGGTCTGTGGGTGGTTCAGCGTCTTCTTCGTTGGCATTATCCACCAAGGTATGTTAGCGATATGCTTAGGTCAAACCAGCATAGTTTGTCAACATGTTTAAAATTATTTAGCTGAATAAATTTGTACTGTACATAAACTATAGGATTCAGATGAGTTTGGACAAAAATTACGTTGGTGCAGTGTTTTAGGCCACTTTAAACAATTTTTTGAAGCATTTGAAATTTTAAATGATCGACACATTGCGAAGATCGAAGGGTCGCCTTTCAGTTTTTTCCTGGACATACAAGAATTGCAGCATATCCGTGGAATTTTGGTTAATATATTTGAAAGTTGGGATTCAACCTCGCAAGTTTTTAAATTCTCAGGTAATAGTTTTAGTTATGAATTGTAGACAATATCTATAGTATCTATAGTAAGATAAGACAATAATATAGATGGCCTGAAATGATTAGTTTTTGATAAAGTTTAATCATTTCATTTCAGGGCTACTGAGGGCCTGAAGTGAAATTGACTTCAGGCCCTCGGTAGGCCTGAAATAAAATCATTTCAGGCCTACCGAGGGCCTGAAGTTAATTTAGTTCAGGCCCTCGGTAGGCCTGAAATGAATACATTTCAGGCCCACGTCGGGCCTGAAATGAATACATTTCAGGCCCACGTCGGGCCTGAAATGAATACATTTCAGGCCCACGTCGGGCCTGAAATGTATTCATTTCAGGCCCTCGTCGGGCCTGAATTGAATTCATTTCAGGCCCACGTTGGGCCTGAATTGAATTCATTTCAGGCTCAACGTGGAATAATTTCAAGCCTATATTCTTGATGATAACTAAATATTGTTATTGTTTCAGGTGTACCGGTTGCGTTCTCCAGACGAGATGTTGCTTTGATACTGGGTATAGTGGACCGTGGTGTTTCGGTCCCTATTAATTCAACTAAAGCATCGGGTGACCTCTATCGTACTTACTTCTCAAAAGAAAAACAACCTACAAGAACAAGACTTGAGGAGTTACTTAAACATTTTTCTAAAAGTGTTGAATCAGAGGATGATGTGTTATTAGTGTGTAAATTTTATATTTTGTATATATTTATTTGTGTTTTATTTTCGTCTAGTACATATAAGGTTCCTCTAGGTCTTGTAGATATAGTAGATGATTATGACAATCTAGGTAGATTCAACTGGGTAGAAGCTATCCATCAATTTTTGTCTCCACAATTACCTAAGATTGGGGACTTATTTTCATCAACTCAGGGAAACCAGAGCACCACTAACCTCCCTTACCTAAAGGGATTTGCAGGGCTTTTGGCAGTGAGTAGAATTATCTTGTTAAATTTTATAATATTTTGATGTCATTAATGTATTTGGCTGGAAAACTTTGTGTAGGCATGGTTTTTGGAGCATGTACCAATTCAAAAACCATTCAATGTTGAAGGACCCCGAATAAATAAGTGGAGGAATATTCCTTCGCATATTAGTAGAGTGAGGGGCCTTGTCGACCGACTCTCGTCCGAAGAGGTAATTATTCTTAAATGTGATCTATCTGAGTTAGATATAGAGATAGTAACATTTGTGTACTTCGTAATTTATAGGTTATTGTTGAATTAATTCCTAACCTACATGAAAACACTGTTGTTTGAGAACCTTGATATCGGTGATGACATACCACGGCCAATGGAGACATCAGAAGGAGATGTTAGGCTATGTGGTCAATGCATTCTTAAGGACAACCAAATCAAGGAGCTAACAGAGGAGAATATATGTTTGAATGAAAGGGTTAAGGAATTACTTTCAATTATTGAAAAAAAAGGCATGGAGGGTCAAGAAAGCTATCCTGTAGTCGATTCTCTTTCTGATCCAGTATCTTGTACACCTAGGAGAGGACGTGACTGTTAGTAATATGAGAGAAGTGTCCTAAGGCAATTGCCTTATGATTGTAATCATTTACTTTAATAAATGAATATTCACTATTTGAGTATACATGTTCATGTATTTGATTAAGATCTTGAACTCATTTACTGAATGTCCACAATACAATTCACAGCATGAGAGAATTTGTGATGAATTCACAACTAGTGATTATCTCTACATGTGCAATTGTGAAGTATTGAAATTGTCCCTAGTCGATGAATTGATAAATACGGACACTATCAATTCTGTTGAGACTAGCATGGGTTATTCTCTAATCAGCTGATTCTCACTGGCTGGTGACATTGAGATGTCTGGAGATAAACATGGATGCTAGTTAAGGGAACTAGTTCATTGAAGTGACTGGCTGTAGAACTTCATATGGGAATCTACATGTAGATATGTCAATGAAGTTCTTACTGCAGCTTAAGTGCGATGTTCCTTTGACTTGCGGTGCTCAAGTTATCTTGGTCACGGAGACTTATACTTTGACATCTTAAGCAAGCATCTCTAAGGAGGTGTGGACCTAAGATGGTTGGGTATAAGCCGAAGTGCCCGAAGATGTTTGAACAGCCTACAAAGGATTCACGACTCCTTGCGAGGAGATGTATACCCAAGGCCTATCGTCGGATTGTTACTCGAAGTCTCTGGCCAGAGCATAACACGTTCCGAGTATGAATCTCAAGAAAACATGAGAGTAATTAGAATCCGTTGGACGAGAAAGACATTGCTTGGGCTAGGTGTGACGTAGTCAGCCTAGTGGGGACTGACACACATAAACCGTGTCCTGAACCAAGTGGGTATAAGATGGTGAAGGGAATGAGGCACGACTCATTATAGCTGCTGAAGGGTTTCAGAATTCTTTCTGAGGTCAACCGTTGATCTTTCGATTAATTGGGTGTCATGATGTAATACTAGGTGCCACTCATGATCGTTCTATAATTGGTTAATTATAGACAGCCAACATAAATCGAAAGTCTATTTAGTCACACGCACAACGAGTAATCCGAGGGATTTAAAACGAGTTGAAAATTGGATTTTTCGATCAAGAGAAATAAGTCGAATCTGAATTTATCAGAGGCGCATCGGAAGCTTAAAACGGCTAAGTCTTTTGAAGGCTTATTAGGCGAATCAAATGAGTTTAATTCGCGAGGAGGCGGCTCGGTTTGGCCAGCCAAAGAGGGTGCCCACCCTCTTTGGTTTGGCCGGCCACTACAAGGAGAAAAAACCAATTTATTTGGTTTATTTTATAAAATAAACCAAGCGCGATTTATTTTATAAAATTATGGATAAATAAATCTATATAAAGAAATTTATATAAAGAGATTTATATAAAGAAATTTATATAAAGAAATTTATAGAAATTTATTCCTTTTTATGGAAATTAAAATGAACCATGGATCGGTTTTTTTAATTTTATAAAATCAATTATGAATTGATTTTTCCATGATAAGAAAAATTTATAAATTTCTTGTAAATTTTATTCCATAATAAAAGGAGAGATGTATTTGTTTTATTATAAAGTTAGTTATAATAAAACTTGGCATAAACGGAATAATTCATAAGAAAATTTATAGGATAAATTTCTTATGAAAAATTCCGTTAAAGGGGAGACTTGGCAAGGGAGAGGCTACTATATAAAGGAATCAAGGCTAGGCTTGAATTCCTTAATTGAGTAATCAAGAGATTAAGTAGCTCTCTCTCTCTCTCTAATTCTCTCTCTCTCTAGGGTCGGCGCCCCTTTCTCTCTCTAGGGCCGGCTCTCTCTCCTCCCCTAGGGCCGGCGCACAAACCTGGGGTGGCCGTGAGCTTCCTCCACCAAGAAGGTGCCGAAGAAGAAGAAGAAGCGGATCGCGACTCCTTCCTTCCTTTCCCGGGATTTTGATTCCGATACTTGGTGGTTAGTTTCCATCCTTCTCTCTTGATATTCTAGTTGTGCCTTTAGAGAATCTAGTAGTTCTCGTCGGCACAAAACTCGTGGCTTTGCGAAGTCATCCCGAAGAGAACTCGGCGTGGACGCGAATAGAGGCGGAGCTTCCAAGGGACGCTACGGTTGGATCTCGTCCCTTACTTCGAGTTACACGAGGTAACGAGTAAATTAGTTTACTTTCTGCAAAATTTTAATTTATGATCATGTCCACACATCATAAGGTTGCATGTTAGATACGTGGTTAAAAATAATTTAAGAAATTATTTATGCTAATTCTTCCGCTGCACGTAAATATTTTAAAATTTACGAACCCGTATCCTTGTCAACATGCGCCCGGTCCCAACAGTGACTGAACTCGGTATGATTACAGGGATACTCCAATTGACAGTCCAGTATGGCACCAGCTTTTACCTAAAGGGAAGCGGGACAGGAAACAAATATCAAATGTCATGGACAAGGGAAAAAGGAAACTTAGTGAGGAGGATATGGATGAAGCAAGAGAAAACATTAATGTAATGGAAGTCATGTCTGAAGAAGATATAGAGGAGGAAACAAGAAGAACCTCCGAACTATACAAAATGAGGCAACAAGACATTGATGTAAGTGTGTTAATTTCATTTAAAATACGTTAATTGTATTGAATTTGGTCAATAATTAGTTTGGTCTAAATAAATTTTATCGATGTAGTTTGTGAAGAAATATTTTATGAATACAAAGAACAAAAATCAAGATAAAGAAGTGACCTACCTGATAAATAGATTGGAGAATCTAAAGTAAGTTACAAAATATTATAGTTTAGTTTAGTTAATATATCTTCTTATGTAATATATAATCTTATCAATTTACATGACAGGTTGGCAAATGAATTTATCTGGGAGGATGCACCCTTTGCTTTGAATTTGCATTCATTCTTACAAATCCTCAATGGAGAGGTTTTTACAAAAGGCGAGGTCATTGATGCCTTTTGTAAAATTTTATTTAAGGGAGCATCCACATGTGGTAGGTCATACAACAAGTCAATATATTGTTCAACCTTCTTCACAGTAAGTGATGTATATTAATTAAACAGATATATTGTAGAAGACCTAATATTATGATATGGGTATTATTAATTTTGTGAATGCATATTTGTAGACATCAATCAGATCGTCAAGAAAGATTTCCCTGCAACAAGTGATGAAAACTGATATGCTAGAACAAGGGTTTAGATTTATTTTAATCCCTTTGTGCAGTGATAATACACACTTTCACTTGTTGGCGGTGGATACAGAATCCATGACATTCAATCATTTTAATTCTCTTGCTAGTGGCCGTAAATATAAGCATGAATTTGACACAGCGGTGAGCTACATTCCTTTATTCTTATATATGGTCATCATTTTGTCTAAAATGTCATTGATGGTGATTAATAAATTCATGATATGTTTGACAGGTAAAAGAACTTAAACAATATACTCGCGAGGAACTTACGGTTATTCATCAGTATCTACAAAGTCATCATCCCTTGGACAAATGGCCCTCCGTCAGACAAAAATGTCCCCAACAAGAACATAGGTAACTAAATGAGTAAGTGGTTAAAAAGTTTTAAAAATAAGAAAGTATTTTATAAACCGACTTAATTAGAATTCTAAACAAGTGTTTGTTAATTTCAGCGTGGACTGTGCCTTCTTTGTCATGCAATATGTTCGATGTCTCCTATACGATGAGAAGATGGATTTCAAACAAGGAGACATGAGTAAAATCAGATTTGAGCTGACAGTTAATATTATGAGGGACATGTTTTGTAAAACTTGAGATAATGTGAATGATGTATCGGTGATGTAAAAATCCATTGCTGTCGATTGACCTCCATTTGTATGGAAAAATCTCATTATGTGGATGTTTTTATGATTATGTAGATGTTGTTATTCTATATAATATATTGTCAACAAAAACAAAATAATTGGGTGATGTTTATTCAAATCCAGATGTTGCACTGTTGTGTGCCAAGTGATACGGTCAGATATAATAACTGATAATGCACTGTTGTGTGCCAGTTGCTGCACTATTGTGTGTCAAATGACCTATTCTGTCACATCTTGTAGGTAAATATAGAATATTATTCTAAAAATGATTATATAATTTAATCATCAATATATTTTATATAAATCAAATTTAAAGATGGTAGATGGGGTCAAATGATTTCATGCCCACGTTGGGCCTGAAATAAATGTATTTCAGGCCCAAGCTGGGCCTGAAATCAGTTAATTCAGGCCCACACTGGGCATGAAATATATTAATTTCAGGCCCAACTTGGGCCTGAAATACATTTATTTCAGGCCCGAGTTGGGACTGAAATGCATTTATTTCAGGCCCCAATATATTTATTTCAGGCCCACCGTGGGCCTCAAGTGTTATACCTAAACAACACCTACTGCAATGGTACTTATAATAATTTGAGGATTGGACACCTAAAATACTTTCTCCAACCTCAACCCTAACTACTGATAATGGTTTTCCGGAAATCCAGATATGGGTGGTCCATCAGTGGGTTTTGAGCTAAACCCAATGATCGAACTAAACTAGACCAATTGCTTTGGAAAAAATTATAATTTGAGGTTTGGACACCTAAAATACTTTCTCCAACCTAATCCTTAACTATTGATAATGGTTTTTCAGAAATCCAGATATGGGAGGTCCATCAGTGGGTTTTGAGCAAAACCCACTGATGGAACTAAACTAGACCTATAGCTTTGGAAAAAATATAAATTTGAGGTTATGGACACCTAAAATACTTTCTCCAACCTCATCCCTAACTATTGATAATGGTTTTTCAGAAATCCAGATATGGGAGGTCCATCAGTGGGTTTTGAGCAAAACCCACTGATGGAACTAAACTACACCTATAGCTTTGGAAAAAATATAAATTTGAGGTTATGGACACCTAAAATACTTTCTCCAACCTCATCCCTAACTATTGATAATGGTTTTTCAGAAATCCAGATATGGGAGGTCCATCAGTGGGTTTTGAGCAAAACCCACTGATGGAACTCAACTAGACCTATGGCTTTGGAAAAATTATAATTGAGGTTTGGGACACNTACCAAAGGGTATATCCAACTATTCATAATTACTGAAAGGAGTACCATGATTTCTATTATACCATATAGTGAAGTTACTTTTATACCCCTCTCGTCAAAGAATGACTTTATCAAACACATTTTCGAGACAACCGAACCACTTTATCAATAAAATATTAATTTGTGGTTCGGATGGGTAGTAGTCGAATTTTTCTCCATTCTCTCTCAGCACAACAACGTAAATGGAAGGTTTGAAGGTGGAGAACATTGTGCGTGCCCTAGCTGTGATATAGTCGCGAGCTCATTCCCCGAATCCCTGCGGACAACCAAAACCTAGGCAATTCTCAAAAGCATTTCTGTGTGATCCTGAGGTGGGTTTTAGTGTTAACGTTGAAGTCCAGACTGATCGGCATAATACACCAAGGGGTTAGGGTTTCTGCACGTTTGATTTATTTGATAATGTCAGGAAAAAGGTCTGTGGGTGGTTCAACATCTTCTTCCTTGGCATTATCCACCAAGGTATGTTAGCGATATGCTTAGGTCAAACCAGCATAGTTTGTCAACATGTTTAAAATTATTTTGCTGAATAAATTTGTACTGTATATAAACTGTAGGATTCAGATGACTTTGGACAAAAATTACGTTGGTGCAGTGTTTTAGGTCACTTTAAACAATTTTTTGAAGCATTTGAAATTTTAAATGATCGACACATTGCGAAGATCAAAGGGTCATCTTTCAGTTTTTTCCTGGACATACAAGAATTGCAGCATATCCGTGGAATTTTGGTTAATATATTTAAAAGTTGAGATTCAACCTCGCAAGTTTTTAAATTCTCAGGTAATAGTTTTAGTTATGAATTGTAGACAATATCTATAGTATCTATAGTAAGATAAGACAGTAATATAGATGGCCTGAAATGATTAGTTTTTGATAAAGTTTAATCATTTCATTTCAGGGCTACTGAGGGCCTGAATTGAAATTGACTTCGGCCCTCGGTAGGCCTGAAATAAAATCATTTCAGGCCTACCGAGGGCCTGAAGTTAATTTAGTTCAGGCCCTCGGTAGGCCTGAAATGAATACATTTCAGGCCCACCTCGGGCCTGAAATGTATTCATTTCAGGCCCTCGTCGGGCCTGAAATGTATTCATTTCAGGCCCTCGTCGGGCCTGAATTGAATTCATTTCAGGCCCACGTTGGGCCTGAATTGAATTCATTTCAGGCCCAACGTGGAATAATTTCAAGCCTATATTCTTGATGATAACTAAATATTATAATTGTTTCAGGTGTACCGGTTGCGTTCTCCAGACGAGATGTTGCTTTGATACTGGGTATAGTGGACCGTGGTGTTTCGATCCCTATTAATTCAACTAAAGCATCGGGTGACCTCTATCGTACTTACTTCTCAAAAGAAAAACAACCTACAAGAACAAGACTTGAGGAGTTACTTAAACATTTTTCTAAAAGTGTTGAATCAGAGGATGATGTGTTATTAGTGTGTAAATTTTATATTTTGTATATATTTGTTTGTGTTTTATTTTCGTCTAGTACATATAAGGTTCCTCTAGGTCTTGTAGATATAGTAGATGATTATGACAATCTAGGTAGATTCAACTGGGTAGAAGCTATCCATCAATTTTTGTCTCCACAATTACCTAAGATTGGGGACTTATTTTCATCAACTCAGGGAAACCAGAGCACCACCAACCTCCCTTACCTAAAGGGATTTGCAGGGCTTTTGGCAGTGAGTAGAATTATCTTGTTAAATTTTATAATATTTTGATGTCATTAATGTATTTGGCTGAAAAACTTTGTGTAGGCATGGTTTTTGGAGCATGTACCAATTCAAAAACCATTCAATGTTGAAGGACCCCGAATAAATAAGTGGAGGAATATTTCTTCGCATATTAGTAGGGTGAGAGGCCTTGTCGACCGACTCTCGTCCGAAGAGGTAATTATTCTTAAATGTGATCTATCTGAGTTAGATATAGAGGTAGTAACATTTGTGTACTTCGTAATCGACAGGTTATTGTTGAATTAATTCCTAACCTACATGAAAACACATTGTTTGAGAACCTTGATATCGGTGATGACATACCACGGCCAATGGAGACATCAGAAGGAGATGTTAGGCTATGTGGTGAATGCATTCTTAAGGACAACCGAATCAAGGAGCTAACAGAGGAGAATATATGTTTGAATGAAAGGGTTAAGGAATTACTTTCAATTATTGAAAAAAAGGCATGGAGGGTTAAGAAAGTTATCCTGTAGTCGATCGTCTTTCTGATCCAGTATCTTGTACACCTAGGAGAGGACGTGACCGAACTCGGTATGATTACAGGGATACTCCAATTGACAGTCCAGTATGGCACCAGCTTTTACCTAAGGGGAAGCGGGACAGGAAACAAATATCAAATGTCATGGACAAGGGAAAAAGGAAACTTAGTGAGGAGGATATGGATGAAGCAAGAGAAAACATTAATGTAATGGAAGTCATGTCTGAAGAAGACATAGAGGAGGAAACAAGAAGAACCTCCGAACTATACAAAATGAGGCAACAAGGCATTGATGTAAGTGTGTTAATTTCATTTAAAATACGTCAATTGTATTGAATTTGGTCAATAATTAATTTGGTCTAAATAAATTTTATCGATGTAGTTTGTGAAGAAACATTTTATGAATACAAAGAAGAAAAATCAAGATAAAGAAGTGACCTACCTGATAAATAGATTGGAGAATCTAAAGTAAGTTACAAAATATTATAGTTTAGTTTAGTTAATATATCTTCTTATGTAATATATAATCTTATCAATTTACATGACAGGTTGGCAAATGAATTTATCTGGGAGGATGCACCCTTTGCTTTGAATTTGCATTCATTCTTACAAATCCTCAATGGAGAGGTTTTTACAAAAGGCGAGGTCATTGATGCCTTTTGTAAAATTTTATTTAGGGGAGCATCCGCATGTGGTAGGCCATACAACAAGTCAATATATTGTTCAACCTTCTTCACAGTAAGTGATGTATATTAATTAAACAGATATATTGTAGAAGACCTAATATTATGATATGAGTATTATTAATTTTGTGAATGCATATTTGTAGGCATCAATCAGATCGTCAAGAAAGATTTCCCTGCAACAAGTGATGAAGACTGATATGCTAAAACAAGGGTTTAGATTTATTTTAATCCCTTTGTGCAGTGATAATACACACTTTCACTTGTTGGCGGTGGATACAGAATCCATGACTTTCAATCATTTTAATTCTCTTGCTAGTGGCCGTAAATATAAGCATGAATTTGACACAGCGGTGAGCTACCTTCCTTTATTCTTATATATGGTCATCATTTTGTCTAAAATGTCATTGATGGTGATTAATAAATTCATGATATGTTTGACAGGTAAAAGAACTTAAACAATATACTCGCGAGGAACTTACGGCTATTCATCCGTATCTACAAAGTCATCATCCCTTGGACAAATGACCCTCCGTCAGACAAAAATGTCCCCAACAAGAACATAGGTAACTAAATGAGGAAGAGGTTAAAAAGTTTTAAAAATAAGAAAGTATTTTATAAACCGACTTAATTAGAATTCTAAAAAAGTGTTTGTTAATTTCAGCGTGGACTGTGCCTTCTTTGTCATGCAATATGTTCGATGTCTCCTATACGATGAGAAGATGGATTTCAAACAAGGAGACATGAGTAAAATCAGATTTGAGCTGACATTTAATATTATGAGGGACATGTTTTGTAAAACTTGAGATAATGTGAATGTTGTATCGGTGATGTAAAAATCCATTGCTGTCGATTGACCTCCATTTGTATGGAAAAATCTCATTATGTGGATGTTGTTATGATTATGTAGATGTTGTTATTCTATATAATATATTGTCAACAAAAACAAAACAATTGGGTGATGTTTATTCAAATCCAGATGCTGCACTGTTGTGTGCCAAGTGATACAGTCAGATATAATAACTGATAATGCATTGTTGTGTGCCAGTTGCTGCACTGTTGTGTGCCAAATGACCTATTCTGTCACATCTTGTAGGTAAATATAGAATATTATTCTAAAAATCATTATATAATTTAATCATCAATATATTTTATATAAATCAAATTTAAAGATGGTGGATGGGGTCAAATGATTTCATGCCCACGTTGGGCCTGAAATAAATGTATTTCAGGCCCAAGCTGGGCCTGAAATCAGTTAATTCAGGCCCACACTGGGCCTGAAATATATTAATTTCAGGCCCAACTTGGGCCTGAAATATATTTATTTCAGGCCCAACGTGGGACTGAAATGAAGCTATTTCAGGCCCCAATATATTTATTTCAGGCCCACCGTGGGCCTCAAGTGTTATACCTAAACAACACCTACTGCAATGGTACTTATAATAATTTGAGGATTGGACACCTAAAATACATTCTCCAACCTCAACCCTAACTACTGATAATGGTTTTCAGGAAATCCAGATATGGGAGGTCCATCAGTGGGTTTTGAGCTAAACCCAATGATCGAACTAAACTAGACCAATTGCTTTGGAAAAAATTATAATTTGAGGTTTGGGACACCTAAAATACTTTCTCCAATCGAATCCTTAACTATTGATAATGGTTTTTCAGAAATCCAGATATGGGAGGTCCATCAGTGGGTTTTGAGCAAAACCCACTGATGGAACTAAACTACACCTATAGCTTTGGAAAAAAATATAAATTTGAGGTTATGGACACCTAAAATACTTTCTCCAACCTCATCCCTAACTATTGATAATGGTTTTTCAGAAATCCAGATATGGGAGGTCCATCAGTGGGTTTTGATCAAAACCCACTGATGGAACTAAACTACACCTATAGCTTTGGAAAAAATATAAATTTGAGGTTATGGACACCTAAAATACTTTCTCCAACCTCATCCCTAACTATTGATAATGGTTTTTCAGAAATCCAGATATGGGAGGTACATTAGTGGGTTTTGAGCAAAACCCACTGATGGAACTAAACTACACCTATAGCTTTGAAAAAAATATAAATTTGAGGTTATGGACACCTAAAATACTAAAAATATTAATTTGAGGTTATGGACACCTAAAATACTTTCTCCAACCTCATCCCTAACTATTTATGTAGGGGGTTTCAGAAATCCAGATATGGGGGCTCCATCAGTGGGTTTTGAGCAAAACCCACTGATGAAACTAAACTACACCTATAGCTTTGGAAAAAATATAAATTTTAGGTTATGGACACCTACAATACTTTCTCCAACCTCATCCCTAACTTTTTATAATGGTTTTTCAGAAATCCAAATATGGGAGGTCCATCAGTGGGTTTTGAGTAAAACCCACTGATATAACTAAACTAGACCTATGGTTTTGGAAAAAATATAAATTTGAGGTTATGGACACCTAAAAGACTAAAAATATTAATTTGAGGTTATGGACACCTAAAATACTTTCTCCAACCTCATCCCTAACTATTTATGTAGGGGGTTTAAGAAATCCAGATATGGGGGCTCCATCAGTGGGTTTTGAGCAAAACCCACTGATGGAACTAAACTACACCTATAGCTTTGGAAAAAATATAAATTTGAGGTTATGGACACCTAAAATACTTTCTCCAACCTCATCCCTAACTATTGATAATGGTTTTTCAGAAATCCAGATATGGGAGGTCAATCAGTGGGTTTTGAGCAAAACCCACTGATGGAACTAAACTACACCTCTAGCTTTGGAAAAAATATAAATTTGAGGTTATGGACACCTAAAATACTTTCTCCAACCTCATCCCTAACTATTTATGTAGGGGGTTTCAGAAATCCAAATATGGGGGCTCCATCAGTGGGTTTTGAGCAAAACCCACTGATGGAACTAAACTACACCTATAGCTTTGGAAAAAATATAAATTTGAGGTTATGGACACCTAAAATACTTTCTCAAACCTCATCCCTAACTTTTGATAATGGTTTTTCAGAAATCCAAATATGGGAGGTTCATCAGTGGGTTTTGAGCAAAACCCACTGATGGAACTAAACTAGACCTATGGCTTTGGAAAAAATATAAATTTGAGGTTATGGACACCTAAAAGACTAAAAATATTAATTTGAGGTTATGGACACCTAAAATACTTTCTCCAATCTCATCCCTAACTATTTATGTAGGGGGTTTCAGAAATCCAGATATGGGGGCTCCATCAGTGGGTTTTGAGTAAAACTCACTGATGGAACTAAACTACACCTATAGCTTTGGAAAAAATATAAATTTGAGGTTATGGACACCTAAAATACTTTCTCCAACCTCATCCCTAACTATTGATAATGGTTTTTCAGAAATCCAGATATGGGAGGTCCAATTAGTGGGTTTTGAGCAAAACCCACTGATGGAACTAAACTACACCTCTAGCTTTGGAAAAAATATAAATTTGAGGTTATGGACACCTAAAATACTTTCTCCAACCTCATCCCTAACTATTTATGTAGGGGGTTTCAGAAATCCAAATATGGGGGCTCCATCAGTGGGTTTTGAGCAAAACCCACTGATGGAACTAAACTACACCTATAACTTTGGAAAAAATATAAATTTGAGGTTATGGACACCTAAAATACTTTCTCAAACCTCATCCCTAACTTTTGATAATGGTTTTTCAGAAATCCAAATATGGGAGGTCCATCAGTGGGTTTTGAGCAAAACCCACTGATGGAACTAAACTAGACCTATGGCTTTGGAAAAAATATAAATTTGAGGTTATGGACACCTAAAAGACTAAAAATATTAATTTGAGATTATGGACACCTAAAATACTTTCTCCAATCTCATCCCTAACTATTTATGTAGGGGGTTTCAGAAATCCAGATATGGGGGCTCCATCAGTAGGTTTTGAGTAAAACCCATTGATGGAACTAAACTACACCTATAGCTTTGGAAAAAAATATAAATTTGAGGTTATGGACACCTAAAATACTTTCTCCAACCTCATCCCTAACTATTGATAATGGTTTTTCAGAAATCCAGATATGGGAGGTCCATCAGTGGGTTTTGAGCAAAACTCACTGATGGAACTAAACTACACCTCTAGCTTTGGAAAAAATATAAATTTGAGGTTATGGACACCTAAAATACTAAAAATATTAATTTGAGGTTATGGACACCTATTGTCTCCTTTGTGTAACGACCTGGAAAATTTTCTTAATATTTCTTTAAAATATTAAGCATGTCTAGATAATTTTCCGAGGGACCTAGAAATATTAACACGAATTTTAGCCTAGAAATCCATACCTTTTCCATTTAAATTGAGGAAATGGGCACTAATGGGCCTTATATGGGCTTTCTAGTACCATGATTATTGGTGAATTTTAGGTAAAAATTTATAGAAATATAAAGGGATTTTAATGGGAAATATTAACATAATTATGGGGGGATTTTTAGGAGATTTTCGAATATTAGGAAAAATAAAATAAAAATAAAATGGAAAATTAATGCATGCGCCAAGGATTTGAACCTTGGACCTCTTGTACAACCATGCATGCTCTAACCAATTCACCTAGCAAGGGAGTGCTATGAGGAAATGAAATGGATTATGGTTAAGGCTTAGGGGGAAATGAAGAGACACCATGACTCTTCACTTACCCTCCTTGATGAGTTATAAAGAGAGGCATGGGGGGTTACTTCTCTTCTTCCATCAAGTCACCTTTCTTCCTCCCTCCTTCTCCATTCTAGCCGAACACCCCAAGAGGGATTCCCCCTTGGAAAAATTCACCTAAGGCTTCATCCCCAAGATCCAAGGCTTCTACAAGGATACAAAGGCTAGGGGTGGTCAAGAGGCAACAAGATCTCTATCCTTCTCTCAAATCTAAGGTTTATAATCAAGATCAACCAAGGTAAGACTCCCTCACCTGTGGTATAATAGTTCCTTTGGGATTTTTAGCATAATATAAAGTTGGTTTTGAGTTTGAGGTTGAGAAAACTATGCCTTGGACCCCTATCATATTCGGCCACCATGGGTTTTGGATCCATAATGATGTTAAAAATCTAAATCATGTTTTCTAATGTGTTATCATGATGAATATGGAATAAATATAATTTTTGGGGAATTTTTGGAGTACCCTAAAGACCCCTTAGGGTTTGGGACTCTCACCATGACTCTTTGGTTAGGATTGGGCCTAACCTTTCAAGTATGTACTTTGGGTATCCCCATGATTCAAAAGGGGGGTTTAAAGTGAATTGGGTGGATTTTCTCAAGGTCTTGTGACCCTTGTAAGTTTCGGCCAAGAAGGGTCTAGGGCAAAAAGGTTAGGACTACCCTCAAGCAAGGGTCCTAATGGCCCTATGGTAGGGTATGGTTGGTGTTTAATGTTTGATTGGGGTTTTTATGGAATTTTTCCATGCCCCCATGGCCTTGTAGGGTTTCGGCCAGCCCAAGGAAGGAGGGCTAAAGGTTAGGGATAACCCTAATCATAAGCCCTAATGGCTCCCCATGGTCTTATGAGTAATGTATGATTGTTTCTTTACCTTATGCTATCTTACATGTTAATTGAATGATGAAACCCTTCCCTATAGGTTTCGGCCAAATAAGGAATTTAGGGTTTGGATGGAGTTAGGGTTTGAAGAATGATGGTTTATGGTGTATTATGAAGTATATATAAAGGTTCAAGCATGTGGTAGAAATTAAGTTACCCATAACCCTAACTCTAAGCACCATGTTTCATGTTTGTATGTTTATGATTGGATGTCATGCTTAATAGGGTTTATTTATGAATGTCTTATGTCCTATGCCATGTACTTGAATGGTAGGTAGTATGTTTATGGAAGTCCTACCCATGCATGCTTGAGATAGATACCATGCTTATGTATGAAATGCAATGTTTACCTTATGCATCATGATCATGCAAGTTCTATGGATTAGGATAAATGTCTATGCAAGCATGTCATATTCAATGAATATAATGCAATGCTTACCTTATATGCCATGATTATGCAAGCACTAGGAATAAGAATGATGTTTATGTAAGTAGGCCATGTTCTATGAATGAAGATGCATGTTATGATTATAATGAAGATGCATGTTATGTTTATGAATGAAAGTGCATGCTATGTTTTATGAATAAAGATGCATGCCATGTTATGAATGACGACACGGTCGATGGTTGACGGTACGACGGTACGACGGTCGTGAGACCGGTAAATGGGCCGGTAGACGGACCGGGTCGTTACACATGCCATGTTTATGAATGAAGATGCATGCCATGATTATGAATGAAGATGCATGCAATGTTTATGAATGAAGATGTATGCCATGTTTTATGAATGATAAAGCATGTAAAGTATTTTACTTTATGAATGGGCTTGTACCGGACCGAAGTATGGGTCCAAGGGATGGGCACCTTAAGAACGCCCCGGTTCTGGACTACCGACTATGCTGTCCACAGTTCTGGCACTACCGAAGCTGTGCAACAGGGATGGGCACCTTAAGAACGCCCCGGTTCTGGGACTACCGACTATGCTGTCCTTACCCTAGTAGGTCGGGGCTCGCTACCTCGTATTTACTTAGGGATGCGCGCTTATGATGTATGTATGTGGTACAAGCCGGGGACCCCCAATGATGTTATGATGATGTTTAAGTATTTAAAAGTATGTTTTAAAAGTTAAACATCCTTATGTATATGCATTAGACTCATGCATTCATGTATTGCATTATGCCATGATAGTAATGTCTTATACTTATGTCTCATGTCAAGAAATATGCATGATAGTAAAAGATTTATGCTTAGGGCTATGATAAGAAGATGCCCATATGATATGATAGAAAGCATGCCTGTGTTTATGCCATACCGGTTAGTTCATGCTTTATGTTTATGTTTATGCCATGTATCACGTCAAGTAAGAATGTTTTGTTTATGTTTATGTTTATGTCTATGTCATGTATTATGCCATGCTAAGTTGAATTATGTTTACGTCTATGTCATGTATTATACCAATAGTCACATGAGAAAGTCTATGACACTCATATGACAATCTATGAAACTTTCTCATGGCGGGTCATTCAGTACATATTCTCCAATGTATACCCATGTGTCAACTTGATATCACATATCCATGACTTGTGAGCTCAAGTCATCAGTTGACCTACATGCTAGTCTCCATGCATTAATATTGTCCCTGAATATTAATGCTTGACTAGGAATAATTTAGTGAAGTGTTCTCTACATTATCTCACTATCGATTCAACCAATCGATATAATGTAAATAAGAACCTACTACACAAGGACATTATTATACTTAGTTATTCGGCACAGAATACAAAGTAAGTATAATAACCAAACATGTCTTTATTAATAATAGAATATGATACAAAATGTCCCTAGTCAATCATCACATAATTGGCTCTAGGGCTCCTACTAACAGATACATGCTGCAGCATTTGAACAAACAATTGCTACTGATACAAATAAGGCAATTAGATATATCTTCTGTCCTCTAAATAATCCAGATGATCATTGACATCTATTGATTATTGACCTGGAGGAAAGTAGTTTCCTTCATTATAATTCTCTTGGCGCCACAGAAGGGTACACAGCCAAATATGAAAAAACAGTAAGTTTCCTATTTGATATCTAAACCTTTACAAAAACTTTGTGATGAACTAGAATTTTTACTAATGTAATTTCTATGTAGGTGGCGTTTTTCAAAAATTTGAACTGGTCATATTATTTGAATTGGAATAAAGGTTTGCCAACAATATCGAAGAAAGAGTTTAATAAAATTGTTGAACAAGGACCCACCCAAAGCAGATCATAAGCTAATGTTTTGTTTTGGTTTAACACTACATAATCTTTCATGCTTGAATTTATATGCTAACAACAGTGACTCATATTGCTTGTTTCAGGTTGGATTGTGCTTTTTTCATTATGCGGTTTGCTGAAAGTCTGGTCTTTCAATGATCTACCAATTTTAGCCAAAAGCAAGTGAAACATTATCGTTTTCAGGTGGGATACAAAATAATGAGAGACAAGTTCTGGAAGCAAAATCTGTAATTTTTTTTTGTTGGTACAATCCAGATATGTAAGTGTAATGATAAACATTGTATATTTGTGATTCTAATGTATATAGTTATAATATATGTAACTGATATTGAAATCAATGGAGAATTTCAACCTCCTTAATTTTGTGTAATCTCTAATCTTTAATCTGTAATTGTTGTCGACAATATCAGTAATTTTTAGGGACCTATTTTGATTTCAGGCCCACGTTGGGCCTGAAATGACATTATTTCAGGCCCAGCGTGGGCCTGAAATGATTGCATTTCAGGCCCACACTGGGCCTGAAATGCTAGTATTTCAGGCCCACGCCTCTGGTTGCAAAAAAAGTTAATTACAGTATGATTAAATATTTATACGCCAATCTTTTAAATAAATGAACATGTTGTCACCACATTTTCAAAGATAAACAAGAAGGAGAGTACCTAAATACACATTGCATACCACAATTGAATTCCCTTCACATCAAGATCTCATATTATCAGAATTTGGCACATCAGGAGGTTTGTATAATGGACCTAGCATATTTGGATTTTTCAAACCTCATTATCAGTAGTCAGACTTTACCTAATTATTGGTATTTTAGCTAGGATATGGAATTTTTCGTCTCCATACATTGTCCTAATGTTTATCTAAAACTTTGTGTTGATACAGTATCACTTGGCACACAGCAGTGATTCAACTAAGCAAAAATCAGAGGGGGTCAAACAACAGATATTCAGAAAACATAGGACTTCAGGACTTCAAGTGTCTGAAATAACATTATTTTGGGTTTACAAATCATACGACTTCAATTCTGATATATTCTGCTTATATTGATTGGAGACAAGGTAAAATGTATCATAATATTGAAATACTTCTATAAGTCACAACATTAACAACTAGTTTTTTTAAGGATACTATACATTCAGTTATCCTCCTTACAAAATAAACACTTCCATCAGAAAAACTAATATAATTTTTTTTGTTGGTACAATCCAGATATGTAAGTGTAATGACAAACATTGTATATTTGTGATTCTAATGTATGTAGTTATAATGTATGTAACTGATATTGAAATCAATGGAGAATTTCAACCTCCTTAATTTTGTGTAATCTCTAATCTTTAATCTGTAATTATTGTCGACAATATCAGTAATTTTTTAGGGACCTATTTTGATTTCAGGCCCACGTTGGGCCTGAAATGACATTATTTCAGGCCCAGCGTGGGCCTGAAATGATTGCATTTCAGACCCCACTGGGCCTGAAATGCTAGTATTTCAGGCCCAAGTTGGGCCTGAAACAATATGTTTCAGGCCCACGCCTCTGGTTGCAAAAAAAGTTAATTACAGTATGATTAAATATTTATACGCCAATCTTTTAAATAAATGAACATGTTGTCACCACATTTTCAAAGATAAACAAGAAGGAGAGTACCTAAATACACATTGCATACCACAATTGAATTCCCTTCACATCAAGATCTCATATTATCAGAATTTGGCACATCAGGAGGTTTGTATAATGGACCTAGCATATTTGGATTTTTCAAACATCATTATCAGTAGTCAGACTTTACCTAATTATTGGTATTTTAGCTAGGATATGGAATTTTTCGTCTCCATACATTGTCCTAATGTTTATCTAAAACTTTGTGTTGATACAGTATCACTTGGCACATAGCAGTGATTCAACTAAGCAAAAATCAGAGGGGGTCAAACAACATATATTCAGAAAACATAGGACTTCAGGACTTCAAGTGCCTGAAATAACATTATTTTGGGTTTACAAATCATACGACTTCAATTCTGATATATTCTGCTTATATTGATTGGAGACAAGGTAAAATGTATCATAATATTGAAATACTTCTATAAGTCACAACATTAACAACTAGTTTTTTTAAGGATACTATACATTCAGTTATCCTCCTTACAAAATAAACACTTCCATCAGAAAGCCTTTATGCAATACATAAACCAATTAACTCAAGACCTTGGGGCTGGTGGCATTCTACATGTCCTTTTATTATGGCCAAGTTGTTTGCACCGGCTGCATTTAAGTTTCACCTTGCCATTGTGTCTTGACTCAATCCGTGCCTTCTTTCGTCTACCAGGCTGCACAAGGCTACGGGGACATCGAACTGTAATGTTGTTTACTCCACTAGGCCAAAACTGCTTGCTTCTACAAGGGTAAATACGATCCATGTAAACCCACTTCCAAGTTTCTGAATAAAAATAATGCTCACAATATCGGAGTGTATCGATGTTCCTGTGAATGATTACGGCTATAGCATGTGAGCAAGGGAGTCCTGAAATTTGAAACTCCCCATAATGACAAAACTTTTTTTTCCAAATCAACAATGTATGAAGTGCCCCATGTTTCTACCTCCATTTCTGATTGAGAGTAAGGGTGAACCTTATAAGCTCTAGCTTTCTCTCTCCTTGATTCCATTTCTTTTGTAGCAGAGGGGTCAAAGCAACATGCCATTTGGAGACTTCCTCTCTACGGTTATAGAACCATTGAGCTACCTTTCTTCTTGTATTATCAATTAACCTATTTATGGGAAGCTCACGTGTAGACTTAAACAAAGCATTTAAGCTCTTCACACAATTCGTGGTAAGCATTCTGTACCTTCTCCCAGTAAAGTATGCATTTGCCCACCTTTTAGGGTCAATGTTCTGAAGCCACTTATGAGCATTGGATGTTTTTCAAGCATTGTCTGCATTATCATATCATATTGGAGTGTTGTGTTGGCTCGTGCTGCTGCCCAAAACAAACCTACAGCAGCTCTACTTCCAGTATCAGTTACCATATTACAACACATGTGGTGGCAACAAAAAGCATGATGCGCATTTGTGAATACTTTTCTTACTGCTGATATAATGCCCCAATGTCTATCTGATACTATGGTGAGTGAGTGATCATCGACAGCAAAGAACCTCTTTGTATGCTCCAAAAACCACTTCCAAGCAGACCCACATTCTACTTCAGCTATTGCAAAGGCAACTGGGAGAACATTGTCATTACCATCAATCGCCGTAGCAATCAACAATACTCCTGGATACTTTCCTCTTAGGTGTGTCGCATCAATTCCGATAAGTCTACGCAAATAAGACCTGAACACCCTTCGGCAAGCACCAAAAGCCTAAAAACACCTCTGGAACTGATTGTCACCATTCGTGCATAGTGTCACATAAGTTTCAAGATCTCTAGCTCTTAACTCACGCAGATATTGTGGGAGATCTCTGTATGCCTAATCATAATCTCCAACAACCTTTTTCAATGCTTTCTCCCTAGCTATGTATGCTTTTCTGTATGATATCGTCACTCCAAATCTAGTTTTAATATCTGAAATAATCATACTTGGTTTGTATTGGTCATTATGAAGAAATTGCTCTTCAATAAAAGAAACAACAAATGATGAAGAGCATGCATGAAGATCAGCACTTTCCCTAACACTTTCACATTGGTGTTCCTTTTTATATTTTGTAACAGTGAACTCTACTTCCCCCCTTGCTACTACTCTCCATGTACATGGTTGGTTAAAACACACTGCTTTAACTCTATTTTTCCGGGTGTCAACTGGGTTATATCTCATATGCTTAACCATGACATGTTTAACAAGTGCATTCTTGAATTCTTCTCTAGATGTAAATATCTGCCCCACAAAAAATTCATGCTCATCTCTTGCCTCTAGCTCTCGAATTGGCCCAGTAAGCAATCGAGAATTCAAAATATATGGATCTTCAGCTAATGGAAACTCCTCCTCTAAGTCACTGTACTGATCTGGGGGGAATTCATATTGCTCAATCTGCATATCATTAGCTTGGAATTCTAGTACACTTGTACTGGGTGCTAATTCTTCTGCATTCTGGATTTCATTTTCTTCCTCCCCACTCTAGGTTGGTTGAAAGATTTCAACTACTCTTGTAGAAGAATTCAAACCCTCATCTTCTATATTATTTGCTTATTCATTTAGATCAATTGTCAAATTCCTTGTAATGCTATTATCACCATACTGGGAAGATAATGGAATATTATTACTAGCTATTTCTAATCCTTTCCCCGTCACCGCATTATCATCAAGAGTATTCCATATCTCAGAGAGAATTTCGTCAACAACATTATCATCCCTGAAAAAAAATTACAATTACCTTTATCAAACTTTGAAATTGATAATAAAGGCACTAGGAGCCCTTGAGGGCCTGAAATCCAATCATTTCAGGCCCACGCCGGGCCTGAATCATTACATTTCAGGCCCAGGGCGGGCCTGAAATCATTTGATTTCAGCCCCTCCCTGGCCCTGAAATAAAAGAAATTCAGGCCAGGACCTGGGAGGGCCTGAATTTCTTTTATTTCAGTCCCTCCGAGGGGCTGAAACAAAATATTTCCGAGGGCATGAAACAAAATATTTCAGCCCCTCCTATTGCCTGAAATCTTATGAGATCATGCACTCCCAGGGCCTGAAATCATGTAATGCATATCACCCTAAGCCTCCTCCAAACATAAAAATAGTAGAAAGAGTTTATCTTGATTAAAACTACGTCTGATACCATATCAAAGATGACAATCATGCGTACATTACTATTTCTCTTAGTTACCAATCTGTTGCTTCCTTTTTCTCCTTCGACAACCTATTTTCCTCAGATGCTTTGGTGATGAATCGAGTTGTGCAAGGAACCAATATATACGTACCTTCGTGATCATTTGACTTGTGCAAAGTAGTAATATATATATAGAATGGAGAAAAATTCGACTGCTACCCATCCGAATCACAAATTAATATTTTATTGATAAATTGGTTTGGTTGTCTCTAAAATATATTTGATAAAGCCATTCTTTGGCGGTAGGGGTATAAAAGTAACTTCACTATATGGGATGCGCCCTTTGGTATAATAGAAACCATGGTACTTCTTTCGATAATTACGAATAGTTGGATATACCCTTTGGTAAATTGCCGAATAAATGAAGGAGTTCTCTTTCATAGTGGGAGGGAACTCTTTTATTTATTCGGAGAAGCAACCCGTGGTTACAGAGCTGTTTTTTTTAGTTTTGTTATTCCATATTAATAATTTATGGATTTAAATTTTATAAAAAATTAATTATATATAATATAAAATAAAAAAAGAGATGAAAAATTTATATAATGAATAAGTACAGGAGTTGTTGAGAGATTATTTTATATTGAAAAAATGTGTAAGTTTTTTTTTTGACAGTGACATATATATGACAATAAGGTAGTATTTGGGAGAGTTTTTGCTAGTTACTTTTTAGATTTTAGATATACAAAAATATTTTTGAGTGTTTGTGAATGTCAAATTCTGCTTTAACTTCTGCAACTTTTATTCAAAAGTTGGAAGGAGGAATTTGATGTTTTTTTTCTGTTTCTGCTTTTTTTACTTATGGTCGAGAATTAAAAGTTAGCATTTATACCCTTAATAAATTTATTATTTTACATAATTGTCACCCCACTTTTAAATAAAATTTTATGTTTTTATACAATTTATATTTTTGGAATTTTTTATACATATTTTTATAAATTTATATAAATTTTGTCATTTTTTATATTTTTATTTTTATTAATTTTATATCTTTTTTTAAACATATATATTATTTAAAAAATTAATTTTGATATAATATTCAAAATATAATAATAAATATATAAAATATTATGGATGGTGTATCAAAATTATATTTAGATAATTAAAAATAATAATTTATATAGTCTAAGGATATTATTGTCATTTAACTAAAAATTAAGCTTGAAAGTAATTATTCACCAAACACTCAAACTTTACTTTGTATCAGCTTTTGGCTTCTATTTCTAAACATTCCATGCTTTAGCTTCTCACTGACTTCGAGATAATTTCTATAAGAATCACTTTTCAAGAAGCAAAAGCTCTCCCAAATACTCCCTAAATGAGTTTTGAAGAGCTCCCACCACCTTAAATGGCCTAACTGTTGGGGATTAATGGACCAGTTAGAGGGGGGAATAGCTTGGTAACCCCAATTCAAACTTCCTACAAGTGTTAACAAGCGCAAGTGGAAATATAAACTACAAATAATAACAATGCTAACACAAACCATTTACATTGTTCGGAGATAACGCTCCTACTCCACGGCGTGTCCTTGAGGTGGACGATCTCTATCCGTCACTGGATTAGACCCAGAAAGACCTTCGGCTAGCTATTGCCACTCCTTGTGGGTGGAGAAACCTCGCCACAATCCTTGTAACAACCCCTGAGCACTAAGACTACTAATTGACCTTTGAGCAAAGCCAATTTTGTCAACCCTAGTCAGTCAAACCAAGCTCCCTTAAATAGTGCTCGTGGCTGAACTAGCCGTTACCATTCGACTAGTTCCTATTGATGCAGTCTGGCCCGGTTGTTGTTTTGGTGTTTGACAATGATTTAAGTTTGGTTGAATGAATGTGGATTAAGTCCTGGTCGGGGACTGGGCATGAAATCCGGTGAGAGAAGCCGGGTCCTGGTGAGTGAAGCCAGGTGGTGGAAATCCCGGTGAGTGAAGCCGGGTCCTGGTGAGTGAAGCCAGGTGGTGGAAATCCCGGTGAGTGAAGCCGGGTCCTGGTGAGTGAAGCCAGGTGTTGAAAATCCCGGTGAGTGAAGCCGGGTCCTGGTGAGTGAAGCCAGGTGATGGAAATCCCGGTGAGTGAAGCCGGGTCCTGGTGAGTGAAGCCAGGTGTTGGAAATCCCGGTAAGTGAAGCCGGGTCCTGGTGAGTGAAGCCAGGTGTTGAAAAGTCCTAATTCGGAAGAGGTGGGTGAAAAGTCTTAGCTTGGAGGGCTAGGTGAAAAGTCCTAGCTTGGAGGGCTAGGTGAAAAGTCCTAACTTGGAGGGTTAGGTGAAAAGTCCCATCTTGGAGAGTTAGATTGAAAAATCCTTAGCTTGGAGGGCTAAGGTGAATGAAATCCTAGCTTGGAAGGCTAGGTCTGCGTCCCTGGATCGGTCTGGTGACCGATCAGGGAGTTGGCACGCTGCTCCTTCGTGGATCGGTCTGGTGACCGATCCAGCGATTGCTGATCGGTCTGGTGACCGATCAGGGAGTATGTGTTTCACTCACTGCACAGCTCCTGATCGGTCTGGTGACCGATTAGGGAGCGAACAGTGAGTTGAGTTTGCCTACTGATCAGGCTCTGATCGGTCTGGTGACCGATCAAAGACTTAGGACTTAATTTTCCAAGTTACTGTTCACTCAGACCTGGACCGATCAGGATGGAGCCTGATTGGTCTGGAAGCAGCCTGATTGGTCTGGTGACCGATCAGGCTGGAGCCTGATTGGTCTGGTGACCGATCAGGCTGAAACCTGGATTGGTCTGGAGACCAATCAGGAGTATGCAGAAGACTTCTGGATCGGTCTGATGACCGATCAGGGTCCTTCCTGATCGGTCTGGTGACCGATCAGGCGCAGAACTTTAATTCAAATACGCTGTCAGAAGCTCTGATCGCGCTGTTTTCTCTGTCGATTCTCTGATACACTGCTGATATATGTTGATATGAGTTGCTAAGCTTCTATTGGAGTGTGCAGGCTTTACAGGGATGGATTCAAACACTCAAGGAGGGTCAAAGAGAGGCTTTCCGTTGAGCAGGTTTGGCAGTTTTCCATTGCAGGTTACAACGGGCGCTGCTGGCAACGGCTGGAAGCTGACCTGGGGCTGGGGCTCGACTGAGGAGAGTTCAGTGAGTCCAGAGCAGGTCAGGGGTAACTGGCTTGTTGCAGGTGAGCAGCTGGGAGCTTTGTGGAGCGTCTGTGGGTTGGCGATGGCAGCTAGGATAAGTGTGGGCTGGCGATGAAGAGAAGCAAGTTCTCACTATAGCAGCAACACTTGATCCATCCGTTGCAATCACTCTGAGTCTTGAAGCTTCTGAAAACTTGATCATTCTTTGAAGCTTGAGAGACTTGAGCACTAAGAAGGGCTCGTGGCAAGGCGATCAACAAGCAAACAAGGAAGAGCTGAGTGAAGGCTCTTGCCGAGGTTGTGCGGGGTTGTTGTTTGTGCTTGTAAGCGTTTCTCTTCATCTGCTTGTGCTCTGTAAGTCTCTGATTGTCTCTGTGCTTTTCATTCTACATCATCTTGTCAAGACATTTTGTGGAGAGGTTACTCCACCGAGAAGGAGGATTTGATATCCGGATTTTCGGGGCTTGATCTGCCGACGATCAAGGGATCGCCCACCTTACGGGCACGCCAAGGAGTAGGGGCAAGTTATCCCCGAACCTTGTACATCACGGTAGCAAGAAATTGTGTCTGGCTATATTCACCCCCCCCCCTCTCTAGCCATCTCGTCTCCAACAAGTGGTATCAGAGCTTGGGGCTCTACTTCAACGGCTTAACATCCGAGAGCTAACAAAGATGGCCATGGGAAGAGAAGGGTTTAGCACCAACCGACCTCAACTCTTCGACGGCACTGATTTTTCATATTGGAGGTCGAAGATGGAGTTTTACCTCAAAACCAATCTCAGCATGTGGTTTGCTGTCAAGGAAGGTTTTTCCACTCCTAAAGATACTGAGGGAAAAGAGATGAACTTCTCAAGTTGGTCGGCAGATCAAATCCGGAAAGGTGAAGCCGATGCGAAAGCGGTGGTAACTTTGCAATGCGGCTTGACCAAGGACCAAATAATCAAGGTTGGTCTCTTCACAAGTGCTAAAGACCTATGGAGCAAGATCATTGAGCTCCATGAAGGCACTCAAGACACCCGGACTGCCAAGAAGGACCTCCTTTTCACTCAACTCCAAAATCTGTCCATGGAAGAGAATGAAACTGTAGGTACACTCCATGGACGATTCAAAGAAATCCTCAACGGTCTCCACTCCATTAATGTGAAGGTAGAGAACCGAGATCTTATAAGGTATGTACTCAAAGCTTTTCCTAGGAACGCCTTGTGGTCATCCATGGTGGATGCATACAAGGTGTCCAAGGATTTATCTTTTGTTAAGTTAGAAGATCTATTTTGTGAAATGGAACTACATGAGATCACTAACAAAAGTTCAAAAGAGAAAGGCATTGCTTTAGTGGCAGGTGACAACAAGAAGAAGAAGGGAAAGAAGAAGGAGAAGGAAGCTTCTTCATCTTCATCCTCATCCGAGTCCGAGTTCGAGGAGGAGGGCAGCTGGTCTTCTTCCTCCGAGATGGCCAACTTTGTTAGAAGAATGATGAGGAAGAGCCGGCGCCTCAAGGGTAAAGGTAACCCGAGTGAAGTTAAATTTGATAAGTCTAATATTACATGTTATGAGTGTAGCAAGAAAGGACATTACAAGGATGAATGTCCAAAGTTAAAGAAGAAGAAGGATAAATCAAAGAAGAAAAGGAAGGCCTTGAGGGCCACATGGGATGACTCCTCTTCTAGTTCATCCGAAGAAGAGGAGGAGAAGTACACTCATCACCGTGCCCTCATGGCCATAGAGGATTCAAATAAAGAGGAGAGTGGAGACGAATCAAGCTCATCAACCGCGCCTTCATCATCTTCGGATGATGAAGAGGTAATCTCTCCCGAGCTAGATAAGTGTTATAGAACCATTGCATGTCTAGCTAGGTTGCTTAAAAAATCCAAGAACAAAGTTAAATTGTTGAAATTGAAAGTAGAAGAATTGAAATCCTCTAGGGTGGAGGATATTAATGATTTTCATGAGAAATCCTCTAAGGATGAGGATCTTGATAATTTGCATGTTAAAAATCTAGAGGATGAAAATAAGGGCTTGAAGGGTGAAATTGAAAACCTCAAGAATATTCTTGAGAAATTTTCAACAAGTTCCAAAACCCTAGATATGATCTTAAATTCACAAAAAGCGGTTTACAACAAGGTTGGTTTGGGTTACCAACCTAAAGAACCTAGTGTCATATCTTTAATGTCAAGAACCTATTTTAGATCATCAAATGATTCTAAGGTTCAAAAAGTCAAAAAGAAATTGACTAAGGCATGAGTGCCTAAGTCCCTCATTGTTGATGCATTAGGTCCCAAAATTTGGGTACCTAAAACCTCAATATTTCGAATTGTATAAGCATTATTTGAGGGGGAGCATCTATCAACATGGGAGGTTGATATTTGGTGCTCCAACCCATGACCAAGAAAAAATTGTCATTCACATGGTTGGTTATGGAAAATTCGACTTAAATACTTTGATCTCTATTGTTTTAGTTTTTATAACAATATGAACCCTTGGCTAGTACTTTTTATGGAATTCATGTGTCAAAGAACTTAATGATGTTTAAGTATGATCTACTTTAGTATTAAAATTCTTCCATGATCAAGTTTGCTTCCAAAACAAAGAAGGAACTGTCTAGTTCATCTTTACCGAATAGAATTATGCATTCATCATGTGTGCTATCCATGTCTATGAATTTTCTATTCAAATGATTGCATGCATACCTATTTCGAAAGCCTAACTCAAACTTTATTTCAAATCGGTTGGAACCATGACTGTAATACACACTTGGAAGTATGACTCTTCAATCCAATCCATGAGTTTTAACTTCAATATGCCATGATTTTCTTGTATGTGTTAGACAAAATGAAGGCATGCTATTGAACAAGTATGGACACATGAATTAGTTAGTACTAATTCAAAAATCACTATAAAAATCTCACAATACATGATTAGACAAAGAACATGAGCTTAAGGTCTAGGGTTAATTCTCTCTTTGTATCAAACTCAAATTCCATGACTTGTTTGTTTTCCCAACGATTATGCTTTGATACAAACATGCTTTTGATACTCAAGTTAAGGCTTAGCACATACTGATCATGCTTTGATAGGGGTTAAAGTTTTGAATCTTGATATGGAATTGATACAAATCATGATGATTATTTTAGTTTGGGAAATAATCTTTGATTAAGGAAACCCTTTAGGACAAATGGATCAAATCTGATTGTATTAGGGTTTGGGAAAGGTTAAGAGTTGAAACAAACCTATTTCTGAAACTGATCAGTTTCAGAAAATATTCTGTGTCAAACCTGATCGGTCCACCGACCGATCAGGGATCCCTCTGATCGGTTTGGTGACCGATCAGTCATCATTCTGATCGGTCTGGTGACCGATCAGACCAACTCTGATCAAGGAACTCCCAGATCGTTCCAAATTGATCCAAAACCTCCTCAAACCAATCTCTTTTCATTGAATTGTATCAGTTTGATGATCATACTCCTAACAAATCTGATACAAACCAATTACAAATGAAACATATTTGATCATCCATTAGTACAAACCTGGTACTAAGGGAGCACAAATTTGTTCAAGTGGTACGAATCTGTACTAAATTATGATTTGATACAAACCTATATTGGAATGTTCAAATTCATAAGAAAGAGTTTGTTGAGTCATGGCTCATGCTTTCAATGTCGTATTTCAGAATTGTTTATGAAATATCGAATATTAATAGAGTCTACTCCCCGGTTATGGAATGCAAATTGTTAATGCAGTCTGATCAGGAACGTATCAGAGGTTCAGAAATTTTTCTGAAATCTGATCGCTCCCCAGACTAATCAAAATATCTCTGTATCCAGTAATCAACGAACCTGATCGGTCACGGAGACCAATCAGGACTATATATCGGATACAGATGCATTCCTTACTTGTCATATGAAACATATACATGTTTGACCATGATATATTTCTGTATATGGTTTCATGTGCAATTCTCACTTATTGACGTATGATGCATATACATTGTTGCCATGATACATTTTTGGTATATGCCTCTCATATGTATTTCGAAATTTATCTTTGATTATTTTGGGTTTGGGGAGAGACCCGTGTTTAAGGGGGAGGTATGTTCAAACTTAATAACCATACCCTTTTCGATGTTTGACAAAGGGGGAGAAAATGGCTGATTAAGTTTATGACTATTATAGGGGGAGGATCATGATTCCCTTATGAGAATTGAACTGACTTCAATTGATTGATACCTAAACTTAAATCGGGTTGTCAAACAACAAAAAGGGGGAGATTGTTGATGCAGTTTGGCCCGATTGTTGTTTTGGTGTTTGAAAATGATTTAAGTTTGGTTGAATGAATGTGGATTAAGTCCTGGTCGGGGACTGGGCATGAAATCCGGTGAGAGAAGCCGGGTCCTGGTGAGTGAAGCCAGGTGGTGGAAATCTCGGTGAGTGAAGCCGGGTCCTGGTGAGTGAAGCCAGGTGGTGGAAATCCCGGTGAGTGAAGCCGGGTCCTGGTGAGTGAAGCCAGGTGTTGAAATCCCGGTGAGTGAAGCCGGGTCCTGGTGAGTGAAGCCAGGTGATGGAAATCCCGGTGAGTGAAGCCGGGTCCTGGTGAGTGAAGCCAGGTGTTGGAAATCCCGGTAAGTGAAGCCGGGTCCTGGTGAGTGAAGCCAGGTGTTGAAAAGTCCTAATTCGGAAGAGGTGGGTGAAAAGTCTTAGCTTGGAGGGTTAGGTGAAAAGTCCTAGCTTGGAGGGCTAGGTGAAAAGTCCTAACTTGGAGGGTTAGGTGAAAAGTCCCATCTTGGAGAGTTAGATTGAAAAATCCTTAGCTTGGAGGGCTAAGGTGAATGAAATCCTAGCTTGGAAGGCTAGGTTTGCGTCCCTGGATCGGTCTGGTGACCGATCAGGGAGTTGGCACGCTGCTCCTTCGTGGATCGGTCTGGTGACCGATCCAGCGATTGCTGATCAGTCTGGTGACCGATCAGGGAGTATGTGTTTCACTCACTGCACAGCTCCTGATCGGTCTGGTGACCGATTAGGGAGCGAACAGTGAGTTGAGTTTGCCTACTGATCAGGCTCTGATCGGTCTGGTGACCGATCAAAGACTTAGGACTTAATTTTCCAAGTTACTGTTCACTCAGACCTGGACCGATCAGGATGGAGCCTGATTGGTCTGGAAGCAGCCTGATTGGTCTGGTGACCGATCAGGCTGGAGCCTGATTGGTCTGGTGACCGATCAGGCTGAAACCTGGATTGGTCTGGAGACCAATCAGGAGTATGCAGAAGACTTCTGGATCGGTCTGATGACCGATCAGGGTCCTTCCTGATCGGTCTGGTGACCGATCAGGCGCAGAACTTTAATTCAAATACGCTGTCAGAAGCTCTGATCGCGCTGTTTTCTCTGTCGATTCTCTGATACACTGCTGATATATGTTGATATGAGTTGCTAAGCTTCTATTGGAGTGTGCAGGCTTTACAGGGATGAATTCAAACACTCAAGGAGGGTCAAAGAGAGGCTTTCCGTTGAGCAGGTTTGGCAGTTTTCCATTGCAGGTTACAACGGGCGCTGCTGGCAACGGCTGGAAGCTGACCTGGGGCTGGGGCTCGACTGAGGAGAGTTCAGTGAGTCCAGAGCAGGTCAGGGGTAACTGGCTTGTTGCAGGTGAGCAGCTGGGAGCTTTGTGGAGCGTCTGTGGGTTGGCGATGGCAGCTAGGATAAGTGTGGGCTGGCGATGAAGAGAAGGAAGTTCTCACTATAGCAGCAACACTTGATCCATCCGTTGCAATCACTCTGAGTCTTGAAGCTTCTGAAAACTTGATCATTCTTTGAAGCTTGAGAGACTTGAGCACTAAGAAGGGCTCGTGGCAAGGCGATCAACAAGCAAACAAGGAAGAGCTGAGTGAAGGCTCTTGCCAAGGTTGTGCGGGGTTGTTGTTTGTGCTTGTAAGCGTTTCTCTTCATCTGCTTGTGCTCTGTAAGTCTCTGATTGTCTCTGTGCTTTTCATTCTACATCATCTTGTCGAGACATTTTGTGGAGAGGTTACTCCACCGAGAAGGAGGATTTGATATCCGAATTTCCGGGGCTTGATCTGCCGACGATCAAGGGATCGCCCACCTTACGGGCACGCCAAGGAGTAGGGGCAAGTTATCCCCGAACCTTGTACATCACGGTAGCAAGAAATTGTGTCTGGCTATATTCACCCCCCCCTCTCTAGCGATCTCGTCTCCAACAGTTCCAACCGAATTCGAACGTTACAGTCCAACGTTTGAATTCCCAGCCGACACCAGTCAATTGCACAGAAGATTAGTTGACTGATCTTTCTGTGCCAACTATCAGTTGACTGATCCAAGCATCAGTCGACTGCCCAAACCCTAAACCTAGGGTTTCCCTTCTCGAGTAGAATTCTCTCACACTCGGACCCTCACGACTCAGCTGACTCTTCCTTTGTAGCTTCGACTTGTTGCCTCAAGCCTTCTTCGACTTTGGATCTCGTCTCTCAGATGCATACAAGCTCGCGGCTCATCCTCATGTCATCCTTCGCGTATGCCTCGAAGTGTGCTTCTCTCAGCTCATCGTTCATGCCTTGTTCATGGTCCCTTAGATGCATACAAGCCCATGACTCGACTTCTCATGCAATCCTTCACCGGACCCGAAGCCGTCCAGCTAAGTCTATGTGTATCCTGCAAACCTACACACTCAAATACACATATCAAATACAAAGGTAAACCTAACTTACACCCTTTGCCCAAACATCAAAATACATGGTCCCACAGACCATAGATTGCTTCAACAATCCCCCTTTTTGATGTTTAGCAATACGTTTAAGTTAGGGAAAACAAATAACAAATAACAAATATTAATCAATATTTGGACTTACGTTGCCAAGGCTTCACCTTGGACTTATACTGCCAATACATATGCAATCATGCAATGCAAACATGCATGGATCCTATCACAAGACATCCTCACACCTAAACTCCCCAATAAGTTAGAATTTTCATCAACAAAGGCTTTTTAAAAACCTCTCCAAGGCTCCCCCTACATTGGACTTACAAAAGCTTTTTAAGAACCTATCACAAGGTCCCCCCCCCTTTGCCAATAAATGAGAAATAATACTCCCCCTTCACCTAAGCTCCCTCTTGACCTAGGATTTCTTGCAAAGGCGTGTTTGGTTTCCTACTTAAACCTAGCACTTCTCCCACTTTGCCACACATAAAAAAGAACTCCAACAATCTCTCAATTATTAGTTTCTTTACACTCTAATGATTACAAACATTGTGTAATAACTTCCCATAAGATTATACACAAGTTTAATATCATTAGGACACTTTTCGACCTAGCTGAAAACAGTTTTAGCTTGTATCAGTCGACTGATACAGTTACCAATCAACTGATCCCTATGGAAAAGGGATCTCACAGTAACATCAGTCGACTACCTCCTTCATCAGTTGATTGATCTAGTCGAAAAATCAAATTCACAGAATTATCAGTCGACTGCCCTCTGCATCAGTCGACTGATACTCTAATATCATCATTTTTAACATTCTGAACCCAATTTCAAAAATACGCTGATAATTACATAATTCTTCAAAAATTCTCAAATTTTGTGGAGAGGATTATGGTACCCGTGTCTACTTGGGAAAAATACATTCAAAAATATATCTATCACCAATCCCAAGATTGACACAAAATTCAAAACTAGACACGGGTCCATGACACTCTAATTCAAAAATATATACATAAAATCCTAATTTTGGCCTCCTCTTGATGTATCTTCCCATACCAAACCACAATGCATCTCTAGCATTGGTTTATATGACATCTATACATTAAAAATCAATTTTCATGCATGACACTCAATTCCAATATGCCAAATCCCTAGGATTGAAACTTAAATCTGTCTCCAAGTCCTTTGGCATACTCCATGGTCCATCTAGACTTCTGGGTGAAATCCACCCGAGATCCATTGATCATCGGTCCCAACATAGCTCCTAGAGCTCCTTCTTGAGCTCTTAGCCTTAACCACCTTCCTAGGTAACTCATCTGTAATCACAAGGTCGCACCGGTGTACCTCTAGTGACTTTTGGCCTACAAACCTAACATTTTTAATCTTGAACACCTTGTCCTTGGTTAAGCTCTTCTTTTTCTCTTTAAATGGCTTTCCTTTGCCATTCTTGGGCTTCCCCTTGCTATAGTCATATGGCACCCTTGCATATGACTTTTTCATAATATTAGAAAACTTAGATCGGTATCCCAACCTCCGATCTATTATTGTTGGATTTTTGGCTACCCAACATCATTCATAACCCCTTAATCCAATAGTGAATCTATCTAGTGTTTTCTCTAATTTCTCAAGCTTTGCTCTCAAAGTTTGATTTTCCCTTTCTAGGGTCTTAAACCTAGAATCAACATGTCCACCTTGGACATTCCTAGACCTACCCATTTGTCTAGATATATGTCTCCCTTTCTTGGGATTAATGTCTTGGTCCTTAGGTCTAAAGGTTCTAGGTTTATCATGATGTATGAATTTCCTAGGGTTTTGATTTGCAATATTAACCCTATTTTTATCATGATATCTAAAACCAAAATTATGCATGGGAAAATAATTTACATTATTTCTAGCATGCATAGAGCAATTTAAATTTGACTTAAATTTAAGGTTAGGGTTTACCTCCGTTATCCTTGTAGCTCCCCCTTGATGTGAGCTCCTCCTCTTCTCCTTCTTTTCCTATTTCCACAAATGCTCTAGCATGCATAGAGCAATTTAAATTTGAATTAAATTTAAGATTAGGGTTTACCTCCCTTATCCTTGTAACTCCCCCTTGAGGTTAGGGTTTTCTATTTCCTCAAATGTTGTAGCATACATAGAGAATTTTTTCAAGTTTGGATTCAGGTTTGGGAATTTTTTTTTTGGATTCGAATTCGAGTTCAAGTTGAGGCAGGTATGGGGATGTCATTCTTATCTCCGAATCCGCCCCAATACGATATAATGGGGGACTGAGACGGAGGATGGGGACGGAGATGAAGACAGGAACTAGAATGGGATGAAGAAATGGATTTTCCGATATCCATTAGAATTCGGAAATAGAAAGTGGATATCGAGATGGAAATGGAGATTTAATCTTCGTGGGGGACGGAGATGAAAATTTCCCAAATAGATGAAAATGAGGATCGAGACATAGATGAGAGCAGCGATGAAATTCGAAGACAAATATAGGGATAGCCAACCCATCCTCACTCCATCCCATTGACATTCCCATCCTCTCT
Source organism: Boesenbergia rotunda (assembly GCA_024364735.1). NCBI lineage: Eukaryota > Viridiplantae > Streptophyta > Magnoliopsida > Zingiberales > Zingiberaceae > Boesenbergia > Boesenbergia rotunda. The sequence continues at coordinate 45,231 of JAGFNQ010005349.1, forward strand.
CATTTTTCCCCCTTTCCGTTGCATTTTCCCACCTAATTACCTAAATCATCATTGAAACGCCACCTCTCCACTGCTTCAGGTGGGGACCTCCCCACCCGAGGCTGATCCTTCTCCCTCTTCTTCTCCATGCTTCATTCTCTTCTTCCCCATCAAGCGAACGAATGCTAGCCACCACACCAGTTCTCCTCCTTCTTCTTCTTCTTCTTCCAGCGCCGCACTACTTCTCCTCCGTGTATCGGCGCCACTAGTCACCACCGAGTTTTTCCTCTCCTTTTGGTTTTCCCACCAAGTCGCTAATGAGCGTGAGCAGCGGCGTCGGGCCAATCTCGAGCTTGAGGAAGCAACACCGCCACCCACTGGCCACCATTAAATATCGAGAGGGACCAGTCCTCTCTTCCCCGTCTTTCTTATTTTTTTTCCCCTCGGTGCCTATCGTCCGAATGACCGATCGAGAGGAAAAAATAAAAATTAATCAAATTGGATAAAGTAGGCGACCGGTTCGCTGCTATGAAAAGTTTTTACCGGCCGTCAGGATAAATCAGAAAACGTTCGCGGTATGTGGTCTAGAAGCCGAACATCCAACAGTTACGCGTCTCATTTGAAAGAAAAATTCTTATAAAATTCGTCGTAGCTAGAGTTCAAATCACGGATACTTGAGAAACAACTATAATTAAGAATCAAACTATGAGTACTTGGATATAACTAGTTATCATTCCGTTGCATCATAATCTCGGAGGTGAATGACCGATTGAGCGAGAAAATGAATTTAATAGACATTAGATATCTAATTTACACGATTAATCTTAGATGATCATATAAGTTTTTCATACCATCCAGAAATGAATATTAGATATCTAATTTACATCATTAATTTTAAATGATCATATAAATTTTTCATTACTATCCAAAAATACTCCTGCAGTCCATCAGTCTATAAAAAAAATCACATGAAACATCCAATTTATTAATCTTATATGACTATAAAAGTTTTCGATTGATCATCCCAAAAATACTCACTGATGACCATCGGTCTTTAAAAATTATTCGTTAATTTAGTGGTCCATGGATGACACTTCTGTGAATTGGATTTTGATGTTTCCTGATTCTGTCGCAGAGTGAGGTGGACTCCCAAGAATAAGGTGGTCTCCCGAATGCTGTAAGCTGCTGATGCTGGCTCCGATCTGCAAAAAAATGACCGTTAGCAAACCCGTCGGGAAAAATCCCCGGTAAAGCCCTCCGACGGTCAAGTCAGTATCTGCAAAAACAGAGCAAAGCAATAGAAGGGTGGACGAAAGCACAGTCGCGCGTACCTACGGAATGAAAAGTGGAGAGACTTATATAGCCGAGGGAGCTGATAACTCCTGTCTGCGTCAACCGTCCTTCCGTACCCGAATGAGACATGGGTATGGGCGCTGTCAGCTCACAGGATGACACCGATCGGAGCCGGTCAATCTGACACGGTGAATGGCAGTGTGGTGCGGGGTGCCCGGGTAGGACGGAAGTACAGGGTAAGCGGGATATCCGCGACATGCGCTATAAATAGGTAAGGCTTGTGCTGACCCCCATACCACGCCCGTAAGTACGATGTCAGAGAGCGGGTATTGTAAGGAAAAGAACAGATTCTGAGGTAGATCGCCGACCGGCCGACCCGAGTGACATCGGGTCCCGTAAGTAATATCTCCGAGTGACACAAGGCACTCCCCGAGTAAAGGAGCACTCGGACATGATCCATCCGCCCAATCCCGAGTCACATGATCAAGCGGCTGAGAGAACGCCGCCTAGGACTCTGCGAGGTGTGGCCAGAAGGCTCCAGGCTCGGCCGTCGGGACCTTGTGCTTGGGACCACAAAAACAAATGTCTTAGGTGTCGAACGGGGTCGGACACTCGGCGTCCGGCTCGGGGACTCGGGTCGGAGTGTGCCTTACTACCCGCTCAATCGGGTGCCCCGGGCTGAGTGAACCATGGGATTCTTACCCTGCCAGCTGGACCGGTCCACCTGTACATGGCAGGCCCGACTTAGCCTGAGGTGGTGCCAGGCGGGCCGACCGAGCGACACGTGAGCTAGGCCGAGATCATAAGCATCTCCTTCGAGTCTAGTTGAAAGAGGCGTCGAGTCTAACTGACTGGACCACTAGTTTAGAATGAGCCTGGCACCTCCAAGCGGGTTGTCTGCTCGAGCGGTCACCGTAGCCGACTGCCAGATCCCCACCGGCAGGCTAGCCCTGTCCCATCTGGCCGTCGTGTCCATCTTGCCCTCGCCTCTCACCGAGCCGATTCGAATCCCATGCATTAATTACCGTATTAACTGCCGAGCCACGTGTCCGCTAGCTACTGGTTTCTCGGGTGACGAAGCGACCGCCGCCTGACACAGCGAATGGGCGGCTCGCGCTTGCGACGCTGAGCCTCAGGAGTTACCACGAGTTTGATCAGACGACCCTAGTTTATTCCCTCTTTTTCTCCAGATCGCCATTGGACGCCCATCCTCAACCACTCGGCCCTATAAATAAGCCTCTACCCTCAGCAATTTACCATCGTTTTTTTACTCCGACGCCGTCATGCTGCTCCCGTGCGCTCTGCTAGGGTTCTGGCGAGCTCCGGCGACTCCAATCTTCCGATCTTCTTCTCCGGCGACCCCCTTTTCACTCGGTCAGTTCCTCTCCTTTTCCTTTTCACTCGGCCCTTTCTTTTCTTTTTTCCTTTTCACTCGGCTCTTTCTTTTCCTTTTCTCTCGGTTCCTTCTTCTCTTTTGACTATGGATTCTCCTTCTTCCCCCTCGGACCCATGGTACACTACCATGGTGTCCGAGCTCCACCACCACGATCTTGAACAAATCTGAGCCGACTACCAATCTCTTCTGACTACTGCCTTTGACTGCCCGACTCGACCGACCGTCCCCCTTAGTTATATAACCATCTCCCGAGATCACCTTCAAGCCGGGCTACGCTTCCTGATCCACCCGTTTATTTCTTCTATCTGTCGCTTTTTTCAAATCCCTCTCTCCCAACTTGCCCCGAAAGTCGTCCGCCTGATGTGCGGTTCGGTAGTTATCTTTGTTAGGATGTATACTAAAAGCCTTGCTTTTGTATAAGATCATTTACATTTTGAAAGAGAATTACCTAATCACAAGTTGCATATTTATATCAGTATATGCATAAAATATCTGATACTTTGCATTATAGATAACATGGTGTGTGGTGACGCACAGAAGATCATGTTATCAATTCCTTGCAGAGTATAAGAAGAGGCTCACAACCGAGATGGAGTTGGATAAACCATCGGGATGGTTGTAGTGTAATTAGGTGTGGTTTGTCTTAACTATAGAATTACACTAGTGCACTTTGTGTGTATTGAGCAGGACCAAAATAGAGGTCATCCAATTTATACTGACTTTATAATTGGATTAGATCTCGGATTTATTATGGAGTACAATCTCTAAATCCCGATATAATAACGGGCACATGTATGTAATTATTATTTCTTTGATTTACCAACGGGTGAGATTTATTCTGTTAAATCGATAGGCCCGGTAATTTAGAAAATAATATTATGTACATGGTGTGTCGTTGATTATTGAGGGAATCCGTGTCCTGGTGAGTCAGGATGATGATGCCCTCTTGATGAGCTCATAAGGTTCATCATGTTAAATCTTGCAAGTGGACTATGGTCTAACATGATGAAAAGGTTGAGTGGTACTAGTCAAGAATCAAAAGGTTGATTAATTAAAATTGTCAGTAATTTAAATTAATCGACGAACATTCGATATCTTAAACACGGGGAGATGGATGTGCTCATAATAGGTGGAACTCATATGAAAATATGGGAGTTGGTGAGGAAGTTCAATGGGGATCCTTTAGTGGAATGGATCTCCATTAATGGATCGGATTTGGATCCATTAGTGGGTCAAGACCCAACTCTTCCTCATGGTCCCTTTCGTAGCCCTATATATACCCCATAGGAGGCATGATACCAAGGCTTATGAATTAATCAAGAATTAATCCAAATTAAAACCCTAAGCCTCTCTATCTCTCTCTCCCTTTCCCTCTCTCCCCTAGGGTTAATAGTGGTCGGTGACATTGAAGAAGAAGGATAGGTCTTCTTATTTTCTCTTCCTTTTCTCTTCACCCAAGGCTCAGCTGTAGGAAGAGGGAGGGTCTCCTCTTGTTCTTCTTGGCCGGAGCGAGCTGCGGTGGGTGGAGGATTGGTCGGCGGCGGCACCAAGACCTCCTTAGGGTTGCGGCGCCGAAACTCTTCAAGCAGGGGTTCCAGCGGCAACTTGAGGAGGAGCCGACCCTCTTCTCTCAATCCTTGGTTGGTAGCAGCTATAGGAGGGTGGAGAAGCTGGTAGTGGCGAGAGAGAAAAGTCTTCTACCTTGGTTGGCCGGCGGCAGCTGGTTTTGCACTTGGCTGGCCGGTGCAAGTTGGAAGAAGGGAGGAGAAGCTACGTACCATCTTCTTTGCGTTCTTGGAGCTGCGGGATAGGAGGTGGTGGAGGAGGTCAGATAGGGTGGTTGCAAGGGAGAAGAGCTCTTCTTCTCCACATCATCTCCTTCTTCCTTGAAGGGTGGTCGGCGGGAAGAAAACCCTAACTCTAGGGTTTTTAGTTGGCGCAAAGGAAGGAAGAAGAAAGGAGGATTCATTGGAAGCCTTGGTGACTCCGTGTCTTGGTAGATCGTCACCCACACGACGTCCAAGAGGGGAGGGACATACGGTAGAAGACTGCGAGGTAAAAGATGAGGTATATCTCTCTTTGGCTCCTCTTTGTTTTCTTTGATATTTCATGTGATATTTTGTTATTGCATGTGTTCTTAATTAATTATCATGGTTTAATTATTTGATAATTAATATTGATAATTAATTAAGTCATGGACCCCGAAGATAAATACAAAAATCGGCGATCCGCTCATCGTCTTTTCCGCGGTCAATTGATTCAGAAAGTTACAAGGCCTTATTTTTGAGTTTGGCTAAGTTGTAACTTGAATCAATTCATACGATGACGAGACAGTCGTTTGGGAGACGGGTCTCCATTCGGGTTAAATTTTTAATTCGTAGACATAGAGAGGTCTCTCATGTTCGACACCGTGTTCGCTTAGGAAACCCGCCAAGCTATCCCATCAATCTTTACCTTGTACAATATCCCCCTCGAGCCCGAGTACTTTTTCTACTTCTTCTACCCCAAGAAGCAAGAGTCGAACGACTTCTTTTTTCAGGCCCGAGCCAAGACCTCCTTTCTATCCAAGCTCCCCACCTCGAATAAGGGTTGGAAGGAGTGTTTCTTTTTCATAAATACCACCCCGGCCATGAGCTGGCCCACCACCTGGATCTTTGACCTGCCTCTATCTCCTCCTCTCCCCAAAAATTATCGGACCCTTCCCTCTTATCAGTCGGCCCTGTCCAAAATCGAGGGCCGACATTTTCACGGAGTCCATCTACTCAACTAGGGTATCTTGCACGTGTTCAGGCTCAGTCAAGTCCCTTTCGCCGACCTCGATCACTCGGTAAGCCTTCCCTTCTATCCTTTGGATATTTTTAGCTAACTAAACCTCTATTATTTTGCAGCAAATATGATGCTGGCAGTTGTTCTCGAAGAAGGGTTGACATGGATGACGTCGGACTAGAATCTCGGGTCAGCGAGCAGCTGGCCCAGCGAGAGGCACCGCCGCCCGCGGAGGCTACTGTCAATGTGTCTTCTCCATCGAGCAACGGAGCAACGCCGGCTACGGGCTCCCAACTGATAGAGGTGGAGGACTAGCCTCTGGTCTCAAGGCACCGAAGGAACCGACCGACCGACTCAGAGGCCGCACCTCCGACCGCCCCCATAGCCGGAGCCTCCACTAGCTCCTGGCCGAAAAAGAAGAAGAAGAAGGCGGCTCAACCCCCCCCCCCCCCCCCCCCCACCCCGACTCAAAGTCGGGCGGGTACATCATGTCCCCGGTGCCGCCGACCCAGGGGGATCCCCCCCCTCCCAACTGAAGAAATGAGCATCTGACTGCTGCACCTGGTCATGCTCTCGCGCGCCATCTCTGCCACGGGATATGAGAGGCCGACTGACGAACCGGCCGAGAGGTCCAAGAGGTCCACCTGTATGGTCGCCTGGCGACCACTTCTACCAGGGCCTTCGAGAGGCTAACTTTCGGGGCCCGACCAGCCGAGCTAACGTCTTCCTGTCGGAGGCTAGCCAGGTATGTCTGATTTACACTTGTATTTTTTTCCTTTTGCTTATTCTTGACTTGATACTGAGATCTGTTTATTGTTTGCAGCTCTTTGGCTCGGCCTATAGCCTGGCTGTGTCCTTCATAGCTCACACTGGGGCTCGACACCAAGCGGAGTGCCAGGTGGCGAGGCTGGAGACTCAACTCCGGCACGCACAGCAGGTCTCCAATGAGGAGACCCTAAGCAGACTGCGGGTTGAGGTTTTGGCCGTGCAAGATCTCCTAGCTCACTCGGAGGAGCAGCTCAAGAACACACAGGCGCAGCTCGACTTGGCTGACACGGCCGTGGCCCAGGCACATCATCGAGTCTCCAACTTAGACTACACAAAACACAAGGCCTGGGTCCTCGAAGGTCAAGCCCGGGACGAGCTGGTGAAGGTCAAGGAGGAGCTCCTCGAGGTGTCTCAATCGGCCTCAGCTCTGCGCGGCGATCTGGCCACCAAGGAGCGGGAGCTAGCAGCCCACGGAGAGAAGATTGAAGCCCTGGCGGCCTAGCTGACTGCGTGGGACGAGGAGTTGAATGCCCAGTCGGCGAAACTCAGCTAGCTCAAGTGGCAGTAGGCTGCTTGGGAGGCTACCCAGTCGGAGTTGGAGGTCGCTCGGTCGGAGCTCGAGGAACTCCAAGCCTACAAGACGAGGGAGGCGGACCGGTGGAATGCCCGAAGAGTTGAGTATATCAACTCTTGGGAGTTCAGCCAGCAACTGGCGGGGAGGCTGCGCCCGATGCTTAAGCAGCAGATGCTCAGCACCATCGAGCAGCTTAAGCAGGGCGGACACCTTCCGCCTGATCTCCCGGTCAACACCGTCAAATTATCTGGGTTGACCCAGCGGATGGAGGAGGTCTTCCGACCCTTCGAGTGAGGTCGGGGTCTTTGCATTTCTTTTCTTTCTTTCTGTAGAGGCTTGCCTCAGTTTAGTAATGCATCTACTTTTAATGAAAATTCCCTTTCGTTTATGCCTTGTCAAATTTGTTTGTTATTTTTTGCTTCTAAGTGTCGGTAACTCGGTTAGATACGTGAGCCCACTCCTGATTCCATCCTTCGTGAAGTCGACTCAACAAACTCGGCCAAAGAACGTGAGACCTCGATTAAGTTAAGGCTAAGGATTAACCCTTAAGTTGTATACCCGCTTGAGGGACTTAGTCATTCATGGCCGACTTATGTTTAAGTAACAGGATCACAAAGTGTTCGACCAAGTAAAATGTTGCTCGCTCGGGGGGCAAGGCTAGTGCGCTTGATCGGCTTGACCCCGGGGAGCGTGGGTCGCCACACATCCAGTCGGGGGGTCGGCCAAGCATAATGTTGCTTGCTCAGAAGGCTTAGAGATGGGATGCTCAGTCGGCTAAATCCTGGGAAGCGTGGGTCGCCATGCGTTCGGGCCGGGGGTCGAGCCAAGGGGAGTGCGGGAGCATGCCCGCTTATAACTCGCTCAGGGGCAAGAGTCTGGACACTCGGTCGGCTAAATCCCAGGGAGCGTGGGTCGCCACGCGTCCGGACCGGGAGGCGAGCCGAGGGGTGCGCGGGAGCATGCCCGCTTATAACTCTCTTTGAGGTGAGAGTTTGGACACTCGGTCGGCTAAATCCCAGGAGCGTGGGTCGCCACGCGTCCGGACTGGGGGTCGAGCCGAGAGGTGCGTGGGTGCATGCCCACTTATAACTCGCTCGGTGGCGATAGTCTAGACACTCAGTCGGCTAAATCCCAGGGAGCGTGGGTCGCCAACCGTCCGGACTAGGAGCTGAGCCAATGGGTGCGTGGGAGCATGCCCACTTATAACTCGCTCGGGGGCGAGAATCTGGACACTCGGTGGCTAAATCCCATGGAGCATGAGTTGCCACGCGTCTGGACTAGGGGTCGAGTTGAGGGGTGCGCGGGAGCATGCCCGCTTATAACTCGCTCAGAGGCGAGAGTCTGGACACTCGGTCGGCTAAATTTCAGGGAGCGTGAGTCGCCACGCGTCTGGACCGGGAGCCGAGTCGGGGGGTGCGCGGGAGCATGCCCACTTATAACTCGCTCGGAGGTGAGAGTCTGGACACTCGGTCAGCAAAATCCCAGGGAGCATGGGTCGCCATGCGTTCGGACCGGGAGCCGAGCCGAGGGGTGCGCGGGAGCATGCCCCACTTATAACTCGCTCGAAGGCAATAATCTGGACACTCGGTCGGCTAAATCCTAGGGAGCGTGGGTCACCACGTGTCCGGACTGGGAGCCGAACCAAGGGGTGCGTGGGAGCATGCCTACTTATAACTCGCTCAGGGGCGAGAGTCTGGGGCGCCTGCAAGTTGACCGAGAATCTCATTTTCCGCTATGATTATATAGTTACAAAGTACAGTTGCCTTGCAGGCCCTCACGCCGCCTCTCGATATGGTTGGACATGAATATCACTCCAGGGTCGGTCCAACTTTTTTCCCTGCTCATTCTCTAGGTAATATGCTCCTGAAGCTAACTTTTGGACTACCTTAAAGGGTCCTCCCCATTGAGGTTCTGATAAGTACTGTTTTTGTTGATTATTTCAGGTTTTAAAATCCATGTTTGACCCATATTTTACATGATTAATCTTGAATTTACCCTAGGTTCCATGTCTTAATTCTATTTCGGGTTTAATTATAAATCTTGACAATTTTGAGATGTTTTGATATCTAATTTGAATATGATCTTTGTAGGCTGAAGGAACACAGAAATTAGGTCAAATTAGGTCAAGGTTGGGTCAAAATCGGGCTCAGATCAAGGCGATCAAGCTTTGGAGAACCGTGAGCCGTCCATTTGGAAGGCAAGTAGATCTAGGCCATCCAGGGCAGATCAGATTGATCCCAGCTGAGGAGAGGTAGATCTGACCTTCAGATTGGGATTTTGAAGTTTAGGGTTCAATCGGAGAAGATCCAACCGTTGGATTTAGCCAAAACAATCTCAGCCGTTGGTTTCAAAATACTTAAGCCAAAAACCCCTCAGAATCGGGTTGTCACGTCTTCGCCGCAAGCTGTTCTTCGCGTTCTTCGTTCCGTTCTTCTCCGTTTCTTCATTCGATCACGCGACCCATCAAATTCAAGCTTGGTTTTGAGTTCCCGATCATCAGATTCGAGTCTTTGCAAGAGTTTCTGATCAGATTATAGCTGAGAAGAGCTAGGCGAGGGTTTCGCTAGTTCTTGCCATTTTCCGATCGAATCACACTTGTTCTCCATCATCATCAACCGGATACAAGTCGGAGGGGTTCTCTGAGTTGCTCTGGTTGTTCCTGAATCGTCATCACACTCCATTTCAGCAAGTATGAAGAGATCGGATGAAGGTTTGAGCTGTCGACAAAATTCTGAGCTGAAGTGATCGTGGGAGCTGAGGATTTGAAGATTTGTCGAGCTATGGGGTTCGTAGCTATTTCTTGAGTGACGACAAGAAGGATTCGAACTGAGGGATAAGTTTGATGTTTAGTTTCTGTTAAATTTCGTTTTTGGAATTCTGTTCTTTCGTTTCTGCAATTTGTGTTTGCGAACTTTCAGCTTCTGATCGGTCTGCGCATCGACCCAGGCATCACTTGATCGGTCTGTCGACCGATCAGGGGTCCATCTGTCCGGTCAACCGACCGATCAGTAGACTTCCTGCTGCGATTAATCCCTGCCTTCGTATTCAGCTTGTTTCAAGTTTCTAATTCCAAAGTTTGATACAAATCTTAGTGTATTTTGCAATTGATATCAGTTTTAGTCTTCAACCTTGCAAATTCATATTGGCTTGCTTAATTTCCTAGTTGGTTAAGTTCCTTAATTGCAATTTCCTAGTTAAGCTTGTTTAGTTAAGCCTATTTCATTTCCACTACATTTTCATTCTTAATTGTGAAACAAAACCCCAGTTCTTATTTGAAAACCCAAAACATTTGACGACACATAAATTCGAGCTTAAATCAAACATTCTGTCAATTAGCCCTAGGAAAAATACGACCTGTGGCCCCTTCACTACATTTTTATTTTGTTAGCAAAAAGGGGTTTCAGCTTTATAAATTTCTAAGTTTGATAGGCCCACATTCGTGACATCTATATTTTGGGGACCATCAGGTTCCAGCTTGTTGGCATCCCCGACTGGTTTTATCCTTTTCCATACGTGATCACCGACCTGGAATGCCCTTGGCAACACCTTGCGATTGTACCTTTACTTCATTCTTTGGCGGTAGGCAAACATCCGCGCGGCTGCTTTCTCTCGGATTTCCTCGACCAGGTCTAGCTCTAGGCGCCTTCTTTCCGAGTTATCTTCATCGTAGGCCTTCCGCCGGTCAGACTCGCACCCAACCTCCACAGGCACTACAGCCTCACTCCCGTAGACCAGTTGGAAGGGTGTGTGGCCTGTGGTTTCCCTCGGCATAGTATGCTGAGCCCACAAGACGCTCGGCAACTCGTCGACCCAGGTGCCCCCTGCGTGGTCGAGCTTAGTCTTCAATCCCTTCAAGATTTCCCGATTGGCCATTTCATCTTGGCCATTGCTCTGCGGGTACGCCACGGAAGTGAAGGCCTGCTGAATACCATAGGTTGAGCACCATTCTTGTATTTTCCAACCCAGGAATTGTCTTCCATTGTCGACGAGCTTGTGGGGAATCCCATACCAGCACAAGATGTTCTGCCACAGAAACTTGATCACCGACTGCTCCGTGATATGTGTCAGGGCCTCGACTTCTATCCACTTGGAGAAGTAATCGACCGCCACTAGCAAGAACCTTTTCTAAGCCACAGCGGTCGGGAATGACCCCACTATGTCCATGCCCCATTGGTCAAACGGGCAGGAGACCGCCGACACCTTCATCATTCCGCTGGTCGGTGAGAGAGATTATGGTGCTTTTGGCAAGATAAGCAGGTTGAGACCATTCGGTCGGCGCCCTTCTGCAGGGTCGACCAGTAATATCCGGCTAGTAGCGCCTTCCGGGCCACGACCCGAGCTCCAGCATAGCTCCTACAGACCCCCATGTGTATCTCTCTTAGCACATAGTCAGCATCTTCCTCACCCAAGCATTTGAGTAGGGGACGGGTGAAAGCTCTTTTGTATAGTGCATCCCCGACCAGGGAGTATTGGGTTGCCCACTTCCTCAGGAGTCGTGCCTCCTCTCAGTCGGCCGGGATAGTCCCGCTTGTTAGGTAGGTGACGAGCGGCGCTCTCTAGTCCGTCTCGAGCTCTAGCTCGGTCTGCTGCCCTATATGCATCATCATCATCGCTTGACTGCTTGGTTGGGGAAGCACCCAAGAGCCTACTGAGCTAGCCAATTTGGCCAACTCATCTGCCCGTAGGTTCCTTTCTCTCGGGATCTTCTGTAGCTGACCTCCTGGAATCTAGCTTTTAACTTCTCGTAGGCTTCCACAAAGGCTTGTAATCGCTCGCTATTGACTTCGAACCGCCCGTCGAGTTGTTGGGTGGCTAACTGAGAGTCCGAGTATAGTATTACCTGAGTGACGCCTACGTGCTTGGCAGCTTGTAGTCCAGCTATGAGGGCTTCATACTCGTCTTCATTGTTTGTGGCCTAGTATTCCAGTCGGACTGATAAATGCAATTGTTCTCCCTTTGGTGAAACCATCAGGATGTCAATCCCACTACCCTGCTGAGCCGACGAGCCATCCACATAAACTTGCCAAGCTTCTTCAACCTCTTCCGAGTGCAGCTCACTTAAGAAATCAGCCAAGGCTTGTGCCTTGATGGCCGACCGAGCTTGATATTGGATGTCATACTCACTTAGCTCAGTCATCCACTTAATCAGTCGGCTTGATGCCTTGAGATTTGAAGCTACTCGCCCCAGGTTGCTATTGGTCAGGACCACGATTGGGTGCGCCAGAAAATAGGGCTGGAGCCTTCGAGCAACTAACAACAACACATACGCTAATTTTTCGAGTGTCATATATCGGTAGTCGGCACCCTTCAATAAGTGAGCGAAGAAGTACACGGGTTGTTGCTCGGCCCCCTCCTGCCTAACCAACACCATGCCGACGACTCAGCTAAGGCAGCCAAATTCACAGATAACACCTCTCCGACCTTCGGCTTGGCCAACACTGGCAGCTCGGCCAAATACGCCTTCAACTCCTTAAATGCCTTGTCGCAGTCAGCGTCCCATTGAAACTTTGTGGCTCGCCGGAGTGTCTTGAAGAAAGGTAACCCCCGCTCGGCGGATCAGGATATGAAGCGGGATAATGTCGTGATCCTCCCATTGAGCCTCTGCGCCTCTCGGAGGTTCCTCGGTGGGGGCATGTCGAGCAGAGCCTTGACCTTGCTCGGATTGGCCTCGATGCCCCTCTCGGTGACTATGTATCCGAGGAATTTTCCACTCTGAGCTCCAAAAAGACACTTGGCCGGGTTCAGTATGAGGTCATACCTGCGCAAGGTCTAGCAGGTCTCCTCCACATCCGACACCAGGTTTGTCGCTCGGCTCGACTTGATCAGTATGCCATCCACGTACACCTTAATGTTCTGCCTGATCTGCGCGCGGAATACCTTGTTCATCATTCTCTGGTAGGTGGATCCGGTGTTCTTTAACCCGAACAACATAATTGTGTAGCAGTACGTGCCGTCAGCGGTGATGAAGCTAACTTTCTCCTGATCCTCTGCTACCAAGGGCACTTGGTGATAGCCCTGGTAAGCATCCAACACGGAGATGAGCTCACTTCCAGATGTTGAGTCGACCATTTGGTCGATCCGGGGCAGAGGGTAGTAGTCCTTCAGGCAGACTCGATTGAGGCCCCGGAAGTCGATGCACACTCTCCACTTATTGTCGGGCTTAGCCACCAAGACTACGTTGGTCAGCCAGGCCAGGAATTGGACTTCTCGGATGTGCTAGGCCTCCAGCAGTTTCTCGATTTCAACCCGGATCACTTTATTCTGCTCTGTGCTGAAGTCTCGCTTCCTCTGCTTGACTGATCGAGCGTTAGGGTATACGTGGAGGTGGTGCTCGGCCACCTCCGGTCGGACACCCTTCAGTTCTTTGGCTGACCAAGAGAACACGTCCTGGTTCCTGGTCATACACTCCAGCAGTGGCTCTTTCAGCTCGCTCGGCAGCCTGACGACTATCTTAACTCGGGCTTCCTCCCTGTCGAGAAGCAGCTGATCCTCCTCCTTGTCTTCATGCAACTCGGCCCAAGGAGAGAATTGCACCATATTATAGCTAGTGGATGTGCGCTGAGCCTTCTGGCTCTCTGTCCAAACGTCATCCACGTAGCATCGACGAGCAACCCTCTGGTCTCCTCTGACCTCCCCGACCTTGTCGCCGACCGGGAATTTGATCTTGAGGTAGAAGGTGGAGGTGACTGCCCGAAACTCGTTGAGGGTCGGTCGACCCAGGATCGCATTGTAGGCCGAGGGAGCATCCACTATCAGAAAAGTGGACCATCTGGTTCTCTTCAGTGGCTCCTCACCTAAGGAGATGGCCAGCCGAATTTGCCCGATCGGCTGCACTTGGTTCCCCGTGAACTCGAACAGTGGGGTGGCCACCAACTCTAGCTGGGATGGCTCGATCTGCAGCTGGTCAAAGGCTTTCTTGTAGAGTATGTTGACTGAGTTGCCCGTGTCCACGATGGTTCGGTGGACCTGGTAGTTGGCTATCACGGCCGTGATGACCAGAGCGTTATCGTGCGGACCTCCAGTCCCTGTAGGTCTTGCGGGCCGAAGCTGATATGGGGCCCCTGCGCCTGAGCAGCGCTTGTGTCGACCTGGTGAATCTCCAGTCGGCGCACCTGTGCCTTCCGAACTCAATTGGAATCTCCCCCGGTAGGCTCGCCCGAGATCATGTGCACTCCTCGGACGACATTCTGCCGATTGGCCTGCTCCTCGTCCATTTCTTCGGCCTCGGCTCGGTCCTCTTGCGGGAATAGTTTACAAGCAGTCAGGGGGTTCCGTCTGGGTTCCTCGGCTGCTGGGGCGACGGCTGGCCCTCCGTGGCCCGAGCTACGCCCGGGAGATGCTTGGCGCCCCCATCCTCGGGGAGCAGAGCCCGACCTCTCCCGGCCTATCGACACTCCTCCGTGTCGTGGGTGTGGCTTTGGTGAAATGCGCAATAGGGTCTCCAGCGGGTCGGCAAACACCCCTGGGCCACTTGCTGCACGTGCCGGCGCTCCATTCCCGCCGGTCGATTGCTCCCCGTGGGCTGTGGATGGGCCCACCCGGGGATCGGCTGTTCTGAGCGGGGTTTAGGGTCGGTGTGCTGACCGACTCCTTCTTCGAGCGGCCTGCGCTTCCTCCATGTTGATATACTTGACAGTCTTTCCTAGTAGGCTGTCAAAGTCCTTTGGCGGCTTCCGTGTCAGTGAGCGGAAGAAGTCTCCTCCTGTAGTCCTTGGGAGAAGACGCTGATCAGTACCTCGGGTGTGGTAGTCGGCACGTCTAGCGCCACCCCATTGAACCTCTTAATGTAGGCCTGGAGGGACTCCTTCGGGCCCTGCTTCAGGGCGAACAGGTTAAGGCTCGTCTTGTGGTGGCTTCGGCTGCTAACGAAGTGTTGGAGGAATATCCTCCTAAGCTCCTCAAAGCTTGACACGAACCCGTTAGGGAGTCGGTCGAACCACCTTTGAGCTGGTCCCGAGAATGTCGTCAGGAAGGTTCAGCATTTCACGCCCTCGGGATATTGGTATAGCAGGGCCACACTCTCGAACTTCATCAGATGCTCCTCGGGATCAGTCGTTCCAGCATACTCGGGTATGATAAAGAACCTAAGATGCTTGGGAACCGGGTCTTCCAGGATCTGAGAGGAGAAGGGGCTGCGTACTAGGGTAGCCAGAGGCGAGTCGGCTGGGGCTTTCCCCTTATCGGGACGTGGCCTATGTGTCTGGCTGGATGCAGACGCCTCGGCCGGGATTGAATCAGCCTCGTCGTCCCAACCTCGGTAGAAAGCGGCGGGAAAGGGGGTCGATCCCCCTTCAGGTCGGGCAACCTTCCCCTGACCTCCTGAGTGGTCGGGCGCCGACGGCTCAGGGAATCGGGTCACCGGGCTACTGGCCTGTGAAGGCCTCTGAGGGATTTTCTGAGCCCGGGCGGCCATCAGGAGCTCGTACTCGGGCGTAACGGTCACCATTACTCGGTTGAGGCCTTCCATTGTGGACCCCCGATTAGGCAGAAAGTCCCTTCTTCTAGCGCCAAATATGATCCTGTCGCAGAGCGAGGTGGACTCCCAAGAGCGAGGTGGTCCCCGAGTGCTGCAAGCTGCTGATGTCGACTCCGATCTGCAAGAAAATGACCGTTAGCAAACCCGCCGAGAAAAGTCCCCGGCAAGGCTCTCCGACGGTCAAGTCAGTATCCACAAAAACAGAGCAAAGCAATGGAAGGGTGGACAAAAGCACAGTCGCACATACCTGCGGAATGAAGAGTGGAGGGACTTATATAGCCGAGGGAGCTGACAACTCCTGTCTGCGTCAGTCGTCCTTCAGTACCCGAATGAGACAGGGGTATGGGTGCTGTCAGCTCACAGGATGACGCCGATCGGAGCTGCTCAATCTGACACGGCGAATGGCAATGTGGTGCGGGGTGCCCGGGTAGGATGGAAGTATAGGGTAAGCGGGATATCCATGACGTGCGCTATAAATAGGTAAGACTTGCGCCGACCCCCGTACCACGACCGTAAGTACGATGTCAGGGAGCGAGTGTCGTAAGGAAAAGGACAGATTCTGAGATAGATCGCCGACCGGCCGACCCGAGTGATATCGGGTCCCGTAAGTAATATCTCTGAGTGACACAAAGCACTCCCCGAGTTAGGGAGCGCTTGGACGTGATCCATCCGCCCAATCCCGAGTAACATGATCAAGCGGTTGAGAAAACGCCGCCTAGGACTCTGCGAGGTGTGGCCAAAAGGCTCCAGGCTCGGCCGTCAGGACCTTTTGCTCGAGACCACAAAAATAGATGTCTTGGGTGTTGAATGGGGTCGGACACTCGGCGTCCGGCTCGGGGACTCGGTTCGGAGTGCGCCTTACTACCCGCTCAATCAGATGCCCCGGGCCGAGTGAACCCTAGGATTCTTACCCTGCCAGCTGGACCGGTTCACCTGTACATGGCGGGCTCGACTTAGCCTGAGATGATATCAGACGGCCGACCGAACAACACGTGAACTAGACCGGAATCATTTAGTATCATGTAAACCCAAAATAAAACCAACGTTTCAATTTAATTAATAACACTTTTTTGTCTTTTCTGTATTTATTCTATTATTTACTTTTAATTCCTAATTTTTCCTCCATCTAGCAAGGAATGTATGTAAGACAAGGATCTCTGTGACGCCGTAACACGATTCAAGTTATACACTGCTATGAATGTTAGCAAAAAAAAAAAACCACCAAAAATACAGATTGTGTAATCGAAAATTTTAAAATCCACTTTTGAAAATATAATATATATATAGTAAGGATGATACATTTTCTTAGAAGAAATTCGTACGGACGCCAGAGATTTAATGTCAATTTACAAGTTTTTTATATAAAAATATAAAAGGATAATATTTGTGGCGTGCCCGGTGAATGTCAATGCGCGAGAGCTCTAACTCTAGCCTTGGCAAGCCTCTTTTCGTGTTCATGGGCAGTAAAGTGGCAGTAAACTTGTCAATTTTTACAGTGCAAAAGTAGTCTAATTCTTCAAAATACCGAATGAACTTTTCTCAATACGACTCATTAATCATTCTCTTAGAACAAAAATCTTTTCCAAGACTTCAAAAAGATTACCTTCATAAATCTCAGGTAATAGTGTGACGAAATCTAGAAAGGGTAAGAGGAACCGTGACATGCAAAGTTCTAGGTACCAAAGCTACGGTCCCCAGCATCCCCTAAGCCTGGGATTATGAACCTGGTAATTCAAAGCAATTATCTGTCAAACAGTTGAGCTCACGGAGAGCTCGGGACGAATTTAATGGGGTTGACAAGGATTTGGAGGCATACCCTTTCTCATTTACAATAGGATCTAGCATTCCGGAATACACGTGGAGCCTGGAGAGAAAAAAAAACAGCACTATTAGTCAGTGAATCACCAAACTGGCAAAGAAATGTTTTGTTCAGTTGCTGAGTTTAGCTACCCAGGAAATTTCTTGCTGAGTTTTTGCAGAGCAGGAGGTGCCGCAACAGCAGATATCTGGCAAGTGCAAGTGGAAATTAAGTGTAACTAAGATAAAATATGGTACTGAAAAGATGGGAGGGTTGTGCACTCAACTATTTTCATTTGCTTGTTGTTGATTCCACGGTCTTTTAACAAGTCAATAGCTGCAACTATAGTACCACCTGCATCACAGAATTACATTATAAATGATGGCACAGAGGCTCATTTACATTTGAAGTGCTTCAATACAGCAGAAAACGGCCACTGGCAGTCTGTTAAAAAAAGGCCTGATTACTTCGATGAGAGACTTGAGAGAGGGGAGAGTGATAAAAAGATGTACACAATTGATGGAACTCCATGTGTAGTTTTGTGAGCCTTTCCTCCTCTTCATATCTTTGATCCAAATGATTGAACCGTGAAACCATATGGTTAGGGGTAGGATCCCTACTATCAAATAGGGACATGATTTTTCATCATTTAGCATTGGAGCGAAAATACTCCATATGAACCAAAAAGTTGCCTGGGGCGTGTATTTTTTGCTTTAAAGCACACCAAGGTTGACTTCTCTTTGATGTTAGTTTATTTTGGAAGGAGGCAAATAAATATGAAATGAACAATAATAATTGGATTCTCACTGATTTACTCCTGGAAACAAACATGTAGGATGCAGATGAATTTTTGACGAAAAGATTTGACTGATATGCGCCAATGGAAACATACAAGGCATGATTAATTGCTCAAGTTTTTTAACAAAAGTTGGGTTTGATTATTTTGACATCTATTCACCGGTTGCTTGCCTACTTGCTTTATCTGATCGTATAGCCATTATCCAAGTCCTACGTGCTTTATCTTTCATCCATAATTTGTTTTTGTGCATCAGAAAGACGTGAATACCTTTTCCATGATGACCTATATGAAGAGATCTACACGAAGCAACTTAAGGACATGTTTGGTTGAAGGTTATTATTGATAACCTTGGTTATCTACCTAAGGTTATGTTATTTAATCTCGTTTGGTTCAAGTAATGAGTGAACATGCCTACCACATCAACAAATGATAGATATAACCCGGAATGTGATTTACCTTGGAAGTGTGAGATTTTACGTAACTTAACAGTTAACAAACACATTTTCCTAAAATTATCCACCGATTTTTGCTCTTTCGGACAGAAATACCTTCATGTTATGGCCACTCGCACAATCCACTCTTCTTCGAAGAGCTCTGTGGATAGCAAGAGCTCCGCCATCCACCTCAACGGCGAAGGTCACCAAGGCTCCTTCTCGCTCCCAGACGGCGAGTTCGTATCCTACATGCATCCTCTTGGGTCTCCCGCCTCAATCTCAAGATGTTTTTGTCATATCTTTTTATATGAAAGATCTAGGTAAAACTGTCGTGACCCTAGGACTTATAATTCAATATCTCTATCTTAATCTCACTATATGGAAAAGGTATTGGATAAATTTGATATTTCTGATTATTCTCTAGTATTAGCTTCTTATGATATCGATATTCTTTGAATAAAAGATGATGCACCACCAGTGAACCAAGAAAAGAATTATCACAGCATTTGATCATTATTGGATCTATAAAATAAGACAATATTGCCTATTTGTTGTCTCTAAACCCAAGCGAAGTTCATTTGCAGTGGAAACATTTCATCCAAAGCCTGCAGACCTGATTTGAAGGTTGCAGACTTTGGATTTATCAAATAGACTAGTTGAGCCGATCATATTTATCAAATGAAGATTCCCAATTGGACTGAGCAGACTGCACAAGCCAAGCAGATTGATTGGGTCAGGTGAACCTAGTGAACTAGGTTGAATGTGCTGAGCGAACAGATCAAAAGAGCACCTGAGGTAGATTGACCAAGCTACGCGTGTCCAAAAGATGAGAAAATTGGGCACACAAAAAGATCACATAGAACAAGCAAGTCATATTGACAAGAAGAATTACATGAACTAAAGGGGTCAAATATAAAATGAATAATTCTATATTATAGAATTCCATTAATTAATTACAACCAAACAAATGAATAGAATGAATCATCGTTCCCTTTTACTTTTATTTTATTCCATTCCTAATCTTATTCCAATTCCATTCCATTGCATTCTACCATAGCAAACACACCCTTAGATTTTATTTCCAGTCCAATGGAAACCAATTATAAAGTAGAAAAGTAAGATGTACTAGTGGTCCAATGGGTTCCTAATTTTAACAACGTTTGTTGCATAGAAAGAGTTTTAAAAAAAAAAACATGAATTTTTCTATAGACAAGCCACCAAACAGAGAGCAATGCTACGTTGTTAGGAGATAAATGCTACATGAATAACACCAAGACCAGAAAAAACTAATGCACTATGAAAAGGAGTCATACCAGTTGCAAGCATAGGATCCAAGACGAGTATGCGTGACCCCTCTGGAAACTGATTCGGCAAGCTGCAAAAAAAAAACACAATGGAAGAGTTTCATTACCACGAAATTTTAGTTGTTTAGGATGCCATAACATATCCATCTGAACTACATGATATTAGCCATACAATGACCTTCAGATTTTGTAATGTGAAAAGTTACACAATTCTATACCAACAAAAACACAAGCAAGAAGGTTTTTGCTTACTGGAGAGGTTAACAAAGGAACCATACACTTACATCAAGGATACTTGAGAGTATTAGATACATTTTCACGTAACATGCTCAAAAGTGGATGCAAACGCTAAAAATGGATGCTTAAAAGTTAAAAGTATTAAAAGCCTATTGCATGCAAACACAATAGACTTTCAAGTTCCAAATTGCCACATCAAATTTTATTGAATCAGGAGTATACTTGAGTGTTAATGTAAGGAGTTAAAGTCTGTCACCATCATTGTTGGAGACTAAAGTAATTAAAAGGACTGTGCATGCAAGATGCAATGGACAACCAAAAACAAATCTTAAAAAAGAGTGAAATCTATAGACAGAAAGAGATTATATAAAGAGGGAAGAATAGCAGGAAAAATAGATAAATGAAAATGGATGCTTCATCGGCACAACACTAGACAGTGGCTCTTACTTGTTCAAATATATTGAAGGTTCTAGAGTGGTCTCATCCCTCCGCATACCTTAATTCAGAAACAAATAGGTCATAATACAGATAGGAAAAACAACGGCGTTAGTCCAGACATGTCATAATACAAAATCAAAAGTACATATATATATATATATATATATATATATATACACACACACACACACACACACACACACACACACACACACACACACACACACACATATAAACTGGTCAAATTTAGAATTACTTTTACTACTTTATATGAATATTCAAAAAACCAAAATTGTCACAGAATGCTTAGTGATGCCAACTCAGTAGCTGATTTCCATGTCTAAAGAAGTGTCAAAATTTTTTTTTCTTCCATTTGATAATATCTGAAAATATCAATTGACTCTAAAATAAGTTTCTGCGGTTAGAAAGGTAATAATAGCATGCATAGTGTAAGGAAACAGAGTCTCCATAAACATTTAAATCAATAAGTTCTCTCCTCACCAAGGTGGAATGTTATCGTTGCTGGCAAAACTGTTGAGGCATGCTCTGACAATGCAAGACCAGCTCTCAAAATAGGGACAATCTGATAAGCAAAGAATGTGTTTTTATTATATAGAAATACACAGGTTATGAGACAAGGAGCTAAGATTAAATACATGATATTAGACAATCTTATCATGCTATCAAATCAAGTTATATAACAATATTCAGACCGCCACAGGCTCACGTGGGTCGATAAATTCAACTGCAGCTGCACCCATTGGTGAGTCTATCTCCCCACTGACTGTAGGCTGCAAGGAAAAAAGAGTAATTAAAGTTTGCATATCACATTACACTTTGACATACAATCATCATTTAACCAAGTACAGATTTTTCGAATGCTGAATTAGTTAGTAAAGTATTAACTATTACAAGGGCATTGAAAGCCAACAACATTGGTGAAATTATGATTCTGCTATAGTGGTTTTGTTGTCATGCTCATGCATACAATGTCAAAGGCAGAAAACCTCAAACATTAATTTTTCTAGCCAAGGCACAACGGTGAGGTGAAGTTGCTCGATCATGCCCTGGGTGATAAGGGACAACAAAAAATTATTCTTTTTGCTATGAAAAGGTATGAACTAGTGCATTGATTTTTCCCAACCCTAAAAGTAGAAGAGGCATTTTGCACAGGGAAGGCCTTTTTTTCATTAAATAATTAACAATATACCAGTGGACAAAATATGCTGAAAATATGTTTTTGAGTGTTTGATATAAAAGACCACCTTGGGATCAAATTCAGCACTTATCATCAAATAGGGTGAAATCTATTCCTTCCTTTCTCCTAATACAAAAGATAGAAATAAGCATTCTTAACATATATGAATATCCATGACACCATTTATTTTATTGGAACGGATTCCAAAAGCACTTTTATGAACACCACAAACTAGCTGCAAAAGCTTCACAAACAACATTATAGTAGTATCACTCCACTATATCAAATGCATGTCATAGATTGAGTATTTACAGGCATAAACCTCAATATATGGCTCAAGAGATGGTACCTTGAACCATAAATGGAGAACAAAATTAATATGGAATGGATATGAAGTGCACTATATCAAATGCATGTTAGGGATTGAGTCTTTTACGGATATAAACATTAATATATGGCTCAAGAAATGGTACATTGAACCATAATGAACAACAACATTAAGATGGAAATGGAGATGAAGCACCAGGTGCAACCATAAGATTCAAGGAAAGAAAAGAATAGTTGTATCAATACCTATTTAGCCGAAGCAAATTTTTAGGATGCTTTAACCAGTAAAAGAACAAAAGTATCAAAATGAAAATGGAGATGGAGCACTTGGTGCAACCATAGGTTTGAGGGAAAAGAATCAACACCTATTTAGCTGAAGCTAATTTTTAGAAATGATGCTTTAACCAGTAAAATAACAAAAGTATCAAAATGGAAATGGAGATGAAGCACTTGGAGCAATCATAAGGTTTGAAGGAACAGAATAGATACCTATTTAACCTGAAAAGAAACTATTAGATTTATATGATAACGACAACAGAAGGAACCTCGAAAGTTTTTTAGGAGAAGAGAGAAGTACTTGTTAATTTGAGATGATGGTAGTCTATATGTAGTTAAGATTTCAGATAAAATGCCTTGTGCTCTTAAAAAATTTATAGATTGATACCCACATCTAAAAATGATAAATGGGGTTTTGATAGCATCTCAGTACATGGAAATAATTCCAGCTAGACTATAGATTGACCATAAATGATTACCAACAGCTACAGAACAAGTAGCTAAAAATATTATAGCTTACCAACCAGTCTCGCGTTGCTTCATATATAAGTAACCTCCCCAGCTCAGCCATGGCACTCCCTGGGTAAATAGCATTTAACAAGATGCAATTAGTGGGTATTAAATTAACCATGTTTCCAGTAGACAAGATGCAGATATTGTATTTGTTTACTGACTTTTGTCAAATAAAACCTACGAATTAAGATTGTGTGTAATATGCTTCATAGAACTGAAAAATAAGTACAGGTTATAGAACCTCAATAAGTTTGGATAACAGAAGTACAATTTTCAACTTTAGACTACGAGCACCAATAAACATGATATTTAGAGTGTCGTGTCTTTAGTAGTACAAAATACCATGGACGTTAAAGGGAGATTGGACAATCATTAGGTAACTGAGAAAGCCGAGGCAACAAATCCAAGATTACCAAGAAGCGCATCCAACACACGCTATCTCGTCTCCAAGTTAAGAGAGTTAACAGAATATTAATTAGTGTCCAGAGATACTCACTAAAGATTGCGCAAGGCGTCTGCTCGTTCCTGAGAACAGAGACCCAGTGCTTGATCAACGGATGCGGAGGAACGAAGACCTACGTCCGAACACAAATCAGAGAAACATACAATAAGGAATAAGAATACGAAGCAAGGATCCAACCAGCATTCTATCATCGGAGACAGTCTTCCCTCCCATCGCCGTGTCGGAGCTGGCGGCCGAGCGGCCAGCTAGCCGCCGCAGGATCGGTACCTTGGAGAGGGCGGATCGCGGTTAGATAATATAGGGTTAGGGGAAGGGAAAGAGGGGCGTACCTGGAGGGGAGGAGCTGCTACGGTAGCGGCGGGGAGGCAGAGGAGGCGGTGCGATCGGACAGCGACATGTTGGCGGGACTGTGCCGCTGACAGAAGCCGCGCATCGGGTGGGAATTGAAGCGGCGAAGTGATGCTTACAGCCATGAACTGAGGCAAGCAGCTTCAGGACTCTGTGCCCAGTAGCAGTATCGGATCTTGAATCTCGAGGGAGGAGGGTAACGATAAGAGATAGAGATGGAAGCCGAGTTTTTAAAGAGTCAAATTTCATTTTCGATTTGTACACTAATTATTTATTTATTTGAGTAAAAATCAAGAGGAAACTTTTTTAAAAATAAAAATAAAAGTAAAAAATAGCACGTACACATAGTTCTCATAATTGTTTAATCATAACTTATTATAATAACTACAATATAATTAGTATAACAGTCCCCGAGGGTTGATTCAAACGATTGAATATCTGAATTATATATATATATATATATATATAGTATAGCATATTAAATTAAATTAACTTAATTTAATTTAATCAAAATTATTATATATAAATTATTATTACATCAATTTTTTAAAATTATTTTAGTTTACAAAATAATTTAAAAATTATAATTTTTTAATTTAATTTTTTAAACTTAAATTTAATTTAAAAAATTATTTTAACATGACCAAAATTAATTCAGAATAATTATAGTAGCTATTATAATTCATAAATTATGAATAATAACTACTATAATAATATTCATTAGATCTTGATTAAATTAAAATAATTTTGATTAAGTTTAATACTTTTGATTAAGTGATTGTAATCAAATATCTATTTTAACACGTTGTATTCCTAGTTGCTATAATATTATCGAAATAATAGTACGTACCTAATACTCTTTATTATCCGATAATTATTTATAAAGAAGTAAATTAAAAAAAATGAGTAGATTATTAGGATGATATTTTTTTCAATTTTATTGAGAATCTATTCTTAACCATTTCTATAAATTTATTATGTGATGTCTTAAAGCAGGGGAGGATTTAGGATTTTCGATTTGGGAGGGGTCGCATAACAAAAATAATTATTAAGTATAATAACGTTCTCCTTAATATTTCAAGATGTATAATATATATTTAGTTAAAATGTATAGAATAGAGAGAAGAGAAAAAAAAATCAAAATTTAGTTCTCTATTTGAACTTTAGACGTTAGATAAAAAAATTAAATTTATCATTATACCAATTATAATTATTTATTTTAATAGGAGCCAGATAATATATATATTAAGAAAATAAAAAATTTATATTAAAATTATATATATATATATATATATATATATATATATATATATATATATATATATATAATATTAAAAAATTAGAGGTGTGTGGCCCTCGGGTCCTGCACTAAATCCGCCCGTCTTAAAGCACCTAATACTTTTGATGAAATGGCAAGAGCATTCTTGATTTTTGTCCTATTGATTTTATTTCATAACGTGCCCCTTTAATTTGTCTCGCCAATTTCACGTTGCCCCATAGAGTATGCTGTGTTTTCTTTCATTCACCCCTGACTTGGTAAGTTACAATGCACCCCTCAATTTTTATAACATTTACAATTTTACCACCAAGTTTGTTAGTCAAGGTCCTTTCAACTTAAATCTTTTCCCCCCCTCAAATACTTTGAGTATCAAAATCATTAATTTGTCCATTTAATTTTTTTTTAAAAATCATATAATTTTATCCCCTCATTAATTTTTCAGAAATTGCTTACATTTTTGGCGACTTAACATTGAAGTTATAACATTGTTAAATAATCAACATTATTAATGACTAGATCGAAGTGATAAGAGTTTAGAATTTCAAGTGTCATTTTGACAACTTTGAAATTGTAAGATAATGCTGTTAATAAACCATAAATGAATTGACGATAGAATAACATAATTTATGCCTTTCACTTTTGCAAACTATTTCATTTCCTTTCCGTTTTTCTCTCTTCGAGTAAACCCAACATTAGATAACCCAATTTTATGAACAAAATATCAACAGTGAAATTACTGAAAACTGAAAGAAAAAGAGGACAATTATTGCACTTGAGAATTTGAGACAATTGCTAGGCTTCTCACATCACTATCTCAGGGTTCAAGATGCTTGACTTGATTTCCTTGTGTGGAAGAATAACCCCTCCATTGCTGTATACCTCATCAGAAACATGCACGTCCTCGCCGAGGATGGTCATGTTATCAATCCGCGCCCACTGCCCCACCGTTGAGTGCCAACCGATAATGCTGCTGGAGACGCAAGCGTGCTTCTTGATGCGGGCACCTTGCATCACCGTGCACCTTGACAACCTTACTCCTGCCTCGATCACGCATGCAGGACCAATGGCAACGTCTGGCCCAATAAGGCATCCCTCTCCTACCACAGCATTGTCGTGGATCAGAACATTGCCGACGATATGAGGGCCTACAGCTAACTTCGTTGGCGCTTTCTTCCGCAATGAGTCCAGGTAGAGCCTTAAGCCTGTGATGTAGTCCTTTGGCTGGCCGATGTCCATCCAGAAACCTGGTAGGACCATGGAATAGAGTTGTTTCTCGGTTGCAATTTTCGGGAAAACTTCCTTCTCGATAGAGGTTGGCCTCAGCTGAATACGATCCAAGACGGATGGATTCAGCAAGTAAATCCCAGCGTTGATCTTGTTCCCGACGAAAATTTTTGGCTTCTCCACAAACCTATCGACCCTTCCACTCTCTTCGTCCATGACCACGACACCATATTTGGATGGTTCATCAACCTATTAAGTAGGAAACGTCTGAGTAACACGAACAAGGAAAAAGAATGAGCCACTAGAGAGATTTTTTTACTGTACCTTGGTAACCATAATGCTTGCCTCTCCACCATGTGATTTGTGAAACTGAATCAGTTCAGCAAAGGGGTATTCACTTATAACGTCACTGTTTAGGACGAAGAAGGGTTCGCCTGATCCATCTATTAGTTTGTCTCTGGCTAAAGCCAGGGGACCAGCAGTTCCAAGTGGTTCAGTCTCCTGTGAGCAGATGATTTTAATTCCAAGCCTATCCTCAAAGTCCTTCAGAAAGTTGATCATAACCTGTTTTAAAGGGCAAGGATGAGGGATTTCAAACCCTATAATGATGAAAACTTCTATTCGAGTATGAATATACAATGATGCACATCGTATCTCGTACCTCTGGCTGATAATTGATGGCCAAAATGACTTCAGTGACTCCAACATCCTTCAAAGCTTCAATCTGAAAGATGTTTTTGAGATAGAAACTCAATCAAATGCCATGCATGCACACACACAGCAAACCATTGATTCCAACTAAAACAAAGATCATTGAAGCTTTTCATGGAAGATTCCTGGTGGACATGCATCAATTCACAAGAATGCTATTGTGTCTACAAGTAGAAGGCACAATCAATTTTTTTTTTAAAGGAATAAAAAGGCAAACCTAGTTTTCAAGTAAACCAATAAAAAAAAGATGTAGCAATAGTACTGTTAATAGGACAATATCAACTGAACAAGCAACAAAATCAAAAAATAAATCTTGTGACATAAATGAAAATTTCCTAGTAAATATCCAAGCAGTGGATCAACATACTCAACCCGCCATAAAATATCCAATTATTTCCACTAGAGCATCAGAAAAAGTATAAGTTAGAACAATTGATTAGTACGGAATCGATTTTCATAACCAATTAGCTGAATATGAATACAGAGGGACTATTTGGCAAGTAAATCATTGTAAATTAATTCCTTGAGTGGATGAAAAATTAGTATCCATCACTATTTTAGTATTCGAATACTATTTGAGTATTCATTGATCCGGTTTGATCAAATGAAGGCATGGGTGTACAAAGCATGGTCCATGGATGCAAATGCACGAATGCAAAATCAAGCATACATAAGTGTTAATACTCACAGGACTAATAAGAGATGCACAATTGGTTAAGAAAACGGGATCAACGAGTTGCGAACAACAATCATATAATAAATCAGATTTAATTGTGAATTAATTGATCTCTAAAACTGAAATCTAAATTAACTTGATTAAATTTGTAGCCATTTGCACAGTGTCCTCGTCATGCACCCCTAGAACAGCCACAGATCACAACAAACAATGATGACAAAAAAAAGGCGCAAATGGTTGAACATTGTCTGATGATGAGACACGACACTACGTCTCCTACCGGACCAAAGCTAGTTAGATTGACGTTAACAAATTCCAACAACATAATTAGGCATCATCAATAGATTCAACACTCAATATCCTCATTAATGTAAGCAGTAATTTAGTAGAGTTATAAAACAATACCTGATGAAGGATCATTGGTTTGTTAGCAAAATCAACAAGTGGCTTCGGGAAACTAAGAGTCAAAGGTCGAAGGCGGGTGCCAAATCCTCCAACAAGAATGACTGCTTTCATGGTATATAATTTCTTTTTCCCTGTAAATAAGATGGAAAGTCTAAAGACCAAAAGACAAGCCAAATCTATTAAGCTTTGACAATAAAGAGCAAATACATGAACGTTGAAAGTTGAAGATATTCCAGAGAGAACATAAAAGGTAAAGCAAGTGTCCATTGAGGCATTGGAGGTTAAATTGATGTGCACTTGCACAGGATTATGATTTCAAACTAAAGCATGAATTCACACCCTATCACGACAGGGGATAAAGCAGAAATACATGAAAATAAGACTATTTTCTTATATAAACTAAAAAGAATTAGTTAATTGATTTATTCCAGAACTTTTTTTTCATATCTATCTAAACCTTGTACTTGCTTACAATGTTTAGTTGAACTTTCTAAAACACTTCAATTTTATCCTACCAGCATTATGACATCTAATTCTAATATCCTTGGTGACATTCATGATTAGTAGATATTGCCAGCAAAACAACAAACGCCTCTCGCCTATCAAACAGCTATTATTGTCGGAAGCTTTAGTGAAAGGGATGAATAATAGCATCCATATGCTAGGAGAGGTGTAGTTTGCTATGTTGGCAGGACCTGTGAATCTTATATACCACCAAGAATAACAGGAATATAATGTTTTAAAGATGGCGAGATACAATTATTGCGTTTCAGAAAGTTCGAAAGCATTTAAAGGATTTGGAAAGATACAGAAAAAAAATCCAACTTTTAGGATAAGTTAATTGACTATATTATCAATCAAGAAATTGATAGTACAAGAAAACTAAACCCATACTAATTTTTCCGCAGTGAACATTTAATAAAATTTCACTCACCCTATCAAGCCTCAAATCCCTGATAACCGAAGACATAAGAAGATCACAACCTAACCAAGGCGAATCTATCCTAATAAACGAAAGAACAAGGCTAAGCTTTCACACTTCCAGCATCTAGAAGAACCACCACCAGATAAAAGGCTCACCGTGGAAAAGATCGAGAACTTACGGAGATCCGAACAAAGAACCAGCATGAAAAGCGAGAGGGCGAAACAAGGAAGATGCAAATGTAACAAGGACAGGATCTCACCAGAACAAGAATTGTAGGCGAGATTACGGCTGCACGGCGCAAAGAATCCACAGATTGGAAACCAATCGGTCCGCTTCCCGTGAAGAAGACGATGACGACGAGATTCCGACGCCTCCCGTTCTCTCCCCTTTTATCGCCCCACTCACTCGTTTCTGACGTCGACAATCGAATTGTTTAGGGAATTTATCCTGCGTGGCACAAGCCAATTTGTCTAAATTATTTTTTTACTAATTGAAACTGCATTTCTTAAAAAAAGGAAAATTACATATTTAATTTTATTTTAAAAACGAAAAAAATGATATATATATTTTTTAAAACCTTTTTTTTTTTTGAGTTGAAAATAATTTGGGTCCAAGCCCTTCCACTTCGCCCATACCTAATGACTCAATAGAGGGCTTAATCATCGATTTGTCATCCTAAAAAATGATGAATCAGACAGCAAACAAATTGAACCTGGGATGACCAGCCTGGTCTCATGAAAGTTTTTCACCGGTCATCAGGATAAATCGAGAAGCGCTCACGGTCGATTTGCCATCCTAGGAGAGATACACAAGATTCAAGAACCAAAAATATTAAACCTATGTTATATTTACTACCCGTAATAATTTTTGGGCTGGGTGACAGGGCTGGACTATAGCCCAATATAGCCCCAATGAAAATCAGTCATTGCATGAGAGGCGACCAAGATATCACGACAGACGTGCACCCTTAAAGGAAAGAGGGCCACTTGAGCATCTGCCATGTGAGCCTCTCCCTCTTAAGCAAGTATGTCCATCGTGGAGCGTAACAAATTTCTATATATATCAGATAGATATCCTGAGTGACAGTTTGGGAGCAACCTGTGTCCATCATAGCAGTCCACCTCACTGTTTTTTTCAAGCATCACCCAGCTTTCTTTGTTTTCGATCTATGTTCCCCCTTTTGTTTTCAAACTAGGTATTTTCCTTGATGTCATCCTCGCCGCGACTCTTCCCTCTCCGCAACGCATTCTCACCATATTTTCCTTGGTGATCTCCTGCGGGAAAAAAAACACGACACTGTGCGCGACCACGCGCAGTGTTTTTTCATTTTTTTCGTTCTATTTTATTATCATTTTTTTCTTTTTGTTTTATTAATTCAAATAAACCCGACTGATTTCCCCCATCTCCCTCGCACTCGCCATCCAGCTAGGGCTAGGGCGAAAATTTTTCAATGAAAATTTTCAACGAAAATTTTTCGCGAAGCCACGCAGAGCCCCCCTCTCTCCGAAGCCTGTTGGAGACGAGATGGCTATAGAGGGGGGGGGGTGAATATAGCCAGACACTCAAATCGCCCCCTCTTTTAAAACTTTCTTCCTGTGATCAGATTAGTAGCAGCGGAAACAAAATACAACAGGAAGAATAAAATGGAGGAAGGAATCACAAACCAAACAAACGCTAAGACGAAGATGTACAAGGTTCGGGGATAACTTGCCCCTACTCCTTGGCGTGCCCGTAAGGTGGGTGATCCCTTGATCGTCGGCAGATCAAGCCCCGGTGAGCCCGGATAAGATAGAGTCTCCTTCTCGGTGGAGAAACCTCTCCACAGATCTCACGGATGATATAACTTGAGTACAGGAGATCACACAAGAAGGAACACTCACAAAGCTCTCACAGGAATGCAACAAGATCGCTTAAGCACAAAGCAACAGAGAGCACGAACACAGCCCAGCCAAACTTCCCAAGTTTCTGTCTTGTTCCCTCGCTCCTCTGCATCCAGCTTCGTCTCTTAAGCTCCTGCTCAACGTCACCAGCTCCATCAGCACCACTGACTCACACTCTGACCCACTGACCTCTCTGAGCACTCAGTCCACTGGACACTCCTCCAGCTGAGCCTCCGTCAGTTGCCAGTCGCGCCTTCGTCAGTTGCCAGTTGCGCCAGACGCCGTTGAGACCTGAAAACACAATAGATCCAAACCTGCTCCAAGGAAAGCCTCTAATTGACCCTCCTTGAGTGTTTGAATCACCTGCTATCACCTGCACACTCCAACAGAGGCTTAGCAATGCATATCAAAGAGAAATCAGCAAGTAGCAGAGAATCGGCAGTGAAAACAGACTTCTGACAGCATATTTGAATTAAAGTTCTGCTCCTGATCGGTCCCCAGACCGATCAGAGAGGAGCCTGATCGGTCACCAGACCGATCCAGCAGCTTCTGCACACTCCTGATTGGTCCCCAGACCAATCAGGCTCCTGCCTGATCGGTCACCAGACCAATCAGGCTCCAGCCTGATCGGTCACCAGACCAATCAGGCTTGAGTGAACAGTGATTCTTTAATCAAATCATAAGTCTCTGATCGGTCACCGGACCGTTCTGGACCTGATTAGCAAGGGAACTCAACTCACTGTTCGCTCCCTGATCAGTCACCAGACCGATCAGGAGCTGTGCAGTGAGTGAAACACACACTCCCTGATCGGTCACCAGACCGATCAAACATCGCTGGATCGGTCACTAGACCGATCCACGAAGGAGCAGAGTGCCAAACTCCCTGATCGGTCACCAGACCGATCCAGGGACTCAACCTAGCTCTCCAAGCTAGGATTTCATCCACCCTAGCCCTCCAAGCTAGGGACCTGACCCTCCAAGTCAGGATTTCATCCAACCTAGCTTCACTCACTAGGACCTGGCTTCACTCACCAGGGTTTTTCACCTAACCCTCCAGTTGGGACTTTTCACCTAACCCTCCAAGTTAGGACTTTTCACCTAGCCCTCCAAGCTAGGACTTTTCACCCAACCTTCCAAGTTAGGACTTTTCCACACCTAGCCCTCCAAGCTAGGACCTGGCTTCACTCACCAGGATTTCTTCTAACCTGGCTTCACTCACCAGGACCCGACTTCACTCACCGGGATTTCCACCACCTGGCTTCACTCACTAGGACCCGGCTTCACTCACCGGGATTTCCAACACCTGGCTTCACTCACCAGGACCCGGCTTCACTCACCGGGATTTCCAACACCTGGCTTCACTCACCAAGACTCGGCTTCACTCACCGGGATTTCCAATCAACCTGGCCTCACTCACCAGGACCCGACTTCACTCACCGGGATTTCCAATCAACCTGGCTTCACTCACCAGGACCCGACTTCACTCACCGGGATTTCCAATCACCTGGCTTCACTCACCAGGACCCGGCTTCACTCACCGGGATTTCTCCACACCTAACCCTCTAGGTTAGGATTTCAATCAACCCGTGCCTAATCACTGATCAGGACTTAACCATAATTTGCTCAACTAAACTTAAATCATTGTGAAACACCAAAACAACAACCGGGCCAGACTGCATCAACAATCTCCCCCTTTTTGTTGTTTGACAACCCGATTTAAGTTTAGGTATCAATCAATTGAAGTCCGTTCAATTCTTATAAGGGAATCATGATCCTCCCCCTATAATAACCATAAACTTAATCATTCATTTTCTCCCCCTTTGTCAAACATCGAAAAGGGTATGGTTATTAAGTTTGAACATACCTCCCCCTCAAACACGGGTCTCTCTCCAAATCCAAAAATAATCAAAGCATAATTTTGAATTGCACATGAATACATATACCAAATAATATCATGGTCAAGTATGTATATGATTCATATGACAATAATTATCGCAGTTCCATCAGACTGATGATCGATACAGAAAAATTTCTGATTTATCTATGAACGATCAATTTTCAGAAAAAATTCTGTAATTCTGATTCGTTCAAGATCGGACTGCATTAACACTTGGACTTCCATGTGAAGACATATACAGAAGTATATCATGGTCAAATACGTATATGCTTCATAGGACGAGTAAGAAATGCCACTGTATCTGAAAAATAGTCCTGATTGGTCTCCGTGACCAACCAGGTCTGTTGATTACGTGATACAGAAGTATATCTGATTAGTCTGGGGAGCGATCGGATTTCAGAAAAATTTCTGAAACTTTGATACGTTCCTGAACAGACTGCATTAACAATTTGCATTTCATAACAGGGGAGATGACTCTATTAATATTCGTCATTTCAGAAAAATTTCCGAAACACGACATTAAGATCAAGAGTCATGACTCAACAAACCCTTTCTTATGAATTTGAACATTCCAACATAGGTTTGTATCAAATCACTATTAAGTACCAGGTTTGTATCACTTGAACAAATTTGTGCTCCCTTAGTACCAGGTTTGTACCAATGGGTGATCAAGTATGTTTCAATTGTAATCGGATTGTATCATGTTTGTTTCTATCAGATTTGTGTGTGGTATGATCATTACACTGATACAATTTGATGAAGAGGAGATCGGACTGAGGAGTAGTCTGAAACCTCTGATCAGTGTTGATCTGATCGGTCACCAGACCGATCAGGGTGAGTCCTGATCGGTCGGTGGACCGATCAGGTCCGATACAGCAGGTTTCTGATCGGTTTGTTTCAGAAAATTTCAGAAACTCTTCATCATGTTGAAACCAGGTTTGCTTCAACCTTCAAACCCTCAAAACCCTAATCCAATTAGATTACATCCCATTGATCCTAAAGGGTTTCTTTTAACCAAAAATATTTTCCCACAAAGAAAAGCATCAAGGGCATGTTCAAATTTGTTCAAGACATTTATCAATTCTATAATCCCTAACTTTGTCCAGCAGGTTTGTATCAAGATAACATCAATATATGATCAATTTTCGAAAACATACCTATATAACATCAATATCAAGGTATGATCAGAATGTTCTAAACATGAACTTGTCTATCATAAATAGGTTTGTATCTAAACATGATCAGTATGTTCTTAAGCATGATCGGATTTCATGATACAAATAAAATATGGTCAAATTTTCAAAAACATGCTCGTATCAAATTAGTATCAAAACATGAGCAGATTTCCAAAACATGCTATGATCATACTTCCAAATTTTTTATCAAGTTCATTAACCAACATAATCAACATTAAGTGTGAAGACCTAGAATACATGCCAATTCATTGGATTTTGGTAATGAAAGCACTGAGGCCTAGACCTTAAGTTCATGTTCTTGTCTATAGCATGAAAGCAACATAAGCAGCATTCGTTTGATTCAATTCAATAGCATGAAAGCACTGAGCCTAGACCTTAAGTTTGAGTTATGGTCATGTCATAAATCATATCTTGCATGAAAACATAAATTGCAATAACAAAGCTTATCATCCTAAGCACTCTAAGGTAAAACAAGTTATGTGTCAACCTAAACCATTCATGTGAATATTTTTTTTAAAACTTGTTTATTTATTTCGAAGCATGAATATACTATTATTCATTGCATGAAAAGTTTCCTTATTGCCCAAATGAGATTTCATAAGTCACTAGCCAAAAGATCATATTGTTATAAGAGCTAAGACAATGAAGATCTAAGCACTTAATGTGAATGGCAAATTTTTTGTTGGTCATGGGTTTGGAGCACCAAATATCAACCACCCATGTTGATAGATGCTCCCCCTCAATTAAAGCTATACAATTCTAAATATGGAGGTTTTAGGTACTCAAATTTTGGGACCTAAAGCATCAACAATGAGGGACTTAGGCACCCATGCCTTAGTCAATTTCTTTTTGACTTTTTGAACCCTAGAATCATTTGATGGTCTAAATTGGGTTCTTGACATTAATGATACAAAGGTTGATTCCTTAGGTCGGTAACCTATACCAGCCTTGTTGTAAACCGCCCTTTGGGAATTGAATACCATATCTAAGGTTTTGGAGCTAGATGAGAATTTCTCAAGAACATTCTTGAGATTTTTAACTTTGCTCTTTAAGTCCTTATTGTCATTCTCAAGGGTCTTAACATGCGAGTCATCATGAAAATCATTAACATCCTCCACCCTAGAGGATTTCAACTCTTCTACTTCCAATTTCAATAATTTAACTTTGTTCTTGGATTTTTTAAGCAACCTAGCTAGACATGCAATGGTTCTATAACACTTATCTAGCTTGGGAGAGATTACCTCTTCATCATCCGAAGATGATGAAGGCGCGGTTGAGGAGCTTGATTCGTCTCCACTTTCCTCTTCATTTGAATCCTCTATGGCCATGAGGGCACGGTGGTGAGTGTACTTCTCCTCCCTCTCTTCTTCGGATGAACTAGAGGACGATTCATCCCATGTAGCCCTTAAGACCTTCCTTTTCTTCTTTGATTTATCTTTCTTCTTCTTTAACTTCGGACATTCATCCTTGTAATGCCCTTTCTTGCTACACTTATAACAAGTAACATTAGACTTATCAAATTTAACTTCACTCGGGTTACCTTTACCCTTGAGGCGCCGACTCTTCCTCATCATTCTTCTAACAAAGTTGGTCATCTCGGAGGAAGAAGACCAGCTACCCTCTTCCTCGAACTCGGACTCGGATGAGGATGAAGATGAAGAGGCTTCCTTCTCCTTCTTCTTCCCCTTCTTCTTCTTGTTGTCACCTGCCACTAAAGCAATACTTTTCTCTTTTGAACTTTTGTTAGAGATCTCATGTAGTTCCATTTCACAAAATAGATCTTCTAACTTAACAAAAGATAAATCTTTGGACACCTTGTAAGCATCCACCATGGATGACCACAAGGCGTTCCTAGGAAAAACTTTGAGGACATACCTTATAAGATCTCGGTTCTCTACCTTCTCACCAATGGAGTGGAGACCATTCAATACTTCTTTGACTCGACAATGAAGCATACTTACAGTTTCATTTTCTCCCATTTTCAAGTTCTGGAGTTGGTTGTGAAGGAGATCCTTCTTTGCTGTCCTAGTGTCTTGAGTTCCTTCATGGAGCTCAAGGAGTTTGTTCCATAAGTCTCTGGCAGAGGTGAAGAGACCAATCTTGATTATTTGGTCCTTGGTCAACCCGCATTGCAAAGTTACCACCGCTTTCGCATCGGCTTCTCCTTTCCGGATTTGATCTGCCGACCAACTTGAGAAGTTCATCTCTTTTCCCTCAGCATCATTAGGAGTGGAAAAACCTTCCTTGACAGCAAACCACATGCTGAGGTTGGTTTTGAGGTAAAACTCCATCTTCGACCTCCAATATGAGAAATCAGTGCCATCGAAGAGTGGAGGTCGGTTGGTGCTAAACCCTTCTCTTCCCATGGCCATCTTTGTTAGCTCTCGGATGTTAAGCCGGTGAAGTAGAGCCCCAAGCTCTGATACCACTTGTTGGAGACGAGATGGCTATAGAGGGGGGGGGTGAATATAGCCAGACACTCAAATCGCCCCCTCTTTTAAAACTTTCTTCCTGTGATCAGATTAGTAGCAGCGGAAACAAAATACAACAGGAAGAATAAAATGGAGGAAGGAATCACAAACCAAACAAACGCTAAGACGAAGATGTACAAGGTTCGGGGATAACTTGCCCCTACTCCTTGGCGTGCCCGTAAGGTGGGCGATCCCTTGATCGTCGGCAGATCAAGCCCCGGTGAGCCCGGATAAGATAGAGCCTCCTTCTCGGTGAAGAAACTTCTCCACAGATCTCACGGATGATATAACTTGAGTACAGGAGATCACACAAGAAGGAACACTCACAAAGCTCTCACAGGAATGCAACAAGATCGCTTAAGCACAAAGCAACAGAGAGCACGAACACAGCCCAGCCAAACTTCCCAATTTTCTGTCTTGTTCCCTCGCTCCTCTGCATCCAGCTTCGTCTCTTAAGCTCCTGCTCAACGTCACCAGCTCCATCAGCACCACTGACTCACACTCTGACCCACTGACCTCTCTGAGCACTCATTCCACTGGACACTCCTCCAGCTGAGCCTCCGTCAGTTGCCAGCCGCGCCTTCGTCAGTTGCCAGTTGCGCCAGACGCCGTTGAGACCTGAAAACACAATAGATCCAAACCTGCTCCAAGGAAAGCCTCTAATTGACCCTCCTTGAGTGTTTGAATCACCTGCTATCACCTGCACACTCCAACAGAGGCTTAGCAATGCATATCAAAGAGAAATCAGCAAGTAGCAGAGAATCGACAGTGAAAACAGACTTCTGACAGCATATTTGAATTAAAGTTCTGCTCCTGATCGGTCCCCAGACCGATCAGGGAGGAGCCTGATCGGTCACCAGACCGATCCAGCAGCTTCTGCACACTCCTGATTGGTCCCCAGACCAATCAGGCTCCTGCCTGATCGGTCACCAGACCAATCAGGCTCCAGCCTGATCGGTCACCAGACCAATCAGGCTTGAGTGAACAGTGATTCTTTAATCAAATCATAAGTCTCTGATCGGTCACCGGACCGTTCTGGACCTGATTAGCAAGGGAACTCAACTCACTGTTCGCTCCCTGATCGGTCACCAGACCGATCAGGAGCTGTGCAGTGAGTGAAACACACACTCCCTGATCGGTCACCAGACCGATCAAACATCGCTGGATCGGTCACTAGACCGATCCACGAAGGAGCAGCGTGCCAAACTCCCTGATCGGTCACCAGACCGATCCAGGGACTCAACCTAGCCCTCCAAGCTAGGGACCTGACCCTCCAAGTCAGGATTTCATCCAACCTAGCTTCACTCACTAGGACCTGGCTTCACTCACCAGGGTTTTTCACCTAACCCTCCAGTTGGGACTTTTCACCTAACCCTCCAAGTTAGGACTTTTCACCTAGCCCTCCAAGCTAGGACTTTTCACCCAACCTTCCAAGTTAGGACTTTTCCACACCTAGCCCTCCAAGCTAGGACTGGCTTCACTCACCAGGATTTCTTCTAACCTGGCTTCACTCACCAGGACCCGACTTCACTCACCGGGATTTCCACCACCTGGCTTCACTCACCAGGACCCGGCTTCACTCACCGGGATTTCCAACACCTGGCTTCACTCACCAGGACCCGGCTTCACTCACCGAGATTTCCAACACCTGGCTTCACTCACCAAGACCCGGCTTCACTCACCGGGATTTCCAATCAACCTGGCTTCACTCACCAGGACCCGGCTTCACTCACCGGGATTTCCAATCAACCTGGCTTCACTCACCAGGACCCGACTTCACTCACCGGGATTTCCAATCACCTGGCTTCACTCACCAGGACCCGGCTTCACTCACCGGGATTTCTCCACACCTAACCCTCTAGGTTAGGATTTCAATCAACCCGTGCCTAATCACTGATCAGGACTTAACCATAATTTGCTCAACTAAACTTAAATCATTGTGAAACACCAAAATAACAACCGGGCCAGACTGCATCAACAATCTCCCCCTTTTTGTTGTTTGACAACCCGATTTAAGTTTAGGTATCAATCAATTGAAGTCCGTTCAATTCTTATAAGGGAATCATGATCCTCCCCCTATAATAACCATAAACTTAATCATTCATTTTCTCCCCCTTTGTCAAACATCGAAAAGGGTATGGTTATTAAGTTTGAACATACCTCCCCCTCAAACACGGGTCTCTCCCCAAATCCAAAAATAATCAAAGCATAATTTTGAATTGCACATGAATACATATACCAAATAATATCATGGTCAAGTATGTATATGATTCATATGACAATAATTATCGCAGTTCCATCAGACTGATGATCGATACAGAAAAATTTCTGATTTATCTATGAACGATCAATTTTCAGAAAAAATTCTGTAATTCTGATTCGTTCAAGATCGGACTGCATTAACACTTGGACTTCCATGTGAAGACATATACAGAAGTATATCATGGTCAAATACGTATATGCTTCATAGGACGAGTAAGAAATGCCACTGTATCTGAAAAATAGTCCTGATTGGTCTCCGTGACCAACCAGGTCTGTTGATTATGTGATACAGAAGTATATCTGATTAGTCTGGGGAGCGATCGGATTTCAGAAAAATTTCTGAAACTTTGATACGTTCCTGAACAGACTGCATTAACAATTTGCATTTCATAACAGGGGAGATGACTCTATTAATATTCGTCATTTCAGAAAAATTTCCGAAACACGACATTAAGATCAAGAGTCATGACTCAACAAACCCTTTCTTATGAATTTGAACATTCCAACATAGGTTTGTATCAAATCACTATTAAGTACCAGGTTTGTATCACTTGAACAAATTTGTGCTCCCTTAGTACCAGGTTTGTACCAATGGGTGATCAAGTATGTTTCAATTGTAATCGGATTGTATCATGTTTGTTTCTATCAGATTTGTGTGTGGTATGATCATTACACTGATACAATTTGATGAAGAGGAGATCGGACTGAGGAGTAGTCTGAAACCTCTGATCAGTGTTGATCTGATCGGTCACCAGACCGATCAGGGTGAGTCCTGATCGGTCGGTGGACTGATCAGGTCCGATACAGCAGGTTTCTGATCGGTTTGTTTCAGAAAATTTCAGAAACTCTTCATCATGTTGAAACCAGGTTTGCTTCAACCTTCAAACCCTCAAAATCCTAATCCAATTAGATTACATCCCATTGATCCTAAAGGGTTTCTCTTAACCAAAAATATTTTCCCACAAAGAAAAGCATCAAGGGCATGTTCAAATTTGTTCAAGACATTTATCAATTCTATAATCCCTAACTTTGTCCAGCAGGTTTGTATCAATTCTACAAAAACAGGCTTCGACAGTACAACTCCCGGGCGCCCCCGTGCTCCCGGGGGCCCCCTGCGCTGCGGGCGCCCCCAGTGCCAGCTACCGAAGCACACCCTTGCGAAGCCAAGAAGATGGAGTTTTGACTCGGTCAATGCGGGCGCCCCGAGCGCTCCAGGCGCCCCAGTCAAACCTTATCCCGAAGGTAAAGGGATCAGATGTTAACCGAGCATTGTGCGGATCAACTGCCACGTGGGGGGGGGGGGCGCCCCCGACGTCCCGGGCGCCCCCAGGCCCTATATAAAGGGCCCTCAACCCCAAGCTTCACAACAACTTCCAATCAACGCTTCTACGCTCTTCTGCTCTCGCGCTTCGCCCCGGAATCCTTCCAACTCGAGCCGACGACGTCCCGCTGCTCCGAAAAAGTCGATCTACCCCGGACGTCGGTAAAAGAGCGATTTAAGTTTACTGTACTTAATTCTGTAATTATCTTTTGTAAACTATTTGCGCCTTATATAGAATTGCCCAAAGTAAACGGTCAACGACCGTGGGCCTTGGAGTAGGAGTCGACCCAGGCTCCGAACCAAGTAAAATCGACCGTGTCTTTGTGAGAGATTGTTTTTATTAATTTCCGCTGCGTACTTGCTCTAAGTGTTTCCGAAAAACGATTACCGATATTCACCCCCTCTCTATCGGTTTTCTCGATCCAACAGTTATCACATGCATCATAAAGCTTTGCTACCACCTAAGGTCTAAGGTTCACACCTTGGCAAATGCTATTTTTTGGTTCTTTCCCTTTTTTTTTTTGAAAACCCCACATAAAGCCCATTAAGAATTATACTAAAATTCCACATAAAATCCATTAAGAATTATACTAAAATTCATATCAGTGTTCATGTAAAAATTGAGAGGATTTTACGAGCGTTACAATCCCCCATACCTTATAAAGAGTTCGTCCTCAAACTTAGAATAGTTCTAGGTACTTTTGTTTCATATCATCCTCGCGTTCCTAGGTGGCCTCTTCAAACCGTTGACTTCGCCATAGGACCTTTACTAAGGGCATTTCCTTGTTCCTTAGCCTTTTGACTTCTCGATCTATTATCTGGATAGGTCGACTTTCATAACTTAGGTCCTCTTGAACTTGCACTGTCTGCGGCTCAATCACTTGGTCTGCGTTGGGAACACATTTCTTGAGTATCGAAACATGGAATACGTTGTGAATGGCTGACATCTCTTGGGGCAGCTCTAGCTCATAAGCCACCTTGCCAACTCTTTTCAAGATCTGGTATGGTCCCACATAACGCGGACTTAACTTTCCCTTCTTCCCGAATCTCATTACTCCTTTCATAGGAGCCACTCAGAGGAATACTGAATCCCCAACATTGAATTCCAAGGGCCTACGTCGCATCTCCGCATAGTTCTTCTGCCGGCTCTGAGCGGTTTCTATTCTTTGGCGGATGTTCTATATAGCTCAGGTGGTGTCGTCGATGAAATCTGTCTTGAGTCCCATTTCTTTCTTTACACCGCTTTCATACCAACAGATTGGAGACCTACATCTCCTCCCGTACAAAGCTTCATAAGGCGCCATTCCAATAGTAGCTTGATAGCTATTATTGTAAGCGAATTCCGCTAAGCATAAATATCGGCACCAGCTCCCTTTGAAATCCAGGGCACAAGCTCGTAACATATCCTCCAATACTTGGTTCACCCGTTTCGTTTGCCCATCTGTCTGAGGATGAAAGGCAGTACTGAATCGTAGCTTAGTGATAAGAGCCTTCTGAACACATTCCCAGAAATGTGAAGTAAAACGACCATCCCTATTCAAAATGATGGTCTTAGGGATTCCATGTAATTTGATGATTTCCTTAGGATATAATTGAGCTAGCTGCTCAATTGAATAGGTCATCTTGATTGCTAGGAAGTGAGCAGACTTCGTCAATCTGTCCACGATTACCCATATCGTATTATATCTGTTCATAGTCTTGGGCAGCCCTGAAATGAAATCCATAGAGATATCTTCCCATTTCCATCCTGAAATCTGAATTGGCTGCAGAACTCCTCCGGGTCTCTGGTGTTTTGCTTTAACTCTCTGACAGGTCAGGCAGGTACTGACATGCTGAGCCACATCTCTTTTCATACCGAACCACTAGAATTTCTCTTTTAGGTCTTGATACATCTTGGTGGATCCCGGATGCATCGAATAGGGGTTTCCGTGAGCTTCCATTAATATCTTCTTTCATAGTTCTAGATCGTTGGGAATGCATAGACGATCCCTAAGGTATAGTACCCCACTGTCGGCGATACGAAATCCATCATCCTTCCCTTCTAGGATCTCTTCTGCTTGATCCTCTGTATGCTTGGATCACCATCTTGCTTTTCTAATATATCGTCAAATAGTGTCGGTGCTATCATCATGGTAGAAAGCTGTCCAGAAATGATCTCCACCCCGTAGCTCATAATTTCTCTTTCTAGTGGTCAGGATAATACTGATAAAGACATCAAGGTGGCACATGACTTCCTACTGAGTGCATCGGCCACTTTGTTTGCTTTTCTAGGATGGTAGAATATCTCGCAGTCATAGTCCTTGACTAGCTCGAGCCATCTGCATTGTCT
This sequence comes from Boesenbergia rotunda, assembly GCA_024364735.1. Classification (NCBI taxonomy): domain Eukaryota; kingdom Viridiplantae; phylum Streptophyta; class Magnoliopsida; order Zingiberales; family Zingiberaceae; genus Boesenbergia; species Boesenbergia rotunda. The sequence goes on from JAGFNQ010005349.1 coordinate 87,194, forward strand.
CATATTTAGGTCTTTCTGAGTGAAGAAATATCTCAGACTCTAGTGATCTATATAAATCTTACACTGAGCTCCATATAAATAATGTCTCCATATTTTGAGAGCGAAGACCACGGCTGCTAGTTATAGATCGTGAGTGGGATAGTTCTTTTCATGTTCTTTGAGTTGCCTAGAGGCATAGGCGACGACTTTGCCACTCTGCATAAGTACAGCTCCGAGTCCCAATTTGGAGGCGTCGTTGTACATATCGAAGCTTTTGTTACTTTCCGGAAGAGTAAGGATTGGAGCACTTGTCAGTCTCCTTTTCAACTCTATAAAACTCTTTTCGCAGTCCTCTGTCCATTCATACTTTCTGTTCTTTCTGGTAAGAACTGTCATAGGAGCTGCGATTCTTGAGAAGTCCTCTATAAATTTTCTGTAATAGCCTGCTAGCCCGAGAAAACTTCTGATTTCACTGGCATTCTTTGGCATGTTCCAGTTACTCACAGCTTCAATATTTATTGGGTATACCATCACTCCATCCTTGGAGATAACATGACCCAAAAAGGATACTTGATCGAGCCAGAATTCACATTTGGAGAACTTTGCATACAATTGCTTTTCCCGAAGAATCTGTAATACTATCTTCAGGTGTTCAACATGCTCTTCTTGATTTCTCGAATAGATGAGGATATCATCGATGAAGACGATCACAAATTTGTCGAGGAATGCCGAGAATACCCGATTCATCAGGTTCATAAACATAGCAGGAGCATTCGTCACTCCGAAGGGCATAACGACGAACTCATAATGTCTGTATCTTGTTCGGAAAGTCGTCTTCGGTATATCATCCTGTTTCACTTTTACTTGATGATAGCCAGACCTCAGATTAATCTTAGAGAAGACGGTGGCTCCCTTCAACTGGTCGAACAGGTCATCTATCCTCAGGAGGGGGTACCTGTTCTTGATCGTTAGATTATTTAGCGCTCGGTAATCTATGCACATTCGCATAGACCCATCTTTCTTCTTCACAAACAGTACTGGAGCTCCCCATGGAGAGTGACTAGGGCGAATAAGTCCCTTGTCGAGTAACTCCTGTAGCTGTCCCTGAAGCTCTTTCAATTCAGCCGGCGCCATACAGTAAGGTGCTTTAGAGATCGGGTTAGTACCAGGAATCAATTCGATCTTAAATTCAATCTCCCTATCAGGGGCTAACCCTGGTAATTCATCAGGGAATACCTCTGGGTAGTTGCATACAACTCTGACCTCTTCTAGCTTCTGGTCCTTTGCTTGACTTGTGTTGACCACATGTGCTAGATACCCAGTGCATCCCTTGTCTTACATCTTTTGTGCTCTTAGAGCTGATAAGAATTTCTGGGTTCTTTTTCTTGGCTCTCTAATAAATTCAAACATAGATTCTGCCTCAGGCTGGAAGACCACTCTTCGCTTACGACACTCGATAGAAGCACCGTATTTGCTCAAAAAATCCATACCCGGTATAACATCATAATCCAGCATGTCGAGTACTATTAGATCGCAATAGAGTTCTCTTTCTGCGATTCTGACCGGTACAACATGCAACTTGTGGGTGGATGTCATTATTTCTCCCGAAGGCAGGGTCGTTAAGAACTTGCAATCTAGAATTTGTGGAGGTATATCTATCTTCTTAGTGAATGACATAGAAATGAACGAGCGTGTTGCCCCAGTATCAAATAATGCAGTAGCATACTGACTGAAAATAAATATCTAACCTGTGACAACCGTAGAAGCATTCGCTACGTCCTCCTTGGTGAGAGAGAAAACCCTGGCATTTGTCGTAACTGACGGGGCCTCCAATCTCCCTTGACTTATTTGGGTACCTTCCAACGCAACTTGCATCTGGTGTAGTTGCGCAGGTGCACCCTGGTACTGGATATGTTGCTGGGGAGGTGCCTGGATTTTGGTAGCGCAGTCTCTGGCTCTATGCCCCTCAAATCCACAGATGTAGCACCTATTAGTGCCTTTACGGCATACCCCAAGATGCATCTTTCCGCACGTAGTGCACTGAGGATACTTGGGATGTTTGTTCGCTGGACCACCCTTGGAGTTGTTCCATTGCTTTCTCTTACTATTGTGGTTTCCTTTCCAGCTGACATTGGTACTCTGAGGTTTCTGACCTCCTGAATGAACTTGACTCTTACTCTCGGTCAGCACCTTCTTTTGCTGATTAATATTGTTCAGGGTATGCTCGGTGATCAGGGCACTACTGAATAGCTCTTCTGCAATCTATTAACCCCGCCGGCCACATTCAGAGCTATTTTGGGCCGCAACATCTTCAGCATGAGTCTGACTTTTTCTTTTTCAGTACTGACTAGCTCGGGGCATAGGCGAGCTAGTCTATTAAAGAGTGTAACGACTCGGCACATTTGGCGACCCCTTTATTTTTCTATAGGTCGTCGACCGTCGACCGTGTCGTTATTCAATACGACTTCCCACCCCTGACCAGTGGATTTTTGCCTTCCCCAGGATTCGAACTCTAGACCTCCAAGCTTAAATACTAGAGTTTATGAATCCTGTTAACCAATTGAGCCTGGCTCAATTGGTTAACAGGATTCATAAACTCTAGTATTTAAGCTTGGAGGTCTAGAGTTCGAATCCTGGGGAAGGCAAAAATCCACTGGTCAGGGGTGGGAAGTCCTATTGAGTAACGACACGGTCGACGGTCGACGACCCACAGAAAAATAAAGGGGTCGACAAATGGGCCGGGTCGTTACACATCTAGTAATGCTTGAGCTTCCAATGAGTCAGGAGACATAGTTGATCGTCGTTCATCTAATATGTTGCCGCCGGCACTGAACGTCTGCTCCACAGCAACAGTTGATACTGGAGAAGCTAAAATTTCTTTTGCGATCACGGAGAGAAACGGGAAAGCTTTGAGCCTTTCGTGACCACCACTTCAAGATATCGAAATCTTCGCTATCTGCTTCATTAAAATCAAAAGAAGTCGTAAAATAATTCTTAAGTTCCTGTGTGGAACTTGATGATCCTCGTGGACATTTCGTCCATTCTTTTAATAAATGTTGTGCTTTTGTAAGTTTTAAATTAGTAGTAGTAGGTTGTTGTGTTTCAGAAATATTAGTTTGTGTTCCATATTTAACATAATATTGATTATAAAGATCATATGAATAATTTCTAATATTATATATAATATTAACTGGATCTGGAGAGGAAGAATTTTTAATAGGAATGAAAGCATCATAATATAAAGTTAACATTTCTTGTAAAACTTCTAATTTAAATCTAGGATCTAAAGCAAATGCAATTAAATAAATTTCAGGAATAAAATAAAAATATTTTTCTCATTTAGTTTTCATAGCTAATATACATAAGTTAAAGCTTCATTATTTACATGTTCATTTAATATTAATACTATACTACAAAAATTCACTAAAATTAAATGAGTAGTGGGATAATAAACATCGAAAAGTTGTTCAGTTGCATCGTTAAACACTTTTAAAATTTCACAAATATTACTACAAATATTCCATTGTTGTGAAAATAAATATATATTAGTATTACAATTTTGTGCAAAAAATAAACATAATAAATCTTTATATTGAAATGAATCTTGTAATAATTGATATGTTGAATTCCAACGTGTTGGAACATCACGTGGAAATTTTTAGGTCTCATTTCATTAGCTTTACAAAATCTACCACATTGTTTCATCATAGATGGATGAGACCATAAGTATGAAATTGTTATTCTAATTGGTTGAATATAATTTTCTAAAAGTTTTAATCCATCTTGAACACATAAATTTAAAACATGACATACACAACGAATATGAAAAAAATAAACCACCAATGACAGGTTGACAAACAAATTTTAGTTCCTCTATAGAAGCGGTATTAGAACTAGCATTGTCTAATAATATTGAAAATATTTTATGAGTCAATCTATATTTATCTAAAATTAAGTGTAATAATTGTGTAATGTTATGAGCAGTATGTGATTCATCAAAAACTTTATAAACTAACAATCTTTTTTGAAGAATCCAAGAGTTATCAATCCAATGGCATATCACACCCATATAAGAATGAGTTTGCCAATGATCACTCCAAATATCGGAACATAAAGAAACTTTATTATTTAATTTACTAAATTCATCAATTAAATTCTTTTTTTCTTATTTTACTAATCTTTTAATTGTACGAGTAAGTGTAGTCCTAGGAACACGTTTAGCAGCAGGATTAAGAGATTCTTTACAAAAATCTTCAAATGTGCATTATATCCAAAACTAAAAGAAAGATGTTATACGGAAACAAATTTAGCTAATGATTCTCTTAATTTATTATCCGAATATAAAAATAAACCAGAATCAGTATTAGTACCACTAGAAAATCTTGATAATTATGTTTGAGAGCGATCAAACCCATATTTCGTCGGGTGCTTCATTTCTACATGTCGTTTCAACGACCCATAGCTGTCGCCGGCTTGAAATTTGTAGGAAGCATTGCAATGCTTGCATTTTGCACGCAATTCTCCTGACGGAAGTGTGACCTTCTCAAAATGTTTAGTGAAAATAGAAGATTTTAAAGGAGGATTTTCCCGAACCTTAGAAGTAATTGCATCGGTACTTCCTTACGTTTCGGGGATCGGAGGGCGTTGGGGCTGAGCCTCGATCTCATCATCGGTGGATTGAATTTGAAGGTTGGGATCCTCGTACGCTGTTTCTTTTCCCCTCCGAGATCGAGATGATGAAACTCCGTGACCACCTTCCATTATCGTCGAAAAATGAAGAATGCAGAGAGAAGTTGAGACTTGAGATTTGAGAATGAGAGATTGATAGAAGAGAAGATGTGTATGAAAATGATGAAATGAACTCCCTATTTATAGAGTTTGGATCATAACGGTCACTAAATCATAGCCATTAATAAAAAACGGTCAAATGATCTCAACCGTCAAAAAAATAAAAAATCCCTCCCTGCCGTTGGAACCGGCGGTTCAGTGCCGTTGACTGTCGGTTCGACGGTTTTCGCCTACCCCGAATCGGAACCGGCTCAGCATCCTGCCGGGCCGGTTTCGGTTCGGCCCGGCAAACCAGGTCAACGGGCCACCCGGCCCGGCAAACCCCGTTGACCCGGGCCGGTTCCGGGTCGGGTCCGGGCTGGACCCGGCTCAGGGTCAGGTCTAGAGGGGACCTCTGCGTGGCTTTGGCCTCCGGCGCGGCGAAGTCCTCGAAGGCGAAGCTTGGCTCCGGAGAGGGGACCTCTGCGTGGCTTTGGCCTCCGGCGCGGCGAAGCCCTCGAAGGCGTAGCTTGGCTTCGGAGAGAGGGGGCTCTGCGTGGCTTTGCGAAAAATTTTTGTTGAAAAATTTCATTGATAAATTTTCGCCCTAGCCCTAGCTGGATGGTGAGTCGCGAGGGAGATGAGGGAAAGCCGGTCGGGTTTATTTGAATTAATAAAACAAAATGAAAAAAAAACGATAATAAAATAGAACGAAAAAAAAACAAAAAAATACTGTGCGCGTGGTCGCGCACAGTGTCGCGTTTTTTTCTCCCGCAAGAGATAACCATTGTATATGTATGTATGTATGTATATTTTGTGCACTTCTAGGATGCACAACTGTGGGGGACAATAGGACTCATGTGGGGTGCTCTCCATTGTCGTGCATCCTGAGTGCGCAAGAGAGACGGATCCAAAATTTCAAGTTGGAATAGGTTTGAAATTAATGTAATAAATTATATATTATTATAAAAATCAAAATCAAGTAATTAACCATACAAAACCAAGACGCATTGGCGACCACAGCGATAGTTGCTGCCAAGGATATTTGGTAGCTGCCAAAGCATCGCGTGGCTATTGTCGCGCAATTGGTCATGCACACGACAGCAGTCGTGATTGTGCATGTTTGTCCCACGACCACACGATGACCTAGATAGTTGGGTAATGGCTGCGCTACTTGATCGCATCAGCTGCCAGCAGATGTAGCGGGTGTTGAGAGACAATAAGTGAGGTCGTGAGGAGGTAATTTGCTGTGGATTGTTGACGACAGAGAAAAGAAAAAATATTAGGATTAGTTATTACTTTTGAAAATTCCGGGCTCCAACAAAGATTTTGATTGCATACTTGCATCCTAATTCCTAATGATCTATATCCGAAAAGAGATAACTTGTGAGGCTACGATCATCATCAATTCAACACCCAAAAGACAAAAATTATAAAACCGAGAAATCAAGAAAAAAACTAGGAAAAGTAAATTGGGCAACAATAGAACAACTCTAAAATAGAGTGACACAAATACACAATATTGACCATTCTTCAGTTGCAGCCTGCAGGTGATCATGGACGTCGACGCTTTCGAGATCCAAGCCCTTCCACTTCGTTGATACCTAATGACTCAATAGAGGACTTAATCATCGATTTGCCATCCTAGGAGAGATACACAAGATTCAAGAACAAAAAATATTAAACCTATGTTATGTTTACTACCAGTAATAATTTTTGGGTTGGGCGATAGGGCTTGACTATAGCCCAATATAGCCCCAATGAAAATCAGTCATTGCTTGAGAGGCGACCAAGATATCAGGACAGACGTGCACCCTTAAAGGAAAGAGGGCCACTTGAGCATCTGCCATGTGAGCCTCTCCCTCTTAAGCAAGTATGTCCATCGTGAAGCGTAACAAATTTCTATATATATCAGATAGATATCCTGAGTGACGGTTTGGGAGCAACCTGTGCCCATCATAGCAGTCCACCTCACTATTTTTTTCGAGCATCACCCAGCTTTCTCTGTTTTCGAGCTATATTTCTCCTTTTGTTTTCAAACTAGGTATTTTCCTTTATGTCATCCTCGCCGCGACTCTTCCCTCTCCGCAACGCGTTCTCACCATGACTCTTCCCTCCCTTCAACTCTACCCTTGCCAAGACTCCACTCTTCCCAACGTCATGGGTTGTGCTCCCGTCACCAAGCCTAATAGGGCGTCTGTGCCCATCGGCACGAACCATGTCAGGTGCTTGGAAAAATAATAATTTTCAAACGACGATAACGTTTGATTCAAGATGAAGTATGGGGTGTATTGTTGGAGCAATCTATAGTCCAGAGTGATCATGTGTTTTGATGTTTGGACAAAGGGTTTAAGTTAGACTTACCCTTATGTTTGATATGTGTATTTGAGTATACAGGTTTGCAGGATATATATAGACTTAGTTGGACGGCTTCAGGTACGGTGAAGGATGGAGAGGCATCCGAGGGACCGTGGACAAGACAAGAATGATGAGCTGAGTGAAGCGTACTTCGAGACATACACTAAGGATGAGATGAAGGCGAGTCATGTGCTTATATGCATCCGAGGGACAAGAACCAAAGTTGAAGAAGGCTTGAAGGCAACAAGTCGAGGCTGCAAAGGAAGAGTCAACTGAGTCGTGAGGATCCGAGTGCTGAGTGATTGTACTCGGGTTAGAAAACCCTAGGATTAGGGTTTGACCTGTCGATTGGTCTGGGATCAGTCGACTGGTAGTTGGCACAGAAAGATCAATCCACTAATCTTCTGTACAGTCGACTGGTGTCGGCTAGGAATTCGAACATTAGGCTGTAACGTTCGAATTCGGTTAGAACCAGTCGACTTGTAACGGCTAGTTTAGCCATGAGCTCTATTTAAGGGAGCTCAGTTTGGCTGGCTAGGGTTGACAAAATTAACTTTGGTTAAAGGCCAATTAGTAGTCTTTGTACTCAAAGGTCTCGTGGGAGTTGTAGCGAGGTTTCTCCACCCACAAGGAGCTACACGAGCTAGCCAGACGGATCGCGATTGTCCATCTTACGGACTACCGTGGAGTAGGAGCTTTATCTTCGAACCATGTAAACGGTTTGTGTTAGTGTTTATTAATTTGCGTTATTTGTATTTCCGCTTGCGCACGCTAACATTGTAGAAAGAACCAACGCGAAACGTGGGTAACCGTCTATTCACTCCCCTCTAGCCGGTCCATCGGCCCCAACAAGTGGTATCAGAGTCGGGGTCGCTTGTTTATGAACTAACCGTCGAGAGAGCAAAGAGCTAGAGGAAATGACGCTTGAAGAGAGATTGGGGATACCATTAACATCCCACCTCCATATGATCGCGAGAGCTTCTACTATTGGAGGTTGCGAGTGAAGACTTGGTTCGATATGGATTGAGATCTAATCATAGCACTCGAAGAACCATTTGAAGTCCCAAAAAATAAACACGGGAAGAAGCTCCAACCAAGATATTGGATTAAGGAGCAATAATCACAATCATAGGCAAACGAGAAGGTAATTTCTATTGGTGCAATCGACCCAAGTTTGATCGGGTAGATCATGGATTTTGATGTGTGTGTCAATATGATTAAGTTAGGGTTTCATGTTGATCTAATATGTGTATTTAAGTGTGCAGGTTTGCAGGATATACATAGACTTAGTTAGACGTCTTCGGGACCGATGAAGGATGGCATGGGGAGATGAGCCATGGGCTTGCATGCATCCGAGGGACCGTGGACAAAGCAGAAACGATGAGCCGAGGGAAGCGCACTTCGAGGCATACGCGAAGGATGGCATGGAGAGACGAGTCGTGGGCTTGCATTCATCCGAGGGACGAGAGTCGAAATCGAAGAAGGCTTGAAGGCAATAGGTCATGGCTGCTGGAAGCAGGAACGATGAGCCGAGGGAAGCGCACTTCGAGGCATACGCGAAGGATGACATGGGGAGACGAGCTGTGGGCTTGCATGCATCCGAGGGACGAGAGCCAAAGTCGAAGAAGGCTTGAAGGCAACAGGTCGAGACTGCTGAATGAAGAGTCAGCTAAGTCATGAGGGTTCGAGTGCTAAGAGAATTGTACTCGGGAAGGGAAATCCTAGGGTTCGAGTGCTGAGAGAATTGTACTTGGGAAGGAAAACCTTAGGTTTGGAAAGGTGGCAGTCGACTGATGCTTGGATCAATCGACTGATGGAGAGCACAGAAAGATCAGTCGACTGATCGACTGGTGTCAACCAGAATTTGAATCGTCGGGCTGTGACATTCAAATTCGCGAGGACCAGTCGACTGGTGTTAGCATCAGTCGACTGGTAACGGTCAGAACAGTATCGAGCATTATTTAAGAGAGCTCGTTTTTGGCTGTGTTTCCTTGGCAAAACAAGCTTGGGAAAAGACTGTTAGTAGGCTACAAGCGCTCAAAAGTTGTCAAGGGATTGTGGCGAGGTTTCTCCACCCATAAGAAGCCACAAGAGCTAGCCGGAGGTCTTCCAGGGAGTCATCCACCGACGGATCGGGATCGTCCACCTTACGGACAACCGTGGAGTAGGAGTATCATCTCCGAACCACGTAAAGGTTGGGTGTTAGCATTGTTTTAGTTTATTGTTTTAGTTTTCCGCTTGCGCTTGCTAACACGTGTAGGAAGAAAATCGAAAAGTAGCTATTCACCGCCCTCTAGCTAAACGTAAAGGTCCTAACAATTTTAGTATTAATTAGTGTTTTGCCTAATGATGTGATTAGCCGTGTAGGTGAGTATAAGTGTGCTCATGAACTATGGAGCAAAGTGATTACTCTTCATCAAAAGCCTACACAAGAAGAAGAGCCCAAGGAGATGAACTTATTAATCCAAGAAGAAGAAGAGGTGAACCAATTGGATAAGGAAATGAGCTCAACATCCGAAGAGGAGGAGAAAGAAGAAGTGACATCTACCTCTTCAGGTGAATTGAGAATTGAGGATGGATAATCCACATCCTCAAGTAAGAAAGAAATAGAGGAAGTCTCTACTTCAAAGATTAAGGAGGATGAGAGATCATCCCCAATATCGGAGCAAGAAGAAGACTCCACCTCCACCAAAGTAAAGTCAAAGGACCACATCATTTGCTTTGGATGCAATGAAAAGGGGCACTACAAGGACAAGTGTCCAAAGGGTAAGAAAAAGGAGGTAAACCCTAAACCCAAGTTAATTTCTTTGAATTCTAACATAGGTTGTAGGGAAAAGAAGGAGAAGAAACACATTCATTGCTTCACGTGTGGTGAGCTAGGACACTACCACACCAAATGCTCAAGGAAAGGAGAATTCAAGAAGTTAGAACACTTGAAGAAGTGGGAGAAGAAGAAAAAGAAGAACTCATATCAAGGGGGAGCTTCAATGGTAAGAGAGGTAAACTCTGTTGGATCGATAGGACCGATAGAGGGGGGGTGAATATCGGTAAACTTTTTCGAAAACTTTAGAGCAAGTGCGTAGCGGAAATTAAAAGAAAAACAACACCACAAAGACACAGTCGATTTACTTGGTTCGGAGCCTGTGTCGACTCCTACTCCAAGACCCACGGTCGTTGACCGTTTACTTTGGGCAAGTCTATATTTAGCGCAAAAATAGTTTACACAATATGATTACAGAATTAAGTACAGTAAACTTTAAAGGCTCTTTTTACCGACGTCCGGGGAAGATTGACCTTTTCCGGAGCAGCAGGACGTCGTCAGCTCGAGTTGGAAGGAATCCGGGGCGAAGCGCGAGAGCAGAAGAGCTTGGAGGCGTTGTTTCGAAGTTGATGTTCAAGCTTGTGGTCGAGGGGTGCTATTTATAGCCCCTACCTAGGGCGCCCTGGACGTCGGGGGCGCCCTGCCATGTGTCAGGCGATCCGCAGATTGCTCGGTCAACTTCTATCCCGCTCGAACAGGGATTAAGTTTGACCACGGGGGCGCCTTGGTCGTAGAGGGCGCCTTGGCTGACTTCTTCCGCGCAGAAATCTCGGCTGTGGATAAGGCTGGAGCTTCACAGTCTTGGGCTGGAGGCGCCTTGGCTGCAGAGGGCGCCTTCGCTGACGAGGGCGCCTTCGCTGCTGAGAGCGCCTTGCTCTGTAAGCAGCTGAAGCCCTTTTTTGCTTCGCTTGGTTTTGGTTCACCTTGAGGGCGCCCTGGACACTCAGGGCGCCTTACTCAGCTGCTGCCTCACTCCTTTGAGGCTCTCTGAGTTGCAGACACACGTTCCTTCGGTCCTGCATCCAGGGTTAGTCCAAAACACAATAAAATAATTAATTATTATTTTATACAGCCTTAGCTGTCTTGGTTCTGACTTTGGTCTCCAAAATGGAGTCCTAGGTCGAACCGACGCCTACTGTTCCCTCGATGGGGAACGCGTCCTCACCTACTCCTCTCGGGAGAATTTACCTGATGCCAACCGCTCCTTTGGTTGGACTTTTGCCTGACGTTCCTTTGTCAAGGCTTGGATGCCGAGCTGTCCTTCGCCCGGTGCCTAGCATTCCTTCGCTAGGGCTTGGATACTGGCAGTCCTTCGCCAGTTGCCTAGCAGTCCTTCGCTAGGGCTTGGATACTGGCAGTCCTTCACCAGTTGCCTAGCAGTCCTTCGCTAGGGCTTGGATACTGGCAGTCCTTCGCCAGGTGCCTAGCATTCCTTCGCTAGGACTTTGTCTCTGCACACTTGAGTAACATTGTTAGATCACAAATAAACTTAACTTTGAATCCTTTGCCAATATCAAAACCAGGTTCGATATGGTGCTTCCTACACCAACAAACTCTAACCTTAAATTTAATTCAAATTTAAATTCCTCCATGCATGCTAGAAATAATATAAATTATTTTCCTATGCATAACTTTGATTTTAAATATCATGATAAAAATAGAGTTAATATTGCAAATTAAAACCCTAAGAAATTCATGCATCATGATAAACCTAGAACTTTTAGACATAAGGACCAAGACATTAATCTCAAGAAAGGGAGACACATGCCTAGATAAATGGGTAGGTCTATAAATGTCCAAGGTGGACACATTGATTCTAAGTTTAAGAACCTAGAAAAGAAAAATCAAGCTTTGAGGCCAAAGCTTGAGAAATTAGAGAAAATCATAGATAGATTCACTATTGGATCTAAGAAGTTAGGAATGATGTTGGGAGCCAAAAACTCAACAAAGATAGATCGGGGTTGGGATACCGATCTAAGTTCTCCAATGTTATGAAAAAGTTATATGCAAGGGTGTCAGATGACTATAGTAAGGGGAAGCCCAAGAATGGCAAGGGAATGTCATTTAAGGGCAAAAATACCTTAACTAATGATAAGGTGTCCAAGGTCAAAGAGAAGAAAATCTTAACTAAAAACAAGGTGCCCAAAGTTAGGAATGTTACATTTGTAGGCTAAGGATCATCGGAGGTACACCAGTGTGGCCTTATGATTATAGATGAGTCACCTAGGGAGGTGGCTAAGGCTAAGAGCTCAAGGGCGAGCTCTAGGAGCCAAGTTGGGACCCATGGTCAATGAATCTTGGGAGGATTTTGTTAGTGCAATCTGTTGGATCGAGAAAACGATAGAGGGGGGGGTGAATATCGTTAAAACTTTTTCGGATAAGAATAAGAGAAAATGCAGTGGAAATAAAATAATCACACAAAGAACACAAGTATTTTACTTGGTTCGGAGTCGCGGTCGGCTCCTACTCCAAGGCCCACAGTCCTTGACCGTTTACTGCGGGTAATTCTATAATCGCGCAAAGGTTTACAGATTTCAGTACAAGAATATTGCAGTAAATAAAAGAAACTACACTTTTCGTTACCGACGCCCGATGTGGATCGTACTTCGGAGCAGAGGGTCGTCGTCGGCACTGGAATCTCGAGATCGGAGTTTGCCGGAGCAGAGCGCTTGAACGAAAAGCTTTTGAGCGTTGGAAAAAAGTGTTGTTGAAGCCTTGGGGGTCGAGCCCCTTTTATAGTGCTCCTGGGGGCGCCTGACACGTGCCTTTATCTGCGGAAAACTCAATCCGCAGCTCGGTCAGCGCTTATCCCCTTCGACTCAGCCTCTGGAGCTGACTGGGGCGCCTGGGACCTCCTGGGCGCCTAGCTTGACTTGGTCTGCTGGCTTCGTGGCTGATTTGCTTCGATTACCTCTTTGTCTTTGACCTTGGGCGCCCGAGACCTCCTGGGTGCCTAGCCCAGTGTGATTTCGAAGCGTTCTTGCTTAATTGCAGTTTTGACCTTTCACCTTGGGCGCCCGGGACCTCCCGGGCGCCTAGCCCAGCTGCCTGCCCCTCTCCTTTGGAGCGTTCTGAGCTGCAGAAACACACTCCTTCAGTCCTGCAACCAAGGTTAGTTCCAAAGCAACCAAAGCAAGAATATTAGTCAATATTTACAGCCGTAGCTGTCTTGGTTCTGACTTCGGGTCTCCCAAATGGAACCCTAGGTCGAACCGATGCCTACTGTTCCCTCGACGGGGAACGCGTCCTCACCTACTCCTCTCAGGAGACTTTACCTTTTGCCAACCGGCTCCTCCGGTTGGACTTTTGCCTAATCCACCTGACCAGGTCTTCGTGCCCAACTTCCGGTCAGGTCTTCGGTGCCCAGCCTCTTGCCAGGACTTCGTGCCCAGTCCTCGAACCAGGTCTTCGGTGCCCAGCCCTCGACTAGGTCTTAATGCCCAATTCCTCGAACCAGGTCTTCGGTGCCCAACCCTCGGCCAGGACTTATTGCCCAGTTCACGACCAGGACTTATTGCCCAGCCTTAAGTCAGAACTTAGTTGCCCAGCCCGCGGCCAGGATTTATTGCCCAATTCTTAGAACCAGGACTTCGTACCTAGTGTTCCTAGGACTTTTCTTGCACACTTGAGTAACATCGTTAGATCACAAATAATACTTAACTTTGAATCCTTTGCCAATATCAAAACAAGGTTCGATATGGTGCTTCCTGCACCAACACAATCAACCCAAGTTTGATTGGGTAGATCATGGATTTTGATATGTGTGTCAATATGATTAAGTTAGGTTTTCATGTTGGTTTGATGTGTGTGTTTGAGTCTTACAGAACTTGGTGAACTACACATGAGGAACAATGGAGTGAAGCATCCAAGGGACGAGAGCCGAAGGAAGAGGACTTCAAAGGGTGAGCCGAGGAAGTAGACTTCAAAGGCATACGCGAAGGATTGCATGGAGACAAGCTGCGGGTTTGTGTGCACATCCGAGGGACGAGAGACGAAGGAAGAGAACTTCAAGGGGCAAGTCGAGGAAGTGGATTTCAAGGCATACACGAAGGATGAACTCTAGAGACGTTGAGAGTGTGCTTATAAGCTGGGCAGTCNTTTTGGCTGAAAATTCAGACTTCTATGTATCAGTCGACTGCCCTTGGGGCGGTTGACTGATCTTTCTGTGGGGTTGTGGTTTGCAAGCACAAATTGACTGGTAACTGACGCAGTCGACTGGTGCTGCTGTTTTCTAATTTCTGGAGGTATTCATAAATAGGAAGGTGTTCTCATTTATACTAATGGGTAATATTGCTTGGGGCAATCATTTTGATGGTGTCAAAGGGGGAGAACTTGTGGTTTAAGTTAGGTTTAACTTAACTTGTGGTTATGAAAAATTGAAAATTATGTGGAGGGCATAGGTTAAGGGAGAGAATGCATGTTTATGCTACTTACTATGTCTGTAATTTTCAATTGTTATTGTTGTGCTTGCACCTAGCTTAAATATATTGTCACACATCAAAAAGGGAGAGATTATTGGTGCAATCAGCCCAAGTTTGATCTGGAAGATCATAGGTTTTGATGTGTGTGTCAATATGATTAAGTTGGGATTTCATGTTGATCTAATATGTGTATGTGAGTGTGCAGGTTTGCAGGATATACATGGACTTAGTTGGACGTCTTCAGGTCCGGTGAAGGATGGTGTGAGGAGACAAGTCGCGGGCTTGTATGCATCCAAGGGACCGTGGATAAAGCAGGGATGATGAGCCGAGAGAAGCGGACTTCGAGGCATACATGAACGATGGCATGGGAGACGAGTCGTGGGCTTGCATGCATCCGAGGGACGAGAGCCAAAGTCGAAGAGGGCTTGAAGGCAACAGGTTGAGGCTGCTGAATGAAGAGTCAACTAAGTCGTGAGGATTCGATTGCTGAGAGAACTATACTCGGAAAGGGAAATCCTAGGGTTTGAGTGCTGAGCGAATTGTACTCGGCAAGGGAAACCTTAGGTGGTAGTCGACTGATGCTTGATCAGTCGACTGAGGTAGAGCACAGAAAGATCAGTCGACTGATGCAGTCGACTGGTGTTGACCAGAATGTGAATCGTCAGGCTGTGACATTTGAATTCGTGAAAACCAGTCGACTACCCAGGGGCAGTTGACTGGTAATGGTCAGAATAGTATCGAGCACTATTTTGAGGGCTCATTTTTGGCTGTTTTTCCTTGGCGAAACAAGCTTTGTCAAAGCCTATTAGTAGCCTAAACGTGCTCAATGATTGTCAAAGGATTGTGGTGAGGTTTCTCCACCCACAAGGAGCGACAAGAGCTAGCCGGAGGTGTTCCGGGGAGTCATCCACTGAAGGATCGGGATCGTCCACCTTACGGACAGCCGTGTGTTGATGCAGTCTAACCCTGATTGTTGTTTTGGTGTTGACACCGATTTAAGTTTTGATTTAGGTCTGGTTAAACACATGGGGATTAAGTCCTAGTCGCGGACTGGGCATGAAATTCTAGCTTGGAGGGCTAGGTGAAAAGTCCGAACATGGAGGGTTGGGTGAAAAGTCCTAGCTTGGAGGGCTAGGTGAAAAGTCCTAACTTGGAGGGTTAGGTGAAAAGTCCCAACTTGGAGGGTTAGGTGAAAAGTCCTAGCTTGGAGGGCTAGGTGAAAGTCCTAGCTTGGAGGGCTAGGTGAAAAGTCCTAACTTGGAGGGTTGGGTGAAAAGTCCTAGCTTGGAGGGCTAGGTGATGAAATCCCGGCTTGGAGGGTCAGGTCCTAGCTTGGAGGGCTAGGTTGATGAAATCCCGGCTTGGAGGGCCAGGTCCTAGCTTGGAGGGCTAGGTTGGATGAAATCCTGGCTTGGAGGATTAGGTCCTAGCTTGGAGGGCTAGGTTGGATGAAATCCTAGCTTCGAGGGCTAGGTTGGAGTCCCTGGATCGGTCTGGTGACCAATCAGGGACGTTGGCATGGTGCTCCTTCGTGGATCGGTCTGGTGACCGATCCAGCAATGACTGATCAGAGCGGTGACCGATCAGGGAGCACCCAGTGAGGCTGGGAACCTGCTGCTTGGCTCCTGATCGGTCTAGTGACCGATCATGGTGCATACAGTGGGTTTTGGTTCCCCTTGCTGCTTGGCTCCTGATCGGTCTGGTGACCGATCTGGAACACTGTTCGAATCGTTCTGGTGAACGATCAAGTGTCCCGAGTTCCTCACTATGACCTATCAGGACGGAGCCTGATCGGTCTGAGCATGCCCTGATCAGTCTGGTGACCGATCAGGAGGGTTGGACTGCGAAGCTAAGGAATCGCCCTGCAAAGGAGTGGATCGGACTGGTGACCGATCCACAACCTGGGATCGGTCTAGTGATCGGTCCCAGAGAAATCGTGATTTCTGATTGAGCATTGGGGACCGATCAGGATGGAGCCTGATCGGTCTGAACCCACCCTGATCGGTCTGGTGACCGATCAGGAGGCTCTCTGATCGGTCCGGTGACCGATCACTTTAATTCAAAATGCACTGTCAGACGCTCTGATCGCGTCTGAACACATCTAATTTCTCTGTGTTTAATCTCTGATACTTGATTCACTGCTGATTTGCTGTGCTAATGCTCTGATTAAGTGTGCATGTGACAAGGATGGATTCAAACACTCAATGAGAGTCAATGGAGGTCTTTCCTTGGAGCAAGTTTGTCCGTTTTCCATCTCAGGTTGCAAAGGACGCTGGCGCTGGCTGGAGCTGCTGACTGGAGCTGGTCTGAGGGAAGCTCAGGGAGTCCAGGAGAGCTCAGTAGTAGCTGGCTATTGCAGGTGAGCAGCTAGAGGCTGCAGTGAGGTGGTGATCTGGTGATCGATGAGCTAAGACTTAAGGGCTTTTGTGGCGAACAAGTCTCAACAAGGTTACAGCTTGTGTTCTTGCGACATCTTGTGTTTTGCTATTGCGACAACTCTGTTCCATTGATAAGCACCATTTTATTGATTATTTTAATTGCTAAAATCCATGTTTGACCCATGTTTTTATTGTTTAATTGTGATTTTACCCTAGGTTTTAGGATTTCCTATTATTTTGGACTTAATTGTAAAATTACATATTTTTGGATTATTTGGCCACTAATTTTCTGATATATTTTTGTAGGCATGAAAGGATCCTGGACCTAGGGCATACTGGGTCAAACTTGAGTCGGATGTGAACCGGATCGAATTATCAAGCCTACGATTAATCCGGGCCGTCCGATTCAAGAGCGGCTAGATCTGAGCCATCCGGGATGATCTGAAGCAATCCGAGCTAGGGTTAGGGTTGATCAAGCTCTATGATCAAGATCTGAAGGTTTCATCCCAATCAGAGCTAGATCAACCGTTGGATCAAGCAAGGAGGGCTCTAGAGCGTCCATTCATAGATAGAGTTGATCTGGACCATCCGTTGCATATCTGGAGGATCCGAGCTACCACAAGGCAGATCCTGACCACAGATCACCATCATTAAAGTTTGGCTCAAATCCGATCAAGATCAGCCGTTGGATCTCCTCCAATAAATCTGAGCCGTCCATTGATTCCTATTTAATCAAAAACGCAGCTGCCTTTCTCCTGGTCGCGTCCTCGCCGCAGCTCGTTTGCCTTGGTTTCTTCTTCGTTTCTTCTCGTTTCTTCAGCAAGTTTTGCATCCCAGAAGGCGTGACCAACCTCGATTCGAGCTCATCCTTGAGTGACAGCAAGGATTTGGATTGGGGCTTAGTTAATTTCATTTGTTAGCAATAGATTTCATTTCTGTCGTGCGTTTCTGAATTTCTGAAGAAATGTCGGTAGTATTTCGTTTCTGACAGTTTGTTGCTTCCATTAGAGTTCTAATTCAGTGTTTCTAATAGCTAGATTGCTTGTGTAACGAACAAGTGTATTTGGATCAGTTCATTTTGCTTAAATTCGTTTCTGAAATTAGCTTAACTGTTGCGTGCCATTTCTTTTCCAGCGTATCCATTTTTCTTTTCAGTTGCGTATCAGATTTCTTCTCTGCAATTCCCTTTAGCTCGTTAATGCTTCAGTTTATTTCACTTTTAGTATGTTAATTTAGTTGATTTAAGTTTGTTTCATTCCGTAGCTTCAATTCTGAGTTTGTTCAGCTGAATTTCTGCACTCCACCTGTTCTGAATTCAGCCTCGTGTCCTGCATATCAGTTCATTTTTAGCAGTTTTAGTTCAGCAATTCTGAGAGTGTATCAGGTTCAGCATCAGCACCGATTTAGATCACTTTGTTGTTCTGCATTTCTGATAAACCTGCTGTGTACCACTTTTCTGAATCTGTTTCTTTTCTGAAATTCCTGCACATGTTGTGTATCAGTTTCTCCATTTGTGTATCACTGTCAATTTTGCCTGTTTAACTTGTAGTTCTGAAATTGTATTAAGGAAGCCCTGCAGTTCGAATTCTATAGCCCTCTGGTTTCAGTTACTTAGCTTGACTGTTCATTCAATGTATTGCAGCATTCTGCATTCTGAAAAACAAAATTGCTTCATTTCTGCATTGTTCCCATTACTGAATTGATCAGTCCTACATTGAACAGCAATATTATGAAGCTGTCAGCTACAATTCCAGCTAAGTTTCAACCCTGAATTGTATTAAGTTGTGGTCTCTCTTGCTGTAATTAAGTTAGTCTTAGATTCCTGTTTTAATGGTGGTTGTGTCCGAATTTTACTGAGCTATTCGTGTGTCTCGTTTCTGATTGCAACCCAAAACCCGAATATTTATTTGAAACCCGAAAACACAAACGACACAAATACAAGCGCGAATCAAACAAACCTCAACTAGTCCCCGAGAAAAATACGACCTGTGGCCCCTATATTACATTTTCATACTTTTGAGTTGTAAAAGGGTTTCCAGTTATTCATTCATTTATAAATATTTAAATTTGATGAGCCCATACATTTCGTGACAAATTAATTAGTATATTTGGGTCTCGTCAAATTTTTGGCGCCGTTGCCGGGGAATTACTAGTTGACTTGTTTGATTTTTGCTTGTGCACTTATTTCATATCATTCTTGACTTACTTTTGTGCTTATTGCTATATCTTTTGATTTGATTTTATTTGTTTTATTTTTTTATCCACTTTTACTGCGAGTTGTTTGATTTTATGACCAGGTCTTTAGGTGCTGAATTAGAAGATTTCGACCCTGAGATTGAGAGGACTTTCAGAGCCAGGAGGAGCCAGGCCATTCTTTCAGAGACTACAGATATTCCTCCCATTCAGACTATTTTTACTCACTCAGGCATTGACATGGCAGACCACCAGAGAACCATGAAGGAGCTTGCAGCACCTGACGCTGCATTTCAGTACTCCAGCATAGCTTATCCAGAGCTGGGGGAAAGTTTTGAGTTAAGATCGGGACTTATCAATTTGTTGCCAAAGTTTCAGGGTTTATCTGGGGAGGATCTAAACAGACACTTGCACGAATTCCATGTGGTGTGCTCTACTATGAAACCTCAGGGCATTTCTGAAGAAGACATCAAGCTGAGAACTTTTCCCTTCACATTGACAGGAGCAGCCAAAGACTGGTTCTATTATCTGCCTACAGGACATGTGTCTAGTTGGATCACTATGAAGAAGGCATTTTTGGAGAAGTATTTCCCAGCTTCCCGCACAGCTATAATCAGAAAAAGTATCTGTGGGATTCAGCAAGTGGTGGGCGAAACACTATATGATTACTGGGAAAGATTTAACAAGCTGTGTTCAAGTTGCCCTCAGCATCAGATTAGTGAGCAGCTTTTGATTCAGTACTTTTATGAGGGACTCTTACAGATGGATAGGACTTTGATTGATGCTGCAGCTGGAGGGGCCTTGGTCAACAAAACACCACATCAAGCTAGGGAGCTAATTTCTAATATGGCTGAGAATTCCCAACAATTTGGAAACAGAGCTTTGACCACTAGAGGAGTTGGCGAAGTTCAGATAGTTTCTAGTGATCAGAAGGAGATTAAGACTGCATTGATGGAGCTCACCTCAGCTGTTAAGCAAATTGAATTAAACATGGCAAGACAAAATTCAACTCCTTCAGTACCTCCACAATCTAATCAAGTGGTGAGTGTGTGTGGCATTTGCTCTAGTCAAGAGCACACTTCAGACTCATGCCTTACCCTCCAACAGGACGAGACAGTAGCAGCATTAGTAAGAGGACAATTTCAAGCAAGAAACAATCCTTATTCCTCTACTTACAACCCTGGGTGGAGGGATCATCCAAATTTGAGGTATGGAAATTCTTTCTACCAACAAGGCCCTCAACCACAGCCCTCACAGCCACCCCAACCAATTTTCCAGCAAGTTCAGCAACAACAACCACAATCACAGCACCAAAATCGAAGTTTTCAGCCCCTAAATCATCACTTCCAGCAACCATTTCAGCAGCCATTTCAAGGGTTTCAACAAGGTTTTCAAGGGAATATGAATTATCCACAACCATACCAGCCTCTACAGCAGCAAGTTCAACAATCACAGCAAAATTTCCAGCCTTGGAACTCAAGTTTTCAGCCCCAGAACCAAGAATTTCAGCCCAATCAATTTCAATCTCTACAACCACCATTTCAAATGCAAAATCAAAATCTTCAAGGCTGTAATTCTCAGCAAAATCAACCCACATTTCAACCTACTTATCAGCCAAGTCAACAGCAATTCCAGACCTCCAATCAGCCCCAACAGCCCCAATTCCAACAATTACAACAAGATGATATCATTGGAGCTATACAAAACCTAGGAAGGCAAATGGGACAATTGGCTAATGATGTGAATCAACTTAAGGCTCAAGGATCAAGCCAACTACCTTCCCAAGCTGTTCCCAACCCAAAGGGAAATGTTAGCGCAATTTATTTGAGGAGTGGGAAGGTGGCATCAACTCAAAATGACCCAAGAGCTGAATTTTCTGAAAACAGGGCAGCATGTTCATTTCCAGCCCAAATCAGTGCCGAAACCACTCCAAATTCAGTGGAAACCAACCCTATCTCGTGCCCAACTCCCTCCTCAAGCAATTCCCCAATTTTGGTGGAAAACGGAGAAGAAATCAGTGGCGAGACAGATTTTACAGCGGTTCCAAAAAACAGGGCAGCAGCTCACAATTCAGCCCTTCCATCTTCGTTTCAAGAGGAAGAATTTAGAGTGCCCTTGCCGTTTCCAAATGGGAGAACTCCTACCAAAAGACACGTGGAGGAGGAGAAAACCAAAGAGTACAATGAACTGGTAAAACTCTTTAGTAAAGTTGAAATTAATGTACCCTTGCTGACAATGATTAAACAGGTTCCTAAGTACGCAAAATTTTTGAAAGACCTTTGTATTAACAAGAGAAAGCTTAAGGAAAATGAATTGGTCAGCATGGGGAAGAATGTCTCATCACTCATCCATGCCATACCTCAAAAATGTGAAGACCCTGGCATGTTCACTGTATCTTGTGAGATAGGAAGCACCACGCTACATGATGCTATGCTTGATTTGGGAGCTTCTATTAATGTCATGCCCAGGACGGTCTTCGAAATGCTTGGCATTGGTCCTCTACAGCCCACGGGAGTTGTGATTCAGCTAGCAGACTGGAGTCAGACCCGCCCGGCAGGGGTTATTGAAGATGTGTTGGTTAAAGTGAAAGAGTTGATTTTTCCCGCGAACTTCTACATTCTAGACATGGAGGGAGAGTACCTTACACGTAGATCCCCACTTATCCTTGGAAGGCCTTTTCTGAAGACTGCTAAAACTAAAATTGATGTATATGCTGGCACCCTTTCGATGGTGGTGGGAGACACGGTAGTCCAGTTTAGCATTTTCGACGCCATGAAGGACCCTAGGGGAGATCACTCTATTCTGAGCATAGACACATCAGATGAGACTGTTGAGGCACAGATCATTGATGACGATGGTACATTTGACACAGTGAGAGGAGAGTTGATTTCAGAAGAGACTTTACCTGATTTTTCTTATTTCGTATTTTGTGATGATATTGTTCTCGATAGCCCTAATCTTTTTAATAAGGTTGTTGCAGATATTGCTAAGGAGGCATGCACAGGAGATTATTCTATAGGTGTAGGGGATTGCACAAAGCCCCTGGGACCACCACCATTTCCAGAAAGTGTAGGGACTTGCATGATGGAAGCAAGTACCCAAGGATCACCTATTCTAGTTGATTGCCCACCAGATTTTGAACCTGAAATGGAGGTATTTCTTATAGACCCGACAGACATTTTTCAGCATGATCAGGTAAGTATTTCCTATTTTCCTTTAGAAAATCTCAGATCCAGAATTGATTTTATTGGTTGTGACAGATTACTTGATACATGCTTGATGGAAGATAATTGTGATATTTCTATTGAAGAGCCAAAAATTGATTTCTTTGTTTGTGAAGAGTTCCTGGATGCAAATTTTGTAGGAAATAAATGCGAAAAATTTATTAAGGCACCAAGAATTGATTTTATTGGATGTGATACATTTTTGGATACATTTTATACAAAGACTGATATTGTTTCATTTCTTTCTTATCTTGCAGGACCCCAAAAACTTCTGGAGTGGATGCTTCATCTGAATAAACTCAAACCTCCTGGAAGGTGTTCCAAAAAGAATAAAGAGGGAGTAGACTTTACTTTAATTCGAAAAACTCCACTTCTTAAATGGGTCTTGTATCTAAATAACCTTCGGCCACCTGAACAGATTGTTGTACAGTCCGAGTGTGGGGGAGCGATGCACCGGGAAGTTGAACAAATAAAAGAAGCTCTTTCGCACATACAAACTCCTCCACTACCACGATGGAGGCTGTTTCTGGATAGACTCCGACCGCCAGAAATAAAGGGAGTTTGATTTTTCTTGCCTTTTCTTTTATTGTATGTTTTCACTTTTAAGTTAAGTCCTTGCTAATAAATGCTGAGTAGGGTAACATGAATAAAAGTCATTGTAAATACCATGTTTTTGCATGATTAGGAATAAATGTATCCCTCTAGGTTATTCCATAGCATTTTAGAGTCTTTTGAAAATAAATTAAATTTGGTTGTTAAAACTTAGGGTTTGAGCTAATGGATGAATTCTTGGATGCTTGAGTACTACTTGCTTTAGATTCTTAATTGAGGACTTGGGATGAATTATTTTGACCTAGTGAGAATTAGCCTTACTTTTGTGATACACACATGTTATTAAACTCTAGAACTTGCTTAGGTTCTTTCAAAACCATATTTCAATGATTGGATCACATTTATAAAGACTAAACAATTTGTTTACCTTTCCATATCAATTTTGACAAAAATCATGTTCATTCCATTTTTTCTTTACTTATTTCCTACTCTTAACCTCACTTTTCCTTGGACTTGTTGTTTGAGATGTTTTCTTAATGCTATTTTGCCCGAGACGGACAAAGATTTAAGTGTGGGGGAGTGACTAAAGTTTTGGATGTATTTCATGTCAAAAAGAAAAAAATTTTGCCAAGTTGAAGCCAAAAGGTGCCTTGGAGATCAATTGCAAGGGAGATGGAAGCAAAAATGGAGATCTAGATTCCTTATCATACTCTGAAATCTAAGTGGCACGCAACCATTAAATTGAAGCCAAAATTCTGCACCAAGAAGAAATAAACTTTTTAGATAACATGTTTGATCAAAATGATTTGGACTTGTAGCTGCTGTTGCTTAGAAATCAGACACATAGTGCTTAATGCTGCATCGTAGCTGGACAGATCTGAAACATGGCAGCAAAAGTTTAAAAAAAAAAAAATTAGAAACCCTGAGCTGTGCAGAAATGAAAGAAATTGCAGGAAAATCTTAAGCAATAGCAAATTTGTGCCATTCCAAAAGGAAAAATCTATGATTATTTGGGAAGAAGATTCTGAGCCAAAATCAGTGTATAACAGAATTGGAAGGGAGCTGAATTGAAGCAGAGAAATGTAGGAAATCTGAGACAATTGCAGAAAGTTTGTGTCAAAAACAGAGGAAGAAGAAAAATTCTGTGCAGTTCAGTAATTGAAGTGTAGAGGAACTGATCTGAACTAATGTGGCTTTGGCAAGGATTAAGAGCAAGACCATTCGACAACAAGGTTAAGAGTGTGTGCTGAAAATGCAGTTGAGAAAAAAAGTCAGGAAGATATATGGCAATAAAGACAGTTTGGTAAGAGGAAGCTGAAAATTGGGTTTTGTATCATTTGATTGCAAATACTAACTGATGCTACTGGATTCAGGAAAGCTGATCACATCCTGAATAAAACCAGGAGGAGCTACAGAAATCAGTGAGTTAGCAGCTGGAAAAAGAAAAAAAAATATAGAAAACAGATTGAAAAAGGAAGAAAAACAGAAGAAAAAAAAGAGACAAGTTGATACAAGGGAGTTCGGCACCATTGAATTCAGTGGAATTTTTCTCATCCAAATCCAAGCCTTGCAATCCATTACATTCTGAATCTGCTAGAGAGAAAGAAGAGAGAAAATCAGAGAAGAAGAAAGAAAAGAAAACAAAGAAGCAAGTGGCACACCTTTGAACTTTGGCACCATGAAATCAAGTGAAAATTTTTCTTATCCAAGTCCAAGCTTGCATCAATACATTTCTAACCTTGTTAGAAGATAAAAGAAGAAGAGAAAAATCTGAGAAAAGAGTGAAAGAAGCAAGGTTGGCACAAAAATTGAAACTTGGCACATTGAGATCAAATAGGTTTTTTCTTCACCCAAATCAAAGGAATTATTCGAATTGGACTTCACCACACTTTTGATATCACTAGAGGACTGTCAAGATGGGGCAAAGCGCATTGGAAATATTTTTGAGCAACCAAGTCTTCCACTCCATCAATTTTTCCATTTTCTTGACTTTTATTCCATTTATTGCCATTTTTCATGTTTTCATTTGTTTTTATAGTTGTTGATCCTATTCATGATTAATGGTAGAGATTAGATAATAAGCAAGCCTATGGTAGTGCAAGAAGCATGTGTGTTTGAGTGAGCTCCATTTTCATCATCAACTTAGAACTTAAGGAGAGAGCCACCAATATTTTCCTTGAAAGGCTAGTGATTTAAATTCATCTCAATGACTCATGATGGATGAAAAGGCTAAGTTGTTGATTTAAGGACAAGATACGAATCCATAGAGCTTAGATTTATGAGAATTGACAACCCTAGGTAATTTCTTTTCATTTGTTTCTAATTATGCTTAAGAGAGCCTAAGGGATACTTATTTAGTTGTTTCGCGAGACGCTCAAGGTTAAGTGTGGGGGAGTTGATAAGCACCATTTTATTGATTATTTTAATTGCTAAAATCCATGTTTGACCCATGTTTTTATTGTTTAATTGTGATTTTACCCTAGGTTTTAGGATTTCCTATTATTTTGGACTTAATTGTAAAATTACATATTTTTGGATTATTTGGCCACTAATTTTCTGATATATTTTTGTAGGCATGAAAGGATCCTGGACCTAGGGCATACTGGGTCAAACTTGAGTCGGATGTGAACCGGATCGAATTATCAAGCCTACGATTAATCCGGGCCGTCCGATTCAAGAGCGGCTAGATCTGAGCCATCCGGGACGATCTGAAGCAATCCGAGCTAGGGTTAGGGTTGATCAAGCTCTATGATCAAGATCTGAAGGTTTCATCCCAATCAGAGCTAGATCAACCGTTGGATCAAGCAAGGAGGGCTCTAGAGCGTCCATTCACAGATAGAGTTGATCTGGACCATCCGTTGCATATCTGGAGAATCCGAGCTACCACAAGGCAGATCCTGACCACAAATCACCATCATTAAAGTTTGGCTCAAATCCGATCAAGATCAGCCGTTGGATCTCCTCCAATAAATCTGAGCCGTCCATTGATTCCTATTTAATCAAAAACGCAGCTGCCTTTCTCCTGGTCGCGTCCTCGCCGCAGCTCGTTTGCCTTGGTTTCTTCTTCGTTTCTTCTCGTTTCTTCAGCAAGTTTTGCATCCCAGAAGGCGTGACCAACCTCGATTCGAGCTCATCCTTGAGTGACAGCAAGGATTTGGATTGGGGCTTAGTTAATTTCATTTGTTAGCAATAGATTTCATTTCTGTCGTGCGTTTCTGAATTTCTGAAGAAATGTCGGTAGTATTTCGTTTCTGACAGTTTGTTGCTTCCATTAGAGTTCTAATTCAGTGTTTCTAATAGCTAGATTGCTTGTGTAACGAACAAGTGTATTTGGATCAGTTCATTTTGCTTAAATTCGTTTCTGAAATTAGCTTAACTGTTGCGTGCCATTTCTTTTCTAGCGTATCCATTTTTCTTTTCAGTTGCGTATCAGATTTCTTCTCTGCAATTCCCTTTAGCTCGTTAATGCTTCAGTTTATTTCACTTTTAGTATGTTAATTTAGTTGATTTAAGTTTGTTTCATTCCGTAGCTTCAATTCTGAGTTTGTTCAGCTGAATTTCTGCACTCCACCTGTTCTGAATTCAGCCTCGTGTCCTGCATATCAGTTCATTTTTAGCAGTTTTAGTTCAGCAATTCTGAGAGTGTATCAGGTTCAGCATCAGCACCGATTTAGATCACTTTGTTGTTCTGTATTTCTGATAAACCTGCTGTGTACCACTTTTCTGAATCTGTTTCTTTTCTGAAATTCCTGCACATGTTGTGTATCAGTTTCTCCATTTGTGTATCACTGTCAATTTTGCCTGTTTAACTTGTAGTTCTGAAATTGTATTAAGGAAGCCCTGCAGTTCGAATTCTATAGCCCTCTGGTTTCAGTTACTTAGCTTGACTGTTCATTCAATGTATTGCAGCATTCTGCATTCTGAAAAACAAAATTGCTTCATTTCTGCATTGTTCCCATTACTGAATTGATCAGTCCTACATTGAACAGCAATATTATGAAGCTGTCAGCTACAATTCCAGCTAAGTTTCAACCCTGAATTGTATTAAGTTGTGGTCTCTCTTGCTGCAATTAAGTTAGTCTTAGATTCCTGTTTTAATGGTGGTTGTGTCCGAATTTTACTGAGCTATTCGTGTGTCTCGTTTCTGATTGCAACCCAAAACCCGAATATTTATTTGAAACCCGAAAACACAAACGACACAAATACAAGCGCGAATCAAACAAACCTCAACTAGTCCCCGAGAAAAATACGACCTGTGACCCCTATATTACATTTTCATACTTTTGAGTTGTAAAAGGGTTTCCAGTTATTCATTCATTTATAAATATTTAAATTTGATGAGCCCATACATTTCGTGACAAATTAATTAGTATATTTGGGTCTCGTCATCCATCATCTTGAGCAAGCGACTGTGATCTCTGATGCAACCTCTGTTACTTGAGCATTTGGAAGAAGAACCAGGAAGCTTGGCAAGTCCATCAGCGAGAAGACACGAAGAAGGGAGTTCTTGCGTGAGATCTGCGCTGGGTGGATCTCGGTGAGAAGTTTGCTTGGGTTCTTGCTGTCCTAAGTGCTCTGTAAGATCCTTCTTGTGTTTCATTGTGCTTAAAACTTTATCTTTATTGAAACGCTGTGGAGAGGTTACTCCACCGAGAAGGAGGTTGCATTTTATCCGGATTTTCTGGGGCTTGATCTGCCGACGATCAAGGGATCGCCCACCTTAAGGGCACGCCAAGGAGTAGGCGCAAGTTATCCCCGAACCTTGTAAATCCTCCTGTTAGCGTTTTGCATTTGTGCTTAGCTTAGGGTTCTTTTTGCATACTCTATTTTTGTTTGCATCCGCTGTGCTACTAAACATTTGAGGTGCAGAAATTTGCAAAGTGCTAAAGTTTCGGTGTCTGGCTATATTCACCCCCCCCCCCTCTCTAGCCATCCAAGTTCCAACATCCAACACCGTGGAGTAGGAGTTTCATCTCCGAAGCACGTAAAGGTGATGTGTCAGCATTGTTTTAGTTTAGATTTGAGATTCCGCTTACGCTTGCTAACCTTTGTAGGAAGAAAATCAAAAAGAAGTTATTCACCCCCCCCCCTCTCTAGCTAAATGACATGGTCCCAACACTTAAGTGCCAGTGTTGCTGATGTGGTGACTCCAACCAGAGTACCCCAACTCAGACTCGCCTAGGCTAAGTCATGGGTACACGGGCGCCCGAGTCCTCTTGGGCGCCTGAGTTGCTGCTAGTCTCCAAACACATAGCTGCAACATAGGTTAGTCCGAACAATAATAATATGTAAAGAATATGCATGCAAGACAGCAAATGTTGTTCAATCCTGACTTCAGATTTCAACTGAAATCCTAGGTCAGACCTACGCCTAATGTTCCCTCTTTCAGGGAACACGTTCTCATGTACTCCACTCTGGAGAAGTTATTGTTGCCAACCGACACCTCCAGTTGGACTTTTTCTCGGCCTCCAAAGACTCTAGATCTCGAGACGTTCGTCTCTCGACCCGTCCATACTTCTATCTATTATCCTCGCTCGGCTAAGACTCCTACCCGATCTTCTGGATTAGGACTTCAGTACCCAACCCTTGGTCAGGTCTTCGTGCCAAGTCATTCGAACCAGGTCTTCGTGCCCATTGCTCGGCTAGGTCTTCGATGCCCAACCCTCGTTTAGGTCTTCGCGACTAGCTTGACTCACCAGATCTTTGATGCCTAGTCCTCGACCAGGACTTCGTGCTCAATCTGTAAATCAAAACTTCATACCTAATTACACTAGGACTTTCCTACACACATAATGCAACACATTAGATCCAAAACCATACTTAACTTTGAACCGTTTGTCATTATCAAAACAAGATTCGATCTGGTGTTTTTGGCATAAACAATCTCTCCCTTTTTCATTTATGGCAATATGGTTCAAAGTTAACTAAATATAAAGTGTGTAAAGCAATGTAAGTTAAAGAAGTAAGTTAATGAAAAAAATGAAATAATCCCTCTTAATATACTTCCTCCCTCTTAAAACAACATTTTAACCGTATACACTTCCTCTTTGACATACATCAAAAACATATTTGTGTACCATTTTTAAGTGAACAAAATTTTTCAAGATTTTCTTAAGCAAAAAAAAACATTTTAAAAAAAACCCAATGAGAGAGAGTTAGATAGTTTCACAAGTTTTTCAAAAATAACTTTATGTAAAACAAAATTAGTTTTCCTAGAGATTTCACACATTTTCAAAACATAATTTTCAACCTATAGATTGGTCTAAACATACAATTTTTAAGATAAAGAAGAATTCCAAAATATAAAATTTCTTAAGCAAAGGAATTTTTTTTGAGTAAATAGATTACTATTTCAAAATATCAAAAAAACCTAAGTAAGAGAGACTTTTGAAAAGTTTTCTAAGAAAAATATTTTTAAAAGCATTAGTTAATTTAAAATCTAAGTAACATCAAAAAGTTTTTTTTCATCCATGCTCCCCCTTGATGTATTACTCTCCCCATGAATCATTTGAAAAAATATATTTTGAACTTATCAAAATAATTTAGGTTTTGAGAGTTTTGAAAAACCTGACTTATTTATTGTCTCCCCATGAAGGTTTAGAAAATATGCATTTTCAAAGAGTAAAAAAAAGCATAGAAAAACTTTCAAATGAATTTTTTTTTTTGAAAAATTTGAGCTCTGAAAAATAAGTTAAGGTATCAGGAACTAATAAGAAAGTTTAATTGAAAACAAATTAGGCTTTTGTAAAATTTTAAGTAAAAGAGAATAGATTAAAATATAATAAAATATTATAGTTAAAAAAATTATATAGAGAAATAACATCTTTTTAAAACAAATTTGAAGAACAAACCTTAGGTATACATTTTAAGTCATTTCTAGGCCTTTAAGCAATATTTACTATAAATGAATAACTAAAGTAATTTTAAGGATTAAGTTAAGTTTGAAATAGAAATTATATTTGAAATTAAAAAATTAAATTTAGTAAGAAATTTATGAATTTTAAGTATGAAATTTGAAAGGTTAAATTTGAAAATTAAAAAATTAAGTTTGAAATTAGGAAAAAAAATAAATTGAGTTTGAAGTTTGAATGTTAAGTTGATTTTGAAATATGAATAATTAATTTAAATTTGAAATTTAAAATTTAGTTAAGTTTGATTTGAAGACTTAATTAAGTTAAATTTAAAAAATTTGATTAAAAATAATTGATTAAGTTAAATGTTTGAAAAGTTACCCTAAGTTTTGATTCATTTAAGTTTGAGTTTTTGTTTCAATTTTGAAAAATAATTAACTTAGGTTAAATTTGATTTTAAAAAATTAGTTTAATTTTAAATTTGAAATTAAGTTGATTTTAAAAAAAATTATTTGTTTTGAAAATAGTTTGAATTTGAATTTGAGAAATTAATTAAGTTTAATGAAAGATTGATTTTGATAATTTTTTAAGTTAAATTGAATTTGAAAACGGTTGATTTTGAAAAATAATTAAGTTAAATTAACTTTTAAAATTAAGTTAATAAATTAAATATGAAACTAATTAGATTTGCGGGTTGGTTGGGTTGGACTAACTTTTTAGGTCCTTAACATCTCACCATTTCTAAGTGACAAAATAAGGAAACCTTATCTATTTTTTATGATATATTAATTTTATCTTTAGATTTAAGTGAAATCTAAGATTTGATTGAACCTTGAGTTAGATTCAAGTTTAACAAGTAGTAATTTAAAAATATATTTTAATAATCGACGTCCAGGTCTTGCGAGGCACAGGGGTCTTCTGGAGTATAGAATAACGACTCTTTCCTAGACAAAACCTTTTAAAGACATAATATTTTTAGTTTACTCTTTGAGAACCCCTGGTCTAACTATTCGAGGATGTGGCGAGGTAGCTTCGGCTAGTTCCACCAGGCTAAAAAGATCAAGTAGGGTACTCCTTACCCTACCTGGCTCTTTATGTTGGTGCAAAAAGTATCAAACAAGAACAGTCAACCTCTACTGTTTTGATGTTTGATAATATACCAAGATCTGATCAGTCTGACTAGGGGTTAAGCCAAATAGGACTTGATGTTTGGTAGGGTAAACTCAAGTTTGATTAGTTTGACCAAAGGGTTAGCCAAACAAGACCTGATGTTTGACAGAGTAATTAGGAAGCACCCAAGGTTGGTCAGTTTGACTAAGGGTTAAGCCAAACAATACTTGATGTTTGGCAGAGTGAGTAAACCTAGATCTGGTCAGTTAGACCAAAGACTAAGCCAAACAGGACTTGATGTTTGGCAGAGAGAAGTCTAGTCAGGATCAGATGACTAGCAAAGAAGTCTTTGTCAAGGCACCGAATACCTAGTGAGTGAAGCTGAGCACGAAGTCATGGTTTAGAGAATTGGGCACAAAGACCTAGCTGAGGGTTGGGCACTAAATCCTTGGTCGAGGATCGGGCATGAAATCTTGGTAAATGAAACTGGGTCCTAATGAGTGAAGCTAGGTGGATAATATCCTGGTGAGTGAAGCTGGGCACAATATCTTGGTTGAGGATCGGGCACAAAATCTTGGTGAGTAAAGCTAGGTAAAAATCTTGGTGAGTGAAGACAAGCAAGGTAAAGTCCAAGTGAGTGAAGCTTGGCAGTGGGAAACCCTAAGGAGTTAACCTTAGGTAGTAAAGACTTAGAGAGTTGACTCCATGCAAAGTCTAATAGGTCAGGTCGACTTACAGAATTGGGCTAGGATGTTTGCTTGCTTTGTGTGTTTGCTTGTCTTGCAGGAATTTGAAGTTGGAGGCAAGAACGAAAAGCAAAAGCAAAGCGGAAAACAAACTATAGCCAGGGACCACTCTTAGGCGCCCAGAAGGACCTGGGTTCCCAAGTGACCCGGGTGCCCCAGAGTCACTCGGGCGCCCTAAATGCTCCCGGGCACCCCCATGACCCAGGCGGTCCTATGGGTCCCAGTGCCTGAGACCCTGTCCACGGGTCTTATCCCCTGCGATGCGCATGCCGAATTGATCAAATAAGGATCACATTGAGGGTGCCCCTATAGGACGAGGTTTCAGATCATCAATTCCATCATTCTACTACTCACTCTCTGTGAAGCAAAAGTACTAGGGTGAAGCTCTATGACCAAGGAAGCTCCAGGAGGAAGTGTGTTGTACTTCGGTCTTCCGGATTGGTCGAGATCTTTTTTCTTTATTGGTTTGCTTTTATTATTACAAGTTGTACTTAAATTTCATTTTCTTTTGCTTGTACTTCTCGAACTGTAAGACGAGTTTTCTCCGCCTCCGAGAATTTTGGAAAGGAGACCATTAGTGGACTCATGACAAATACATAAGCCTTGGACGTACTAACCCTGAGGGGTTGGGAACCAAGTAAGTAAATCTTGCGTGTCCACTGTCTTGTCTCTTTATGTTATTCCACTGTGCTACTAGCATTTTTACAAAGTTGAACTAACAAACGACTCAAAGACGAAAGTAAACGGAACTCAATATTTACCCTCCCCCCTCTATGACGCCACCGATCGCCAAAGGAGCAAGAAGGTCAAGAATTGAGGCGAAGACAAGGGTGAAAAGGTAATTTTAATTATGTTAAGTTTTAAATTTCACATAATTTGTTTCAAGTGCAGGGAGAGAGGGCACTATATGTTGGGAGCGGGTGCATGTTGACATGGATGCGGATTTGTAATTTTAAAATTAATTACGTGCAGCGGAAGGTTTAGCATAAATAATTTCTCAAATTATTTAACCGCACATCTAAGAATGCAACTTTATCTTGTGTAGACATGATCATATATTTAAAATTTTACAGAAACGTAAACTAATTTACGTATTACCTCGCGTAACTCGAAGGAAGGGATGAGATCTAACCGTAAGCGTCCCTCGGAAGCTCCGCCTCTATTCGCGTCCACGCCGAGTATTTTCAGGATGACTTCGCAAAGCCACGAGTTTCGTGTTCTCGAGAACTACTAGATTCTCCGAGAACGCGACAAGAAAACCAAGAGAGAAGTAATCACATCGGAAAAACTCACTACCAAGGTTGGCCGGAATCACAATTCCGGCAAGAAGGAGGAAGATGACTTGCGCCCAATCCCAAGGTGATAATGGTCGGAGAGGAAGATCATCCCAACGGAAAACTTTGTCGCCTCGGTGCTTCTCCTTGTGCTCACAGCAAGAAGAAGGGAGAAGAGCCTTGTGGCCGGCCAAGAGAAAGAAGGGAGGAGAGGGAGAGAGCCCAGGCAAGAATACTTCGATTGATTTCCAAGCCTTGCCTTGGGTCCTTTATATAGTGGCATCTCCACCGCCAAGTCTCTTTTTTCTTATGGAATAAATTTTTTATGATTTATTCCATCATGCCAAGTTTTATCATATTTTAATTCATGATAAAAACCGACCAAGTCTCCTTTTTTCTTATGGAATAAATTTTCTTATCATGGTAAATCAATCCATGATTGATTTTATAAAATAAAATAAACCAATCAATGGTTCATTTTAATTTCCATGAAAAATAAACCAAACCTTGGTTTATTATATAAAGATTTATATCATCCATAATTTTATAAAACAAACCACACTTGGTTTATTTTATAAATTGAACCAAAAACTTGGTTCTCTCCCTTTGTTGTGGCCGGCCAAGCAAAGAGGATGGAGACCCTCTTTGGCCGGCCCATCCAAGCCATGCCCCAATGAATTAAACTCATTTAATTCATCTATTAAGTCTTCAAAAGACTTAGCCATTTTACGCTTCCGATGCGTCTCTGAAAAATTCAGATTCGACTTATCGTTTGGCTCAACTAAACCTAATCTCTCTTGATTGAAAAATCCAATTTTCAACTCGTTTTAAATCCCTCGGATTACTCATAGTGCGTGTGACTAAATAGGCTTTTGATTTATGTTGGCCGTCTATAATTAATCAATTATAGAACGATCATGAGTGGCACCTAGTAGTACATCTTGATCCCCAATTTATCGAAAGATCAATGGTTGACCTCAAAAACAATTCTGAAACCCTTCAGCAGCTATAATGAATCGTGCCCCATTCCCTTCACCATCTTATACCCACTTGGTTCAGGACATGGTCTATGTGTGTCAGTCCCCACTAGGCTGACTACGTCACACCTAGCCCAAGTAACGTTTTCTCGTCCTACGGATTCTAATTACTCTCATGTATTTAAGTGATTCATACTCTGAACATGTCATGCTCTGGCCAGAGACTTCGAGTAACAATCCAACGATAGGCCTTGGGTATACATCTCCTCGCAAGGAGTGGTGAATCCTTTGTAGGCTGTTCAAACATATTCGGGCACTTCGACTTATACCCAATCATCCTGGGTCCACACCTCCTTGGAGATGCTTGCTTAAGATGTCAAAGTATAAGTCTCCATGACCAAGATGAATTGAACACCGCAAGTCAAAGGAACATCGCACTTAAGCTGCAGTAAGAACTTCATTGACATATCTATATATAGACTACCATATGAAGTTTTATAGCCAGTCACTCCAATGAACTAGTTCCCTTAACTAGCATTCATGTTTATCTCCGGACATCCCAATGTCACCAGCCAGTGAGAATCAGCTGATTAGAGAATAACCCATGCTAGTCTCAACAGAATTGATAGTGTTCGTATTTATCAATTCATCGACTAGGGACAATTTCAATACTTCACAATTGCACATGTAGAGATAATCACTAGTTGTGTATTCATCACAAATTCTCTCATGCTGTGAATTGTATTGCGGGCATTCAGTAAATGAGTTTAAGATCTCAATCAAATACATAAACATGTATACTCAAATAGTGAATATTCATTTATTAAAATAAATGATTACAATCATAAAGCGATTGCCTTAGGACACTTTTCTCATATCACTAACACTATAAAAATAAGTGTCATACTCGTAAGATTCATATGTCACCACTGGCGGGATCGAAGGTACTGGTGACATCGGAGCTACTTACGGCATCGGAGGTACCAACGTCAAAAACCCGGAGGTACAAGAACTACATCAAGTGCGTTAAGTGTCAGATGTATAAACACTACAAAAACCAGTGTCTAGAATGGAAGATAATCGGGTCCATAATGTCGGAAAATGCAAAGAAGGTAAAGAAGGTAAAAAAAAAAAATCGATTCTCACAAAAATATACCTACTAGTGTAAAATTTAACTTATTAGAAAATATACATCATAATAATATTTTTGAAAATATTCCTGCTAGTGAAGATTTTCCTGTTAAATTATATTATTTACACAATAAATTAAATGTGTTGCATGGTGAATTATCAAATATTGTATCTAAATCAAACATTGATAATATTAAAATATTAAATATTAATTTCTTAATTTTTAATATTAATGTTATAATTTTCAAAATTAATTCTGAGAATTTAAATAATTTCTAGATAATTTTCAAGATAAAACATTAATTAATAATTTTTTAGTTAATTTTCAAGATAAAACTATAATTAATAATTTTACAGATAATTCTGAAGATAAAATTTTAAATAATAATTTACAAGATAAGAATGAAATTCTAATTAATAATGATGTAATTTTAAATAATAATTTACAAGATAAGAATTAAATTCTAATTAATAATGATGAAACTTTACTTAATAACTCTCAAGATAATTATCAAATTCTAATTAAAGTCATTTCCTTTAATTTCTGCTTTATTTATCTGCTTTTTGATATATGGCAAAGGGGGAGAGATAGAAAAGGAGAGAGTTTAAAAATAAAAAAAATTTCTTAAAAACTCTATTCTTTATTCAAAAAGTATCAAGTTTCAAAAAACACTTAAGCGCTTAGTTTTTCAAAACACAAGCTTGTCAAAATATTCTTACTTAAGTTTGTCAAAATATTCTTACTTAAGCTTGTCAAAATTTTCTTACTTAAGCCTTTCAAAATTTTCCAAGTACTTAAAGCCCTTCAAAATTTTCTAAGTATTTTTTTGTAAATCTTACTAAGTACTTAAGTTTTTTAAGTTAAAAGCTTTGAAAGACGTTTGAGTACTTTAAACTTAAAGACTTCAAAATTTTTCAAAGTACTCTAAACTCATGTTTTCAAAAACTCTTCTATGTACTTTTAAACCTTAAGTTGTCAAAAGATTTCCAAGTACCTACACTTAAGTTTTTAAAAGTGCAAAAATCATCTTTGAAAATACAGAAGCCTTCTATTGAAAAATTCTAAGTAAAAATTTTCCCTTAAACTTAGAACCCCACGAATTTTTGAAAAATCTAGGGGGAGAATCCTTCCAGGGGGAGGAAACAAAACTTAGTGTTTTTACATGCTTTGATTAAACTTAACTTTTTGAACTAGGGTTGTCATAAATCAAAAAGGGGGAGATTGTTGGTGCAGAAAGCACCCAAATCAAACCTGTGTTTTGATAATGGCAACAGGGTTCAAAAGTTAAGTCTTACTTGTTGTCTAACAAGTTACTCTAGTGTGCAGGCTAAAAAGTCCTAGCGAAGGACTGCTAGGCACTGGCGAAGGAATGCCAGAGCAAAAAGTCCTAGCGAAGGAATACTAGGCATTGGCGAAGGAATGCCAGGGTAAAAGTCCTAACGAAGGACTACTATGCACTGGCCAAGGAATGCCAGAGCAAAAAGTCCTAGCGAAGGACTGCTAGGCACTGGCGAAGGAATGCCAGAGCAAAAAGCCCTAGTGAAGGAATACTAGGCATTGGCGAAGGAATGCTAGGGTAAAAGCCCTAGCGAAGGACTGCTAGGCACTGGCGATGGAATGCCAGGGACTAAAGCCCTAGCGAAGGACTGCTAGGCAACGGGCGAAGGACAGCTCGGTATCCAAGACCTGGCAAAGGACCGCTAGGCAAAAGTCCAACCAAACGAGCGGTTGGCATCAGGTACATTCTCCCGAGAGGAGTAGGTGAGGACGCGTTCCCCGTCGAGGGAATAGTAGGCGCCGGTTTGACCTAGGGCTCCATTTTGGAGGCCCAAAGTCAGAACCAAGACAGCTAAGGCTGTAAAAACATAATACTCTAATGCTTTATATTGTTTTGGACTAACCCTGGATGCAGGACCGAAGGAACGTGTGTCTGCAGCTCAGAATGCCCAAAGGAGAGAGGCAAGTAGCTGAGCAGGGCGCCCTCAGTGTCCTGGGCGCCCCCAGGGGCAACACAAAACAAGCGAAGTAACAAAGGCTTCGGCTAACCACTGGCCGGGGCGCCCCCAGCAGCCAGGGCGCCCCGAACGCCCAGGTCGCCCTCAGTGCCCAGGGCGCCCCGTGCCTATGCCAGCAAAGCCGATTACCCTTATCCAGCCGAGAAGCCCGCACTGAAGGAGTCAAGCAGGGCGCCCCCAGCGTCCAGGGCGCCCCCAGTGTCAAACCTCATCCCTATTCGAGTGGGATAGAGGTTGACCTAGCAAAGCTCGGATCGCGTGACACGTGGGGGGGCGCCCCCGACGTCCAGGGCGCCCCGAGGTGCTATAAATAGCACCCAACGCCCAGGCTTTCAGCAACAACTTCAATTCAACGCTTCGACGCTCTTTTGCTCCCGCGCTCTACTCCGGAAACCTCCCAAGACGAGCCGACGACGTCCCTCCGCTTCTAAAAGTCAACCTACCTCGGACGTCGGTAACAAAAGAGCGATCTTTTAATTTTGTGCTTATTACACTGCTATTGTAATCAATTCTTGTAAACTGTTTTTGCGCCTCATATAAAATTGCCCAAAGTAAACGGTCAACGACCGTGGGCCTTAGAGTAGGAGTCGACTTAGGCTCCGAACCAAGTAAAAAATAACTGTGTTTGCGTTATGTGTTTTTATCTTCCGCTGTGCAATTTCTCTTATTTTAAATCCGAACGTTTTCCGATATTCACCCCCCCTCTATCGGTTCTCTCGATCCAACAAGTGGTATCAGAGCGGGGAAGTTCAAATTTGGTGCAACCACCAGTCTGAAAATTTTTCGGATTTTTATTTTCTTTTTCTCGTTCGAATTTTTTTTAATATTTCGTTCCAATTTTTTTTTCTCGTTAATCGAGGTTGGTGCAACACCCCTCGTTATTTCATTTTATTCATCCCACACTACTAATCCAAGACCAAGTCTTGGGAAATCTTTTTTTAGTTATTTTTTCAGATTAAATGGTCATGCAAGAAGGATTCAGCACCGCCAGACCTCCACTTTTCAGTGGAGAAGACTTTTCCTACTGGAAAAGTCGAATGGAGGTCCACCTAAAAACTCAGGTGGACATGTGTATTATCATCCAGTCCGGACTGGAGATTCCCACAAATGCTGACGGGGTTCCTCAAAGCTACACAGAGTGGGACACCGCTCTGAAACGTAGAATCGAAGCAGATGCAAAGGCGACTCAGACTCTTCAATGTGGCTTGACAAAAGAGGAGCTAAACCGGGTGAGCCCCTTCAGCAGTGCCAAGG
Source organism: Boesenbergia rotunda (assembly GCA_024364735.1). NCBI lineage: Eukaryota > Viridiplantae > Streptophyta > Magnoliopsida > Zingiberales > Zingiberaceae > Boesenbergia > Boesenbergia rotunda. The sequence continues at coordinate 125,246 of JAGFNQ010005349.1, forward strand.
AGCTGTGGGCAAAACTGATCGAGATGCACGAAGGAACATCAGACACTCGGATCAGTAAGAGAGATCTGCTCCTAAACAAACTGTACACCATCAAGATGGCTGACAACGAAACAGCAGCCCAGCTCCACGCACGAATCCAAGAATTGATGAACGGTCTTCACACTATAGGTCACAAGGTCGAAAACCGTGACCTAATAAGGTATGCCTTAAATGCTTTCCCTAGAAATACCTTGTGGGCATCTATGGTAGATGCATACAAGGTTTCAAGGGATCTCTCTAAAATTAAATTAGATGAATTATTTTCCAAGTAAGAACTTCATGAACAGACTAACTGCAATATGGCCGAGAAATGTATTGCCTTTGTTGCAGGAAAAACTGGAAGATCAACAAAGAAGAAGACACAACCTGAACCCGAGTCTAACTCAGACTCAGACTCAGAAGACGAAGAAGGAGATCGACCGAAGCTGGTCCGATTGGCCCGAAGTTACTATAAAGAATTAAAGAACCAAACCAACAGAAAGAAGGTCAACCGAAGAAAGGACGAACCAGCTGAACCCACAAATGACAAAAACAAGCCCAACGTAACCTGCTACGAGTGCAAGAAGAAGGGCCACTACAAGACGGAGTGTCAAAACCTGAAGGAGACCAAAAAGACAAGAAGAAAGAAAGCACTCCAAGCAACCTAGGACGAATCTTCCTCAGAAGAAGAAGAAGAAGCACCCCAGTCAAACCTACTAGCCCTGACTGCCTCAGAAGAAGTCAGGACCGAGTCAGAATCTGAACAAGACGAAGGCAGACTAACCTTTTCAAAAGACGGCGAAATCAAGATAAGTGGTTTCAATAGAAGTCAATTAAACGAACTTATTTCTTATCTTTCTCGAGATTTGGCGAAAGCCAAACTCCGAGTCAAGTCCCTCCAACAGGAAGTAAAACTCCTGAAAGAGGGAGCTGACTCTAAATCCTTAACCGAGAAAGTTCAAGAAGGAACTCCTATTCAAGTTGAAAAACTTGAGAAAGAGAACTCCTCCCTGAAAACTCAGGTTAAGGATCTTAGAGCTGCCTAAGAACGATTCACTTCTGGTTCCAAGGGTCTTGACATGATTCTTGGAAAACAGAAGTCCGTTCTAAATCGATCCGGACTTGGCTATAGAACCAAATCCCGACAAAGATCTTACTTTGTTGTACTGAATCAGTCCAGAGGTAAAATTCAGGCATGGGTACCTAAACTGTACCTGAACAAACCAACTGGATCAAATCAGTATTGGATCCCCAAGGATAAGATTCACATCTTGCCTAATCATTACCGTGGCTTCAGTCCAGGGGGAGCCAAATTAAAAACTATTTTTATTGTTAAATAGAATTTAATTCTTGCAATTTGCCTGATTGAGTGTTTATTTAATTTCTGTAATTTACCATGCTTAAACTTAGGTTAGTATAAGGACTAAACAAACTTAACTGAAACTTGACAACATAGTATTGGGTGGAGGTGAGATGATAGTACGTTAGGGAAACCAATTCTAATAAGATCAAGTTTACTTGGTCTCTTTAGACTGGTGAAACTAGCCGAAGCTACCGATCCAAAATCCAAACTAGTTAGACCAGAACTTTTTCAAAAATTAATTTTGAAAATGAAATTTCATTAAACGGCTTTGTCAAGGAAAGGGTTGATGATCCAATAAGGCTACGGCCAAAGAAGGCCTAGTGCCTCGCCAAGACCTGGAAGCCAATTTTTGAATTTCAAATTCAAATTACTTTTTGTCAAATTCAAATCTAACACAATTTTCAGTTAAGTATAGATTCAAACATTTCCCTTCAAAATAAATTTAACTGTTTTCAAAAATTAATTTAAGGTGTTCAAAATAAATAATAATTTTTCAAAACAATTTTACTTATCAAAACTGTCTCACAAAACCTATAAGGCTAACGTGATTGAAAACCCTAGATTGGGTGAGACAGTAGGATTAAGATTGTAAATTCTTTAATGCATATATTATGAGTTAATCCTGTAGTTCATAGTCAAACCATGGTCAACATGGTCAAACCATAGTCAACACGGTCAAACCATGGTCAACATTTGTCAAAACCACAGTCAAAATAGTCAAATCTGGTCAAACAAGTCAAATCTGGTCAAAAGTAATCTTTTAGGGTCAAAAACCTGTCCCTAGGGTGCCCAAATCCTTGCGGGCGCCCCGAGGCTGGTCAAAAGTAGCTCTCTGCTACTACAGGCTGACTGGGGCGCCCTCAGCAGCCAGGGCGCCCCCATACTATCTTTCAACAGCAGAAAGCTGCCAAAAGGCAGCCACAGCCCTGTCCAGGGCGCCCTCGCCAGGCGGGGCGCCCTCGCCATCCAGGGCGTCCTCCCGCTACAGGGCGCCCGAAACTGCACTATAAAAGGGGCTCCATACCCCCTTCTACTCCTCACACTCAAACTTCTTCTTCTCCTCAACTCTCTACCCTCCAAGAGTTCTTGCAACCCTCTCAAGCTCTCATCTTCAACAATGCCTCCCCGAGCAGCCCGGTATAATTTTTTTTAAGTTAAATTTCCTTAAATGCAATTCCTTCATACTTTTGTAAACGCATATTCCTTCTCTTAGAAGACGCCGACCAAACCAGGCAGAACCCAGTACCCAACCTAGTCCTGATCCTAGGTTTCCAAATTTAGAACTATGTAATAAGTTCACTCGTACGACCTATAAACCTATCAAGACGAGCTACTTGAATAGACAATTTTTCACCCAATCCTGTCCTTTAGCAATGAACGTTATAAACTTCTACCAACTTGACAATCTAGTATTCTGCACCCATTCAATCAACACATCCTTATGTGCAGAATTTTACAACAACATAATTAGACAGGATGGTCTCATGTTCGTCACCACTGTCCAAGGAATACCCTTAACTATCACACCTACTCTACTCAACCGATTTCTGGGACTATGAGTCTCACAGTCCACTTTCTGTTGTTACCCACCTAGGGAGCCTCCCTTTGATGCTCCCTACTCTCACATTACCTTAGACATGTTACACTCTTACTTCTTTAGGCAACCCCTGGCCAGACGATTTCAATATGTCGAACTACAGGTCCAGGACTATGCTCTATATAGAGTCATAGTCCGATGTATTCTACCATTATCTACTAGAGACGTCACTACTATGCGACCATTCCACGCCTTTCTCCTATATGCCTTGATTCATCAGCTAGACATCGACATAAGACTTCACATGTTTCATGCTATCCTACATGCATCCAGTGTTACCACGCAAGGGCGGGTACGCACACCCTACTGCCACATTATCACGTCCATATTACATCACCACGGTCGGAACATCACCGAGGGAGAGATGGCTGAGTTGACTGATTACGACGAGATATAGAAACTTCTCCCTAGCTGGTATAGAGGTTTCCGGTACCGGGGTCTTGTCTTGGAGACGTCAGAGAGCAGCTCCTTCGATCGACTCAGATAAGGAGGTCAATGTTGATGTTGGAGATATAGCAGCAGCAGCCCGAGCACACATAGACGAGCCTCCACCACCGACTCTCTACCAGCACCTCACACAGATACAGACGGAGATCCACAGCCTCCGAGAGGAGGTCGAGGCCTATCACATCGAGCAGATGGACGCTCGTAGAGCCGATCGAGAAGTGGCTGATGCGAGATACATTGAGATGATGGCACGATTCGATTCATGGCAGCCCGACCCATCTGACCACCCTGGCCCTTCTTCATAGCTAGTCTATTTCTGCATTGTACTAAGTAACCAAAACATGACTTATGTTTGACGCTACTGTACTTCTATTTGACTAGGTAACCTATTCTGTTTGACTACTTGAGTATCTGAGTTAGGATTGTGCTCTGTAGAATAGAATAACTCTGCTTTTGATTTTCTTTGCTTTACTTAATTTAAAAATCAATTTCTAAAAGAGTTTTTAAAACTGTTTTACTTAATTTCAAAATCATTTTTTTTAAAAAAAATTTCCTTAGTTTTATTTTCAAAACTACCCCCTTCAAAACTAGGGCTTTTTCGCAAATGGACTTAGCCTAGGCCCTAACCCTAGAACTGCATGCACCTATAGACTTAGAAGCCAACATCTCACAAGCACCTTAGGATACTTTTGATTGATAACCTAGAAAGGGTTGAGATGCTTAGGTCTTTGCCTTAATTCAAGATGCTTTAAGTCAGTGCATCTGCAGTAATTGGGGCACTAAATACAACTTACACAGCAATCAAGTTAAGTGTCAAGTTTAGAAAATCTAACTTGAACAGAAACACTTAACTTGACTAACCCTAGCGAAAACTACTGCTTATAACAGTTAGTAAGTAGCTAAATGGGTTAGACAGGTCCCTACAAGAGAAAATCAACTGATTTGGTTCAAGTCTTATCATAAATTGGTTCAGTACAGCAAAATCAGTAAATATTTTCCTTTATGAAAGTCATTTCCTTTAATTTCTACTTTATTTATCTGCTTTTTGATATATGGCAAAGGGGGAGAGATAGAAAAGGAGAGAGTTTAAAAATTAAAAAAAAATTCTTAAAAACTCTATTCTTTATTCAAAAAGTATCAAGTTTCAAAAAGCACTTAAGCGCTTAGTTTTTCAAAACACAAGCTTGTCAAAATATTCTTACTTAAGTTTGTCAAAATATTCTTACTTAAGCTTGTCAAAATTTTCTTACTTAAGCCTTTCAAAATTTTCCAAGTACTTAAAGCCCTTCAAAATTTTCTAAGTATTTTTTTTGTAAATCTTACTAAGTACTTAAGTTTTTTAAGTTAAAAGCTTTGAAAGACGTTTGAGTACTTTAAACTTAAAGACTTCAAAATTTTTCAAAGTACTCTAAACTCATATTTTCAAAAACTCTTCTATGTACTTTTAAACCTTAAGTTGTCAAAAGATTTCCAAGTACCTACACTTAAGTTTTCAAAAGTGCAAAAATCATCTTTGAAAATACAGAAGCCTTCTGTTGAAAAGTTCTAAGTAAAAATTTTCCCTTAAACTTAGAACCCCACAAATTTTTGAAAAATCTAGGGGGAGAATCCTTCCAGGGGGAGGGAACAAAACTTTTACATGCTTTGATTAAACTTAACTTTTTGAACTAGGGTTGCCATAAATCAAAAAGGGGGAGATTGTTGGTGCAGAAAGCACCCAAATCAAACCTGTGTTTTGATAATGGCAACAGGGTTCAAAAGTTAAGTCTTACTTGTTGTCTAACAAGTTACTCTAGTGTGCAGGCTAAAAAGTCCTAGCGAAGGACTGCTAGGCACTGGCGAAGGAATGCCAGAGCAAAAAGTCCTAGCGAAGGAATACTAGGCACTGGCGAAGGAATGCCAGGGTAAATGTCCTAGCGAAGGACTGCTATGCACTGGCCAAGGAATGCCATAGCAAAAAGTCCTAGCGAAGGACTGCTAGGCACTGGCGAAGGAATGCTAGAGCAAAAAGCCCTAGTGAAGGAATACTAGGCATTGGAGAAGGAATGCCAGGGTAAAAGCCCTAGCGAAGGACTGCTAGGCACTGGCGAAGGAATGCCAGGGACTAAAGCCCTAGCGAAGGACTGCTAGGCAACGGGCGAAGGACAGCTCGGTATCCAAGACCTAGCAAAGGACCGCTAGGCAAAAGTTCAACCAAAGGAGCGGTTGGCATCAGGTACATTCTCCCGAGAGGAGTAGGTGAGGACGCGTTCCCCGTCGAGGGAACAGTAGGCGTCGGTTCGACCTAGGGCTCCATTTTGGAGGCCCAAAGTCAGAACCAAGACAGCTAAGGCTGTAAAAACATAATACTCTAATGCTTTATATTGTTTTGGACTAACCCTGGATGCAGGACCGAAGGAACGTGTGTCTGCAGCTCAGAATGCCCAAAGGAGAGAGGCAAGTAGCTGAGCAGGGCGCCCTCAGTGTCCTGGGCGCCCCCAGGGGCAACACAAAACAAGCGAAGTAACAAAGGCTTCGGCTAACCACTGGCCGGGGCGCCCCCAGCAGCCAGGGCACCCCCAGCAGCCAGGGCGCCCCGAACGCCCAGGGCGCCCTCAGTGCCCAGGGCGCCCCGCGCCTACGCCAGCGAAGCCGATTACCCTTATCCAGCCGAGAAGCCCGCGCTGAAGGAGTCAAGCAGGGCGCCCCCAGCGTCCAGGGCGCCCCCAGTGTCAAACCTCATCCCTATTCGAGTGGGATAGAGGTCGACCGAGCGAAGCTCGGATCGCGTGACACGTGGGGGGCGCCCCCGACGTCCAGGGCACCCCGAGGTGCTATAAATAGCACCCAATGCCCAGGCTTTCAGCAACAACTTCAATTCAACGCTTCGACGCTCTTCTGCTCCCGCGCTCTACTCCGGAAACCTCCCAACATGAGCCGACGACGTCCCTCCACTTCTAAAAGTCAACCTACCTCGGACGTCGGTAACAAAAGAGCGATCTTTTAATTTTATGCTTATTACACTGCTATTGTAATCAATTCTTGTAAACTGTTTTTGTGCCTCATATAGAATTTCCCAAAGTAAACGGTCAACGACCGTGGGCCTTGGAGTAGGAGTCGACTTAGGCTCTGAACCAAGTAAAAAATAACTGTGTTTGCGTTGTGTGTTTTTATCTTCCGCTGTGCAATTTCTCTTATTTTAAATCCGAACGTTTTCCGATATTCACCCCCCCCCCCTCTATCGGTTCTCTCGATCCAACAAAAATGAGTTTTGGGAACATTTCTTTCTATGTGCAAGTTATGTGCAAGTTAAGCATTTTAAGTACAAGCATGAGTACAAGTTTAAGTATATTACTTTTTAAAGTTGTATGTATCGGGCCGAGGCCCATAGAGATCTAGGCGAGCCTAGTAGAGACGCTCTAGTAGGGTTCGGTGGCTAGCTACCCTGAAACCTATTAGGGATGCACGCATTGGTACTATGCCAAGCCCATCAGCAGGATGTTTATCTATTTTGAAGTATAAGAAATATAAGAATATAAAAGTTTCAAGTTTTCAAAAGCAAGCATTTGTTTCAAGCATGTTAAGCACTTTTCATTTCGAGCCATGTTTTCAAATGCAAGCATTTGATACAAACATATTCGTGAGCATATTCATGTTAATTATAGCATTTTCAGTTGCACATGTTTTAAAGCAAGCATTCTTTAATCATGAGCATGGTTAATATTGATTGCATGTTTTGTGAGAATAGGTATCTACTTACTAAGAAAATTACTTATAGTTGCATCCTTTTACTACAGATAAGGTAAAGAAAGGATGTAAGGCAAGGAGGCTAAAGGAAGGATGATTTGTGTCAGTGGCGGCGGAACCGTGGATAGAGATCCTTTGGGATGAGATTTGCTAGTGCTCTAAGTTATTTACTTAAGTTTCATGATAGTAATTTCATTTCCGCAAAGATTATAAGTTTGAGTTGTTATTCCGCAACAGATTTTAAGTTTGAGATGCATGTTATATGGGGTATGATCTAGTCCACGTATTATGGTTAATATGATTGTGAGTTCTATTATCTTAGTGTATTGGAAGTAGAAATGTATCCATTGAGTTGTCCAATGTTTCTGAAGTCTGGACTTGAATTTCCAAAAGTATCAGTCGATTTCTCAAGGAGTCAGTCGACTTCCCTTAGTGAAATCGAGAGAACAGAAACATTGGTCGAGTGATTTCCAGGCTGAGTCGACTGGTAGTCCTACCAGTCGACTGGTCCCCGGCCAAATTTCGAACAGAAAGATTGGGAGAGTGATTTGGCCTAGGAGTCGACTGGCACCAGTCGACTACTCAAGGATTCAGTCGACTAGTCTTGGTTAAGGAGAAAGAGATGTGACATCCCTCTAGAGAGAGGAGAGAGGGGTCGTTACACTAAGCTCCTACACACTTGGACACATGTATCAAATACCAACAGGACCTAACATGACTCAGTTGACCACATCAAAACCATCTCGGGGTACTTATACTGGTGGGTTAAGAAGCTAGTAGATCTGCAATGATAAGTAAGGTAAGTCACTGGAGGAGCAAAATTCAATTAGGACGAGTCTCCAGTGGGACTTTAGGCGTGGTCCATCTTAGAACCATTTTGGAGCTCTAAGCTAAGACCTTGACTAGATCCTGGTCTTTGGAAGATGAGATCTAATTAATGCTAGATACCTTTATCCTGTTTTATATTTGTGCTAACTCTGTTTGCAAGATATATTGTGTCTTTGGACTAACACATTTTGCAAGGTTGAAACTGTAAAAATGAGCCTCAGATGAATAGTATTTAAGGTGCCTTCAATTTGACTGGAGGTGCCTCAAATCAGACCGAAGGTGTCCTGGATGGACTGAGGGTGTCGTAGCACAGAAGACAGTGAGGATTAGATTTCAACCACTAGAGGTGCCTTGGATGGGATCCATGGAGCCTTAGGTCCGAACTGAAGATGCCTCATGTTGGATAAAGGCCACCCTAAGTTGAATAAGTTGTGAAGACTGAGTGAGGATTAGATTTTCATATTGGAAGGGCCCTAGTTGGGAACTAGGGCACCCTTAATGTCTTATAAAAGTATTCTTTGACTTGCTTTCCAGGTTGAACAATTATTGAAGTTACTACAAGTCTTTTGCTACTTCTCGACTATGACCAATTGCCGCCAGAAGACCAACACTAACACATGAGCGTTTGCATCCGGATATTCAAGTTGTGTTGGTAACACTTTACATTGTGTGCTTACTTTTCATGTTTGTTCTTAGGATAGTTTAGGGTGTTACACTGTGCCTAACTTTCTGTATTCGACTACTCTACCGGGAGTTTTTACCGGTAGAGAAATTAATGGATTACCCATCAATAGGTCCAATGGACCTGTGTCTTGGAGTAAGAGTTGACGAAGGCTTCAAACCAAGTAAAACTGTTTATGTGCTCGTACCCCCCCCCCTCTCTCTCACATGCAATGATCCTACAAGTGTTATTAGAGTTTTGTTCGCTTTGAATTAGTGCAACCACCATCGAGTAGGGTGGTCTCCTTCTATGTTCTTTTTTCTGATTTTTGCATCTGTCATTTTTTTTCAAATTTAAGCTTTTAGTACAAGTCTAAAAGTAGTGCAATCATTACTCTTTGGATAGTTTTCTATCGCTCAGCTTTTTGCTCAAAATTGGTGCAATGCCACTCAAGGCGCTTTTTCAATTCCTATTTTTCTCCCGCATTACTAATCCAAAACCTAGTATTGGGATCTTGTTTCCTCTGTTTTTTGTGTGTAAGATCTCTAATTGAATAAAGGAGAAGGATTTATCATTGCCCAACCAACTCTTCAACGGAGAAGACTTCCTTTACTGGAAGAGAAGGATAGAAGTGTACCTCAAGATCCACATTGAACAGTGGTTCACTATCCAGTACAGATACTCAGCTTCGATAGATGAAGGAGGAAATCTTCCACTAAAATCAGACAAGTGGAACACGAAGATGAAGAAAAAAGCCCAAGTGGAGTTCAAGGCTCAAACCACTCTTCAGTGTGGGCTAACCAAGGAAAAACTAAACCGGGTCTGACCAACCAAAAGTGTAAAAGAACTCTTTGATAAACTAATCGAGCTACACTAAGGATCCAATGATGAAAAGGTAACTAAGCAAGACTTACTGTTGAATAAATTATTTAACATAAAGATGCAATATAGTGAAACAGCAAACCAACTACATGCACGAATAAAGGACATCATCAATGGGTTGCATCTAATTGGTCACCAACAAGAAAACCGGGATGTTATAAGGTATACACTCAACACCATTCCTCGAAATACACTATGGGCATCTATAATAGATGCCTATAAAATTTCAAGGAATTTATCTAAATTAACATTGGATGAATTATCTATGCATTAGAACTGCACGAATGAACTAATCTCAATCCAGTAGAAAAAGGTATAGATTTGTTTGCAGGATCGTTAAAGGAGTCCAAGTTAAGTAGCAAAACAAAGGCTGAGTCAAAAACTGAGTTAAACTCAGAATTTGTTGAAAAAGTGCAACTAGTGAACCTGGTAAGGAAAATGTTCAACAGGATGAAGAAGAGCTTCACCAAAAAGGACCTAGAGAACGTAATGAAACCTTCGTCTAGTAGCCCTAAAGCAACATCACGTGCTTTAGATGCAACAAGAAGGGTTACTTCAAGCGCGAGTGCTCAAACTGGAAGGACGATCAACCCAAGAAGACGAAGAAGAAGAAAGCCTTCCAAGTAACTTGGGACGAGTCCTCCTAAGAAGATTCAGACACCGTGAGGTAGCCCTCCAAGCTAGCTACCTCACACTAATGGAAACTCGGCCCGAGTAAGAGTTGGATTAAGATGAAGAGTCTAAATAAGAGTTGAACCATGAGTCCACACTCATTTCCGAAGGTTCCAATGAGGTACAGAATCTACTTAATGAAAAGTTTTTTAAAATTATAGGATGCTTAGATAAAAAGTTGTCTACATCTAAGAATATGGTAGATCTACTCCTTAAGGAAAATCAAGATTAAGAAACAAATTGAACAAAAGAAAAATGTAAATTTAATTCAAACTGAAAAACTTGAAAAAGAGAACTCCACTTTAAAAAGTGAAGTTCAAAAACTTAAGGATTTACTAGGAACTTTCACATTAAGATCCAAGAACCTTGACCAAATCCATAGATCTCAAAAAGGAGTTTACATCAAATCCGGAATCAAATTCAAACCAAGATCAAATAATAGATCTTTCATTTCATTTGTAAATCCATAAAGTAACCAAAAGAAAGTCTGGGTCCCGAAGGCTTATTTAACAAAGCAAATAGGGCCAAATCAGTTTTTTGTACCAAAAAAGGGCATTCACTATATTAACCCTAAATACCGAATATATGATTTAGGGGGAGGCACCAAAGTAGTTGGCACCACAAAAGTTAACATTACCCATAAGGGTACCTAGGCCTATATAAATCAGGGCATAATCTTAACTTAATAAAGATTAAGGATTAGTACTAAGCCTTCTGAGTACAGCCAAACTAAAAAATTTTATCTAAGGCACGTCGTTACCCTAATGATGTCCAAGTGACTCACCACAATCTTGGAGGCCTTTCAATTCTATACACTTTGTAACAAGGTTAAATACAATCACACCTAACTTTAACTCATTTATCATATATTAAAATCCGAGTTTGACCGTTAGTGCAAACTGCACCAATAATCTTCCCCATTTTAATGTAATGACAACCTGGTTAAAGTTTAAAAAAAAATGATAACAACATAATAAGTAAACTTTAAGATGCAAGTAAATATAGTAAATATTGTTAGGGTTAATTTTTAATCTTTAACTGTTACCCTCCCCCTTTGTCATTCATAAAAAAATAATAATAAGCAAATTATTCATGATTACCAATATTGTAAAATAAACATTGTGACCAAGTTAAAGTTGGATCAATTTATTGGGAAAAATTCAAAATTTTATTTTTGAAGCAAGGGTTAAAATATTTCAAAGACAGTGTTTTGAAAAAACTTCTAAGGCAAACAATTAATTTCTAAGGCCACATCTTTTAAGATAATGCTTAAACCAAAATTAATAACTTTTCATATTTTGTAGCTAAAAATATTCAAGTTTTTTCATACTTAAAAAAATTTCTAAGTTTGCCCGTCACAAAAAAAAACACATTTCAAGTATTTTTAAAAGAAAGAAATGATTTTAAATTGTTAAGACATGTTTAATGTAAAAGAAAATATTTTTAAGTATAATATCTCAAAAGTTAATGTATTTTTAAAGACTTTTAAAGATATTTTCAAAATAATTTTAGAGGAGATCATATTTTCAAAATGCTAGTTCTAACACAAAAAAATTTTAAGACATTTTATTAAGGAAAAAGTAATTTGTAAAATATTTTCTAATAATTTTCAAAGCTCCAAAAAAATTTTGTAGTATCTCTTAACAAGATTTTTCAAGGAACTTTTTCAAAGATATAGTAAAGAGAAATTTTGATTTTCTAATTAAGACTCCCCTCTAACCTGACACACCCTTAGAATTCCTTGTTAATCACAAAGGAAACTTCCTATTGTGCCTTAGGAATATATCCAAACTAAAACATCAATTAGGTTTTTGAAAACACATTTGAAAACTATCTCAAGTCCAAAATAAAGTATTTTCAAAAGTTTTCAAAAAGAATATTTTTCAAAGGATTTTCAAATAGATATTTTCAGAAATAATTTTAAAATATGAAAAAATTTGCAAAAGATTTTCAAAGAAATTTTCAAAAGATTTTCAAGGATTTTCAAATAATAGGTTTGAACAAAAATGAGAAGCAATTGAATTCTTTCAAAATTAATCCTTCCCTTAACTTGCCAAAATTATCTAAAAATATCCTTAAAAATGTCTAACCTTTAGTTACTAATAACTACTTAAAAGAAAGCAGTGTTCACTTGGTTAGTCAAGTTAAATTATGATATTCTGCTTGGTTTCAAAGGACTACTTAATCTGATCATTCTAAATTTGTATTTAACGCCCAAACTTAAACAGATATACTGAGATAAATATGTAAAATCTAGGCAATATCCTATGCATTTCACACCATTCTAAATTTTTGCAAATATAAACAAGGTAAGCCTAATGTGTTTTATGAGATGCGGCTGCCTAGAACTATAGGTTGATGATGTTCTAAGGTTAAGACCTAGGCTAAGTCTGTTGGATCCCGGATGGCTAGAGAGGGGGTGTGAATATAGCCAAATACTTGGACTTTGATACTTATCGAATTTCTGCACTTAGATAGCAAACACAGAGTATGCAGAAAAACAGAAAATGAAAGTAAACTAACACAACTAGCAAGATCTCTAACAAGGAGGGTTTACAAGGTTCGGGGATAACTTGCCCCTACTCATTGGCGTGCCCGTAAGGTGGGCGATCCCTTGATCGTCGGCAGATCAAGCCCCGGTAAACACCGGATAGAAAGCAACCTTCTTCTCAGTGGAGTAACCTCTCCACAGCGTTTCAATCATGGATATAGTTTAAGCACAATGAAACATAAGAAAGATCTTACTTAGCACTTAGCAAAGACAAGAACACAGCAAGCTTTCTCCGAGCTCCACCCAGCGACGATCTCACGCAAGAACCCTTACCCCGTGTCTTCTCGCTGTCAGACTCAAAGCCTCTTGTTCCTTCCTCCAAGTGCTTAAGCAAGGGAACGGTTGCTTCACTGATTTCAGATGCTTGCTTAAGATGATGAAACATCAGAACACGCAAGCAAGTGAGGATGTGGAGAACACAATCGCGCAGCAAGAACAAGCCAGAAGAACGTTTCAGCCAACTCTTTTTTTTCTTCTGCTCTTCTCCTCTCCGCCTTTTGTTTCTCCTCTGAGCACAGGTGACACCATCTCACAGCAGCCTCCAGCTGCTTACCTGCCAACGCCAGCTACCACTGAGCTCTCCCTGGACTCCCTGAGCTTCCCTCAGCCAAGCTCCAGTCAGTAGCTCCAGTCTGTAGCTCCAGCCGTTGCAACCTGAGATGGAAAACGGACAAACCTGCTCCAAGAAAAGGCCACCTTTGACTCTGTAACGCCCCAAAATTTCCCATATGAAATATGGTGGAATTCATGAAATAGTATCATGAAATATTATGAAATATTATGAATTCATAAATATGAAATATTATGGAATTCATGAAATAGTATCATGAAATATTATGAAATATTATGAATTCATAAATATGAAATATTATGGAATTCATGAAATAGAATCATGAAATATTATGGATTCATGAATATGAAATATTATGGAATTCATGAAATATTATCATGAAATATTATGGATTCATGAATATGAAATATTATGGAATTCATGAAATATTATCATGGAATATTATGGATTCATGAATATGAAATATTAAAAATATTATGAAATAATATTTATGGAATATTATGAAATATTATGAAATTCATGAAATATTATTAATATTATGAAATTTCATGATGGGCTTGGCTTAATGGGCTTTGATATGGATTAGTGCAAAATGTGATAAAAAGGAGGAAGTAAGGATTGAACCTTGAACGTCCTAGTTGCACTCACCATGTCATAACCAATGAACCAAGCAATATTTCATGTAGAAGGAATAAGGAACATGCTTGTTAAATGCTAGGGAAGTGAAGAGACATGTCTCTTCATGAGAAAAGTATAAATAAGGGAATGAGAAGTTAGAGTAACTTCCTCTTCTTCTTCTTCTTCCTCTCATCACCGAAATCCACTCCTTCTCCCTTTGCATTTTCGAAAATCACAACTCTAGGGTTCTAACCCTAGGGAGTGTAGGAAGGAAGAGGACCCATTGAAGGTTCTTGCCCTCTACTAGGGCCAAGGTTTCTAGAGAAGGCTAACAAGGAAACTTTCATCTTCTCCTTCTTTAAGGGTACCCTAAGATTTTAAGAGGAGAAGAAATTCAAGCGAAAGGATGTAAGTATCCCCTCGCCTGCAGTGTAATAGTTCTTGAATGTGGTATCCTTTAACATGTTGTAAACAAAAACCTAGGGTTTTTGTTCTTGTATGTTTCGGCCACCCCCCTTAGGGGAAGGCCTTGTTTTCTTTTGTTACATGATTAGACCCTTGATACTTAGGGAATATGTGTATATTGATTTCCTTCATGATAGTTGAACAAAAGGGAAGAAGAACTAGGGTTTTGGTTCTTGTAAGATTCGGCCACCCCCTTAGGGGAAGGCCTTGTTCTCTTTTGTTACATAATTAGACCCTTGGAACTTAGGATATATGTATATGTGTGGTTTATGCAAATGTTGTGAACAAAACCTAGGGTTACACCCTTGTGTAGGTTTCGGCCAACACCCAAGAAGGGACCTTGGTTACCCCTTGATGCATGTGAAGACCCCTTGGAATTTAGAGTATACCTATATGTTGTGTCCCTACATTTTTGTGATAGCAAAACCTAGGGTTTTGAACTTGGATGGGTTTCGGCCAAGGCTTAGAAAAAGGGATTAGTGAGGGTTGAATTATCCTACAATATATCCATGTTTAAGATAAGTATACAAGGTGTTTGAATAAATGTATGTGTGAATGATTAATGCAAAAGTCCTAATATTTCCCTACTCTTGATGTTTCGGCCAACCCACTAGGACTAGGGTTTGTAAAGGTCAAACTACCCTATGATATATGTTTATGGTTGGGGATGATCATATGTATATGTATGTGGTGTTAAATGGAATGGTTGATAAGGAAACCTTAATTGTTAGCATGCTTTGATATGTTTATGTATGAGGTGTTTAAATGAGATGTCTGATTGAAATCTTAATTGATAGCATGCTACCACTTTCTACGATATGAGTATGACCTATGTGACCAAAGCTTGTCAGGTCTAAGGTAGGGTAAGTGGTTGAAATATGATGCATGATGAAATATGATGAACATGTATGAAATGTGATGTATATATGAACATGTATGACATATGATGCATGTATGAACATGTATGAAATATGATGAATATATGAACATGTATGAAATATGATGTATGTATGAGCATGCCTTATAGCCCATGGGGTACATTTATGAAATTGCATGTGATATGTTAAAATGCTTAAATGGATACTCAAATAAGTATGGGATCAAGAGCACCCCTTATGTTGTGTGGTGTGTCCCTACGGGATCATGAGCACCCTTGAAGAGTGGTGTGTCCCATAAGAGTGAATATGGAGTATTCCTTAGCATATATGTAACAGCATAATAAGTATTTTACTTTTAAGTTGTGTACCCGACTCGGAAGGGGGTCGTTAAATAAATCCGGGGTGCATGTTAACGTGGCTCCGGTAAGACGGAAGGGTCCTGCTCTAATGACTTGGTGGCTCGCTACCCCAATTCATTAGGGAACGCGCAATAGTTTCCGCACGATAGTTGGTACACAACAGGGCCCGATATGATATGGATGTATTTTTAAGTAATACCATTATGGAAATGTTTTGAAAACATTCATTGAAAATATTTGTAATATGTGAAGAGTATGCTTGAGGTACTTGATACTGCATGTTAGAAACTTGGATGTTTAACATGCTTTGATGAACTCATGCTTATGATTTATTATGTGTACATGTTATGTTCTTTCGTACGGATTTTGCGAGTAGGACAGGATCCTTACTAAGCATTTATGCTTACTAGTTTATGTGTTGTCTTATGCTGCAGATAACACTTAAATGGAAGGAAGAGGCAGGAGGCTGAAGATGTGTGGGGTGGTGGCTCGGGAAAGAATGATCCTATATCTACTTAATGTGCCTATGTTTATGTTCCCTGACAATAAGTGTTGGTGATTAAGATTGACCTGGCATGACAATGTTTACCTTTAGAAGTCTTTTATATTTGATTATGTTATGAGTTACATTACTGGTGAACTTATCATGTTGTAGAATGACTTTGATAGTTAAACAAGCATGCTTAGTCCTTAGCCCTTGCTTTATTGTTTTAATGTCATGCTAGAAGATAGAAAAAAAAAATATTACTATATGATTGAATGTACGTAACCCCGCCCCGAGAGTAGATATAAGGGCGGGCGTTACAGACTCTCCTTGAGTGTTTGAATCCTCCCCTGTCACCTGCAGCTTAATCAGATCATTAGAGCAGTATATCAACCAGGAAATCAAGCATCAGAGATGAAACGCAGAGAATCGGATACGTTCAGACACGATCAGAGCATCTGACAGTGCATTTTGAATTAAAGTGATCGGTCACCGGACCGATAAGAGAGCCTCCTGATCGGTCACCAGACCGATCAGGTTGGGTCTAGACCGATCAGGCTTCGTCCTGATCGGTCCCCAACGCTCAATCAGAAATAGCGATTTCTTTGGGACTTTCCTGGATCGATCACCAGATCGATCCCAGGTTGTGGATCGATCACCAGACCGATCCACCCCTTTACTAGGTGATTTCTGAGCTTCGTAGACCAAACCTCCTGATCGATCACCGGACCGATCAGGGAGCCTCCTGATCGGTCACCAGACCGATCAAGTCATGACCAGACAGATCAGGCTCCGTCCTGATCGATCATAGTGAGGAACCCGCGACGCTGGATCGTTCTCCAGAACGATCTGCACAGTGATCCTGATCGGTCACCAGACCGATCAGGAGCAGATCAGCAAGGGAACTCAACCTCACTGTGTGCTCCCTGATCGGTCACCAGACCGATCAAGAGCCAAGCAGTGGGTGAAACGCATACTCCCTGATCAGTCACCAGTCCGATCAGTCATTGCTGGATCGGTCAGCAGACCGATCCACGAAGGAGCACCGTGCCAACTCCCTGATCAGTCACCAGACCGATCCAGGGGCTCCAACCTAGCCCTCCAAGCTAGGGTTTCATCCAACCTAGCCCTCCAAGCTAGGACCTGACCCTCCAAGCCAGGATTTTTCACCTAACCCTCCAGTTGGGACATTTCACCTAACCCTCCAAGTTAGGACTTTTCACCTAGCCCTCCAAGCTAGGACTTTTCACCCAACCTTCCGAGTTAGAACTTTCCACACCTAGCCCTCCAAGCTAGGACCTGACCCTCCAAGCTAGGATTTTTCACCTAACCCTCCAAGTTGGGACTTTTCACCTAACCCTCCAAGTTAGGACTTTTCACCTAGCCCTCTAAGCTAGGAATTTTCACCCAACCCTTCCGAATTAAGACTTTTCAACACCTAGCCCTCCAAGCTAGGACCTGGCTTTACTCACCAGGGTTTCGGTCACCCGGCTTCACTCACCGAGACCCTGCTTCACTCACCAGGATTTCAACCTAGCTTCACTCACTAGGATTTCAATCACCTGGCTTCACTCACCAGGACCCGGCTTCACTCACCGGGATTTCCATCACCTGGCTTCACTTACCAGGACCCGGCTTCACTCACCGGGTTCCATCACCTGGCTTCACTCACCAGGACCCGGCTTCACTCACCAGGATTTCAACCTAGCTTCACTCACTATGATTTCCAAACACCTGGCTTCACTCACCAGGACCCGGCTTCACTCACCAGGACCCAGCTTCACTCACCAGGATTTCAACCTAGCTTCACTCACTAAGATTTCCACTGCCAGCATGCGATCTCCCGATCCACCTGGACTTAATCTGAATTCAACCAGACTTACATCAAACTTAAATCGGTGTCAATACCAAAACAACAATCAAGGTCAGACTGCGTCAACAATCTCCCCCTTTTTGTTGTTTGACAACCCGATTTAAGTTTAGGCATTAATGATCAATTGAAGGTAGTTCAATTATCGTAAGGGAATCAAAATCCTCCCCCTACAATAACCCTAATCTTAATCAACCATTTTCTCCCCCTTTGTCAAACATTGAAAAGGGTATGGTTATTAAGTTTAAACATACCTCCCCCTCAAACACGGGTCTCTCCCCAAACCTAAAATAATCAAAGGTTAACTTTTGAATTGCATATGAAAACATATACAGAAATATATCATGGTCAAATATGTATATGTTTCATATGACAAGTAAGGAATGCATCTGTATCTGACATATAATCCTGAGTGGTCTCCGTGATCGATCAGGTTCGTTGATTATTTGATACAGAAATATTTCTTGTTAGTCTAGGGAACGATCAGATTTCAGAAAAATTTCTGAAACTCTGATACGTTCCTGATCAGACTGCAGTAACAATTTGCATTCCAAAATAAGGTGTAGACTCCATTAATATTCATCATTTCAGAAAAATTTCCGAAACACGACATTAAGAACAAGAGTCATGACGCAACAAACCCTCTCTTATGAATCTGAACATTCCAACATAGGTTTGTATCAAATCAGCATTTTAATACTTGATGTTCCAGAAAAATTTCTGAGAATCAAGGGTCTTAAAAATTCCTACCCTTCTTTGAGTACTTGAACAAACTTGTACTCACTTAGTACCAGGTTTGTACCAATGGATGATCGAGTATGTTCAATGGTAAATGGTTTGTATCAGATTCGTGTGTATCAGTATGATCAATAATTTGATACAATTTGATGAAAAGAGGATCAGATTGAGAATTAGCCTGATACCTTTGATCAATGTTGATCTGATCGGTCACCAGACCGATCAGAGTGAGTCCTGATCGGTCGGTGGACCGATCAGGTCTGATACAGAATGTATCTTTCGACCAGATCTCAGAAATGAAATTTCAGAGGTCTGATATGTTTCAAAACCTTTTTTCTCTTCTTAACCACTCCTAAAACCTAATCCAATTAGATTCAATCCCATTGACCCTAAAGGGTTTCTTTTAACTAAAATTCATTTCCCAAAATGATCAACATGATTTGTGTCAAAGCATAGATGTAATCCATTTGATTCTAAGGGTTCCCTTAATCTAAAATATATGTCATGATTTGTGTCAGAGCATGATCAGTATTTTCTAAGCATGAAATTGAATATCAACACATGTTTGTATCAAAGCATGATCAGGGGGAAAACAAACAAGTCATGGAATTTGAGTTTGATACAAGGAAGGCATTATCCCTAGACCTTAAGCTCATGTTCTTATCTATCACCACCTTATGAGTGATCAGTTCAAATAATGTGTTGATCTTGTTCTTAAACAATCTTGGCATGTCATAGATTAATGTTAATAACACCCAACCAATAAGATCATGGCAAACAAGAAAATTTTGGCTTGCTTGAATCAAATTAGCATCAATATATGAGTAAATTCCAAAACATACTTGTATCAAGTGAGTATCAACAAATGATCCAATTTCTAAGTTTTGATCAGTTTCATGTATGTCAATAACATGTTTGCTTCAACTACTCAACTACATACTTGTTCCTTAGCATGCATTCATGTGGTATACACATACAAGAAAATCATAGCATACTTGATCATGGAAGACCTTAAATACTAAAGTAGATTATACCATGACTAAGTACTTTAACGCATGAATTCCATAAAAATCACTAGCCAAGGGATTATATTATTATGAGAACTAAACCAATGGAGATCAAAGCATTTAATTTGAATTTTCCATAACCAACCATGTGAATGATAATTTTTTTCTTGGTCATGGGTTTGGAGCACCAAATATCAACCTCCCATGTTGATAGATGCTCCCCCTCAAACAATGCTTATACAATTCGAAATATGGAGGTTTTAGGTACCCAAATTTTGGGACCTAAGGCATCAATAATGAAGGACTTAGGCACCCATGCCTTAGTCACTTTCTTTCCAACCTTTTGAACCCTAGAATTATTTTGTGCTCTAAATTGGGTTCTTACATTAAAGATATGACACTAGGTTCATTAGGTTGGTAACCCAAACCAACCTTGTTGTACATCGCCCTTTGTGAGTTGAGTATCATATCCAATATTTTAGAGCTTGTTGAAAACTTCTCAGAAACATTCTTGAGGTTTTCAATTTCGCTCTTCAAGTTCTTATTTTCATCCTTAAGGGATTCATCATGCAAAGCATTAATATCCTCAACCTTAGAGGATTTCAATTCTTTTACTTCCAACCTTAATGCTTTGACTTTGGCCTTAGATTTCTTAAGCATTTTTGTCAAGCACGCTATTATTCTATAGCATTTGTCTAACTCCGGAGAGATTACCTCTTCATCATCCGAAGATGATGAAGGCGCGGTTGAGGAGCTTGAAGATTCATCACTGCTTCCTTCACTTGAATTCTCTAATGCCATGAAAGCAAAATGATGGAAGTTCTTCTCCTCCTCTTCATTCTTCTTCTCCTTTCTTTTGTTACCTGTCACACAAGCAAACCCTTTCTCTTTTGGGCTTGTGTTAGAGATCTCGTGTAGCTCCATCTCACAAAACAAATCCTCTAACTTAACAAAAGATAAGTCCTTGGAAACCTTGTAAGCATCCACCATGGATGACCACAAAGTATTCCTAGGGAAGGCTTTGAGTACATACCTCACTAGGTCTCTGTTTTCTACCTTTTCATCAATGGAGTGGAGACCATTCAATACTTCTTTGAATCGACAATGAAGCATACTTACAGTTTCATTTTCTTCCATGGTGAGACTTTGGAGTTGGTTGAGAAGGAGGTCCTTCTTGGCTGTCCGGGTTTCATGAGTTCCTTCATGGAGCTTAATAATCTTATTCCATAGATCTTTAGCACTTGTGAAAGGACCCACCTTGACCAACTGATCCTTGGTCATCCCACATTGCAAGGTGACGATAGCTTTAGCATTAGCTTCCCCCTTCTTGAATTGCTCAGCCGACCAATTAGAAAACACAAGCTCATTTCCCTCATGATCCTTTGGAGGGGAGAAACCCTCCTTCACTGAGAACCATATGCTCATGTTGGTTTTGAGGTAGAACTCCATCCTTGACCTCCAATATGGAAAATTAGTGTCGTCAAGGAATGGAGGTCTGTTTGTGCTGTAACCTTCTCCTCCCATAGCCCTCTTGTTGTAAGCTCTCGGATGTTAAGCCGTGAACAGAGCCCCAAGCTCTGATACCACTTGTTGGATCCCGGATGGCTAGAGAGGGGGGGTGAATATAGCCAAATACTTGGACTTTGACACTTATCGAATTTCTGCACTTAGATTTGTTAGTAGTACAGCGGAAGTAGCAAACACAGAGTATGCAGAAAAATAGAAAACGAAAGCAAACTAACACAACTAGCAAGATCGCTATAAGGAGGGTTTACAAGGTTCGGGGATAACTTGCCCTACTCCTTGGCGTGCCCGTAAGGTGGGTGATCCCTTGATCGTCGGCAGATCAAGCCCCGGTGAACACCGGATAGAAAGCAACCTCCTTCTCGGTGGAGTAACCTCTCCACAGCGTTTCAATCAAGGATATAGTTTAAGCACAATGAAACACAAGAAAGATCTTACTTAGCACTTAGCAAAGACAAGAACACAGCAAGCTTTCTCCGAGCTCCACCCAGCAACGATCTCACCCAAGAACCCTTTCCCCGTGTCTTCTCGCTGTCGGACTCAAAGCCTCCTGTTCCTTCATCCAAGTGCTTAAGCAAGGGAACGGTTGCTTCACTGATTTAAATGTTTGCTCAAGATGATGAAACTTCAGAACATGCAAGCAAGCGAGGATGTGGAGAACACAATCGCGCAGCAAGAACAAGCCAGAAGAACGTTTCAGCCAACTCTTTTTTTTCTTCTGCTTTTCTCCTCTCCGCCTTTTGTTTCTCCTCTGAGCACAGGTGACACCATCTCATAGCAGCCTCCAGCTGCTTACCTGCCAACGCCAGCCACCATTGAGCTCTCCCTGGACTCCCTGAGCTTCCCTCAGCCAAGCTCCAGTCAGCAGCTCCAGTCTGCAGCTCCAGCCGTTGCAACCTGAGATGGAAAACGGGGAAACCTGCTCCAAGGAAAGGCCACCTTTGACTCTCCTTGAGTGTTTGAATCCTCCCCTGTCACCTGCAGCTTAATCAGATCATTAGAGCGGTATATCAACCAGGAAATCAAGCATCAGAGATGAAACGCAGAGAATCGGATACGTTCAGACGCGATCAGAGCGTCTGACAGTGCATTTTGAATTAAAGTGATCGGTCACCGGACCGATCAGAGAGCCTCTTGATCGGTCACCAGACCGATCAGGCTGGGTCCAGACCGATCAGACTTCGTCCTGATCGGTCCCCAACGCTCAATCAAAAATCGTGATTTCTTTGGGACTTTCCTGGACCGATCACCAGACCGATCCCAGGTTATGGATCGATCACCAGACCGATCCACCCCTTTACTGGGTGATTTCTGAGCTTCGCAGTCCAAACCTCTTGATGGGTCACCGGACCGATCAGGGAGACTCCTGATTGGTCACCAGACCGATCAGGTCATGACCAGACATATCAGTCTCCGTCCTGATCGATCATAGTGAGGAACCCGCGACGCTGGATCGTTCTCCAGAACGATCTGCACAGTGATCCTGATCGGTCACCAGACCGATCAGGAGCAGATCAGCAAGGGAACTCAACCTCAATGTGTGCTCCCTGATCGGTCACCAGACCGATCAGGAGCCAAGCAGTGGGTGAAACGCATACTCCCTGATCGGTCACCAGTCCGATCAGTCATCGCTGGATCGGTCAACAGACCGATCCACGAAGGAGCACCATGCCAACTCCCTGATCGGTCACCAGACCGATCCAGGGGCTCTAACCTAGCCCTCCAAGCTAGGGTTTCATCCAACCTAGCCCTCCAAGCTAGGACCTGACCATCCAAGCCAGGATTTTTCACCTAACCCTCCAGTTGGGACTTTTCACCTAACCCTCCAAGTTAGGACTTTTCACCTAGCCCTCCAAGCTAGGACTTTTCACCCAACCTTCCGAGTTAGAACTTTCCACACCTAGCCCTCCAAGCTAGGACCTGACCCTCCAAGCCAGGATTTTCACCTAACCCTCCAAGTTGGGACTTTTCACCTAACCCTCCAAGTTAGGACTTTTCACCTAGCCCTCCAAGCTAGGAATTTTCACCCAACCCTTCCGAATTAGGACTTTTCAACACCTAGCCCTCCAAGCTAGGACCTGGCTTTACTCACCAGGGTTTCGGTCACCCGGCTTCACTCACCGGAACCCTGCTTCACTCACCAGGATTTCAACCTAGCTTCACTCACTAGGATTTCAATCACCTGGCTTCACTCACCAGGACCCGGCTTCACTCATCGGATTTCCATCACCTGGCATCACTCACCAGGACCCGGCTTCACTCACCGGGATTTCCATCACCTGGCTTACTCACCAGGACCCGACTTCACTCACCGGGATTTCCATCACCTGGCTTCACTCACCAGGACCCCGCTTCACTCACCGGGATTTCCATCACCTGGCTTCAATCACCAGGACCCGACTTCACTCACCGGGATTTCCATCACCTAGCTTCACTCACCAGGACCCGGCTTCACTCACCAGGATTTCAACCTAGCTTCACTCACTAGGATTTCCAAACACCTGGCTTCACTCACCATGACCGGGCTTCACTCACCAGGATTTCAACCTAGCTTCACTCACTAGGATTTCCACTGCCAGCATGCGATCTCCCGATCCACCTGGACTTAATCCGAATTCAACCAAACTTACATCAAACTTAAATCGGTGTCAACACCAAAACAACAATCAAGGTCAGACTACATCAACAAAGTCTAGCACATATATTTTCAAATAAGATTTTTGAAAACTAAGTAAAAAGTTATTTAAAAAACAAGAAGTTAAAAGTAAGTTTAGAAAGCTAGATTTTGAAAGTCTAAGTTAACATTGAAAAACAAATTTTAAAAGTAAGATTTTGAAAACCTAAGTAAGCAATCAAGTCAACCAAGTTCTAGTCTGTAACACATATTCCTTAGGTAAAATCAATTTAGTTGAACATATGCACATAATAAAAGCTAGGTCAAGTCAAAATATGTCGCAGGGAAAGTCCAGTCACATCAAATCAAGTCAAAATAGAATACAAATCATGTCAAGTAAAGTCTAGGGCTCATCGGTAAGAGGGGGTGGAGATGGGTCTATCCGATGAAACAACTCCTCTATCTGATGAAATCGAGCGGTCATCTATCTGAAGACCAATTGAAAATTAGAAGATCAAAATTTCTCTTTATTATATCTTTGAAAAAGTTCCTTGAAAAATCTTGTTAAGAGATACTACAAAAAAATTTTGGTGCTTTGAAAATTATTAGAAAATATTTTACAAATTACTTTTTCCTTAATAAAATGTCTTAAATTTTTTTTTTTTGGAAATTTATGAGATGCGGCTGCCTAGAACTATAGGTTGATGATGTTCTAAGGGTAAGACCTAGGCTAAGTCTAGCACATATATTTTCAAATAAGATTTTTGAAAACTAAGTAAAAAGTTATTTAAAAACAAGAAGTTAAAAGTAAGTTTAGAAAGCTAGATTTTGAAAGTCTAAGTTAACATTGAAAAACAAATTTTAAAAGTAAGATTTTGAAAACCTAAGTAATCAATCAAGTCAACCAAGTTCTAGTCTGTAACACATATTCCTTAGGTAAAATCAATGTAGCTGAACATATGCACATAATAAAAGCTAGGTCAAGTCAAAATATGTCTCAGGGAAAGTCCAGTCACATCAAATCAAGTCAAAATAGAATACAAATCATGTGTTTTCAAAAACCTAATTGATGTTTTAGTTTGGATCTACTCCTAAGGCACAATAGGAAGTTTCCTTTGTGATTAACAAGGAATTCTAAGGGTGTGTCAGGTTAAAAGGGAGTCTTAATTAGAAGATCAAAATTTCTCTTTACTATATCTTTGAAAAAGTTCCTTGAAAAATCTTGTTAAGAGATAGTACAAAATTTTTTTGGTGCTTTGAAAATTATTACAAAATATTTTACAAATTACTTTTTCCTTAATAAAATGTCTTAAATTTTTTTTTTGGAAATTTTTTTCATGTCAGAACTAGCATTTTGAAAATATGATCTCCTCTGAAATTATTTTGAAAATATCTTTTAAAAGCCTTTAAAATTACATTAACTTTTGAGATATTATACTTAAAAATATTTTCTTTTACATTAAACATGTCTTAACAATTTAAAATCATTTCTTTCTTTTAAAAATACATGAAATGTGTTTTTTTTTTGTGATGGGCAAACTTAGAAATTTTTTTAAGTATGGAAAAACTTGAATATTTTTAGCTACAAAATATGTAAAGTTATTAATTTTGCTTTAAGCATTATCTTAAAAGATGTGGCCTTAGAAATTAATTGTTTGCCTTAGGAGTTTTTGCAAAACACTTTCTTTGAAATATTTTAACCCTTGCTTCAAAAATAAAATTTTGAATTTTTCCCAATCAATTGATCCAACTTTAACTTGGTCACAATGTTTATTTTACAATATTGGTAATCATGATTAATTTGTTTATTATTATTTTTTTATGAATGACAAAGGAGGAGGGTAACAGTTAAAGATTAAAAATTAACCCAAATAATATTTACTATATTTACTTGCATCTTAAAGTTTACTTATTATGTTGTTATCATTTTTTTAAACTTTAACTAGGTTGTCATTACATTAAAATGAGGAAGATTATTGGTGTAGTTTGCACTAACGGTCAAACTCGGATTTTGATGTATGATAAATGGGTTAAAGTTAGGTTGATTGTATTTAACCTTGTTACAAAGTGTACAGAATTGAAAGGCCTCCAGCTGGACTTCATACCAGGCCTCCACCAACCTGAGCTTCAG
This sequence comes from Boesenbergia rotunda, assembly GCA_024364735.1. NCBI lineage: Eukaryota > Viridiplantae > Streptophyta > Magnoliopsida > Zingiberales > Zingiberaceae > Boesenbergia > Boesenbergia rotunda. The sequence goes on from JAGFNQ010005349.1 coordinate 151,250, forward strand.
CCAATTGTCAGCCCCGCAGACTCAACTAGACTTCCTACCAAGACTCATCCACCCTGGATATCAACCTAGTGTCTATCTTTCTGTATTCAACTACTCTACTGGGAGTTATTGGTAGAGAGATTAGTGGATTGTCCCCATTGATAGGTCCAACGGACTTGGATCTTAGAGTAGGAGTCACCGAAGGCTCCAAATCAACTAAAACTGCTTACGTTCTCGTACTTGTATTTTTTTTTCTTGTTCGTAATTTCCGTTGCAACTCTAGCTTCATAAAAATAAGAAAAAGATGAGTTATTAAAATTATACATGATCCCCCCCCCCCCTCCTTTCTCACATGTAATGATCTTACACTTCCTTGTATGGGGATGGTCTCCATTTCTAGGTAACACTCAAAGTTATCTGGTTAAAGAATTACCCTTGTCACCTAGGGCTTCCCGGGCATACAACCTTGAGTATTTCCGCTAGATAGAGATCATTCTATACATCCATTCAATTAAACACCACTATCAAGTATACACATAAAAGATCTAAGCATAAACTCTTCATAGAAGCATTTAATCAAATAAGAACAATTCCAAAACATGTCATCAATTCAAGGGCACAAGCCAATTCATAGAATTTCACCAAATACACATCACAATTACTTCCCACATCCTAGAACATAGAGAGTCTACTTACAACTTACAAGACATGGAAAAGAAATCTGAAGACAAAGAGAATAACATCTAACACCCAAACAAAAAGAAAGGGAGAAGAAAGCTTAGCCCATTGGAGTGAAGGATCTTCAGATCCAATCGCAAGCCGTAGAGAGGTGGAAGGCATCGGAGAGATCCTCAAGTCATCAAAGAATCGCCGGAGATGGTGGGTGGAGCCAAGATGGTGTCTCCCCAAGGGAGAAACTTCCTCCTCTAGCAAAGGGGAGGAACCCCCATTTTATAGAGGGGGAAGCACGCCTTGGACCTAGGGTGGCGTTGTCGTGTGGCAAATCCACATAGTCGTGCTGCGTGGAGCTTGGCAAAGGAGGGCACGAGCTGTGCTAAGTGGCATGGCCCCACTGCGTCTTGTAATGGAAACAACCACACGGGCCATGCCAGATGGCACGACCCGATCATGCACATCTCGATTGAGGTGGCACAGTCATGCTTGGGGGCACAGTCGGGTGTCTGGTGGTCTCACACAGTCATGCCAGGAGGCACGGCCAGGTCGTGTAGGGCCACATGGTCGTGTGAGGTCACATGGCCTGGACTCCTCTTGGGCTCCAGCTCTCGTTTTGCTCCGTCTCGCTTCCATTTTTGTTCTGAATTGTCACCTATCAAAGAAAATACACAGAGCAAATCTTCGAATAAAGATAAATAAATATGCTATCAAAATAATAAAAAGAGGCATAATTATGTAAATCAAAAATAAAAAAAGTAAATAAATGAGCATTAAAACAAGGATAAAAATACATTTAATCTACGCTAGCATAATTCAAATGCATACAAGTTTGAAGTAGGATAAGCTATAACATGTTAAATTCATTTAAATTGTGAGTATTAAAAATATGTTGAATTATATCATGTATCCATTCCTAATGTTAATAGATTTCATCAAGCATCATAAACATTACAAATGTTTTTCCTCCGGTTGAGTTATCTTAAACCACTCTTGGACATTACCGGTTTGGTATGACAAGAGTGGTAATTTTTTTAAGTGGTAACCAATGACAAGATTTCGTAAAAATGATTAACGAGGTTTTCTAACCTCGGACGACCGGTCCGGTCAAGGAAGATTTCTACCGGCTGCCAGGATAAATCGGAAAGCGCTCGCAGTGGACGGTCTAGAAACCCAACATCCCAGGATTCGGCCCCATTTGAAGGAAAAATTCCTGCAAATACGGCGTAGCTAGGGATCGAACCGTGAATGTCTGAGATAACGACTAATTATTCTACCATTGCACCATAATCCCAGAGGCATGACAAGATTTCATCAAGCATCATAATCCAGTTGAGTTATTTTTACCTCCATGGAGGAGAAAACTTCACTCTAAGTGATGTGGCTATGCTGCTTGTGCTTGCTTGAATTGAGTGCTAATCCTACTGATATAGTTCAGAATCTGGTTTACTTCACGCTAAGTGAATTATGTTCAGTTGGGATCCTGGGGGAGCTTGCCTGAGCAATAAAAACACAACTAAACCAGATGAATAAGGGGTTTTAGTTGACCGCTAACTAGCTGAATGGAACATCGGTCAAAGAGCCAAAGTTGAGTTGAGGTAGCTTTTACAGGTTAAATGGAGCATTTGGCTTAGTATAGTTCACGCTAAACGGACTTTGCGGAGATGGAGGATGCAAGAATCCTCCTTTGTCGTTTTTTTTCCCTTCTCTACAAGAAATTAGGAGAACGCCTACGTCCAAAACTGAACTGACAACACAGGCGGCCCAAGACTTTCAGTTAATCACATATCAACGGCCTCAGCTCGTTGAAATTTGAAAACAAAAAAAAAAAGATAAATAAAATAAATTCCTGATTACAATTACCATTGAATCAGGTAGCTGATATATTACCTACAGAAGGAAATATAGTACAAACCAGGTATCTGATATATAAACTTTATGTGAATCCAAATTACAAGTAAATAAAAAGAGGCTCATAAGCAGATATCGTACTAAACTGACTGAAGTATAACATCGTTACTCTATCACACAAGTTCAAAACAATAAAAGTAACACTCATTAAACTGGAAAATATATTTGCTCGAATATACACTATCTAGCATTTGGCTGGTTTAGCCTGCACTGACATAGCTCGCAAATGGCCGGCAATTTGGGTGAAGGATGGTCTGTGCACTGGATCGGGAGCCCAGCATTGTTCCATTAGCCTTCTCCATTCTGGGTCACAGGTAGCAGGCACTGGAGGCCTCAACGTGTTATTCACAATGCCTCCTACGGTCAAATGTGCAGATTGCTTTAGCGAAAAGGAAGGATGGAAAGAAAAAAAATAGACAAACAAGACTAGGAATATCCAAATGTGACATTGGTTTGACAAGAAAGCTTTCAAACATTACATACGATGTAATTCTACATGATTTATATGAGAGAAAAAAAACAAGCAGTAAATAAGAGCTATTCTAAAGAACTGAACAAATTAATACACCCAGTAAACTTTGCCACTTTAATCAAAATCAAATACCAAGTCCAGTTTGAACATATCCAGAATAAAAATTACAGTATCAAACTGAGAATGTGTTTGACATCATAGTACAACTTCAGAAGGTTGGTTAAGGGTGCTTAATGCTTCATTAAGGATACAATCATGAAGCATTTTTAATGCAAAGTCCTCATGCAGCCCTTAAATAAAAACTAAGAGGAAGTGTAGTCAGGCTTGGAGGCTTTCCGAAAAACAAAGAGGATGGCAAGCTGTGCATAGTCAACCCATGCCAGATGATTTTAAAAGACTCGTTCTGTTTAACACGCTTTGTCAAGAATACCATTAAGATAGGGAAATCTCAAAATTATGTTTTGGTTTCAAGATCATTGGTTCACGTTTTGAATACAACATTTCCAATCAACATGACAAACTTCTAAATTTATTTTACCATTTTCCACATGATGTGGCGGGGTAGGCTAAACATTAAAAATAAAATTCTAGTTTTCTTTTTTTGAGAACTTGTTAAGTTTTTATTATTCTTTCTATCTAGAAAACCTAGTAAAATTTATGCCAACTTTTAACAAATTAAATTTTTGTAATGGCTTATAAGAGAGAGACCCCTAAGCCCCCATAGTTCTATCATACCTAAAACCAAACATGCACCAATTTGGCTTTTCTGCCTTACAGCCCAACTTTGACACTGGTTCAACACCAAAAATCCTTACTTGCCCATAGTAGATCAATAAATCCCTATCTTCTACCTGTCACACCTGATAACCACGGTCAGCTCACTTCTTCCCCTGCAATCTAACTCACCCTTGATCAACAAAGAATCCATGTCCTTCCTCTCCCGTTATGACAAGATAAGAACTAGTTATGCCTAACCAAGCTGCAAGATCCAATCTTGCCTAGTTTACTTGCATTCTAGTTTTAGAGTACCACCTCAGTCTTCTATCGAATATAAACAGCCCTAACAGCATCCAGCCACAAACTGCTATGTTTGTGGATGGACAAACATAGTGAGCGAAGCTAGTCAATGGAAACCCTAGGTAGTGAGAAGTCTTGAAGGAATAAACTCCAAGCAAATTTATCTAGTGAACCTAAGTTTAGTATTGCTAACATGATTTTGCATTGTCATTGTACTCTTTATACTAATTTAGTATTGCAGGAAAAGTATTAGTGGATCAGGCGATCAAGCACTTAGCAGAGAAAGTTCAAACAAGTTGGAGGACCAGATGTTTGGAAGATAAGTTCAGATAAGCTCTTGGAGTGAGTGAGTGAGGTCGTGTCCCAGTTTGGGACAAACCTTAGGCGATGATCTGACCAAAGAAACCAACAGAGGTTTCTAAGTTGAGATCAAGACAGTCGAACTGTCATACTAATGCATACTTTCTATCTATTGTGCAAACTCTGTTTTGCAAGGTAAAATATACATGTGTACTAATATTGTTTTGCAGGTAAGCACTATTTCTATGGTCCCGTCGACAGATAAATTTGTTCCGTCGACGGATAAATGCATTGTTCCGTTGACTGATCTTGATGATCAGTCGACGGATCAAAGGTATCACAAGGCAAGACAGACTGCTCAAATGAATAAAGGAAAGAGAGTTTTCGTCGCCGAATAGAGCTTTCCCGTTGATAGATTGTTCGAATTTGATGCGGTAGCCAGCTCAGCCCGAAGTTCAGAAGGAAAGGCCTCGATCAGTCGACGAAAAGATGTTTTCCATCGACAGATCATTTATTGCTCGACACGGCAGCCAGCTCAACAGATCGGGCATAGAGGGAAACTATGGTTCCGTCGACAAAAAAGCCTTTATCCGTCGACGGAACAGATGATTTCAGATCTTGAAGATGGACGCGAACCAGGGAAGATTCACAGGGAGTTTCGTCGATGGATCAGAGGGATCAATTGACTGAACGATGATTTCCAAAAGAGTCTAGATTGGTTCAGCTATAAATACAGGCTCAAGTTTTAAGGTTAGATCAGTTCTATAGTTCGGTAATAGCTCAATTTTTGTGCTTCAGTACGCTCTACATCAAGATCAACTCAAAGAAACTCTCCGCACCTAAAAGCTCTCTGACAACGAAGCTTCATCTTCTACTATTATACTGTCAGTAACTTTTATTATTGCATATACATTCATTAGGAGAGTAGTAGACTTGTTACTACCTCCTTCATTTGTATTCGATATTCTCCTTCCGAGAGTTCTCGGAGGAGATATTTAGTGGATTGCCCAATAGATACAATCCAAGGGATTGTGGGCCTTGGAGTAGGAGTCGACGAAGGCTCCGAACCAAGTAAAACATTTGTGCCTATTTATCTTTCCGCTGTGCAACTCTTAGTTTTTCGATAAAATTTTACGATACGAAAAGAAAAGTTTTACGATGAGATTCGCCCCACCCCCCTTCATCCCAACGGTCCTATAGCAGCAATTGTCACCTAATGTTGATGTTTCGATGATGATGACGAACCAGAGTAGGCACACAGAGAAGATGATGTTGTGTGCAACAATAGAGGAACAAGAATGAGAGGGAGAGAAAGAGAAGTGGCAATGTCACATGGGCGTCCTGGAAATCAACAAGAGTCGGGGCATGAGTTTGGAAAAAGTGGTGTTAATTAAATAGGCAATTTAGCAAATAATTCCATAAATTTTTAGAAATTTAATATTATAACACCTTGTTTCATTCAATTAAATATAATAAAACAACTTTTATTATGGAGATTCCATCTTCCCCAAGTGAAAATTGGTTGATGCATGCAACCCTCGTATCAGTAATTGATTGGCACACTAATCTATCTAGTGTTCCCTCTTGCGTTGTAAGGCTAACTAACTACTAAAATTTATTCAAATGAAATCAGTAGACACATGTTCTTCAATAGTACACCTTAAGCCTAGCATGCTCTTCATAACAATACAAATGTGATTCTAATGAGCTGGCTAAGTCAAATACTACGTTCCGCTATAATTTATCAAGTACCTGACAATCAACATATTTTCCTAAAACAAGTTGGTTGTTTAGTTGAATCACTGGGATCTTGACTGTTTTAGAATAAGTCAGAAACTGATTCAAAGTACCAAAGACAAGAAAAAACAATAAAATACAAAAGTAGAAAAAAGTTCACTTGTATTATGTACTTGAATCACATATCCTGTACAATTTTTCACATACCTATGATTGCACCATAATGCATATTGGCATAAGGTTCTTCCCCGGTGAGAATTTCCCACATGACAATGCCAAAGGAGAAAACATCTACCTGCAGCCATCAACAGATTTGATACTAAGGATAGACCAAAATGCGTGTGAGCAAATTCCAAGCATATGTATATCTGGGTAGTCTGAAACTCTTTGATTTAGATGAGCAATCTGACAACCCACACAAGTGAAACAAACAAAAAAAAAAAAGAATCGTATTGATTGCATTAGATTTAAAGATGAAAATTAGTTAATACCAAAGAAAGATAAATTTTCTATTGAAGCTGAAGAAAATTTTACATTGTTAAAGTGGGGTGTATTTCAAGGTCAGCTCCAAGCAATTTAACTGTAGACGAAGATGGCATTTTTTATTCATGATAGAAACTGAAAAAGAAACAAAAACATGATTACCTTCTCGGACACCTTATTGCTGCTTCCATTTAATAATTCTGGTGCCATCCATGGTAGTGTGCCTCTAACACCGCCAGAGACTAGAGTATTCCGCTTAATTTTTGACAAACCAAAATCACCAACCTTGATAACATGAATTACAAAGTTAGCCAACATTTGAAAAAATCATCAGTATGATCGACTTTCCATTCCATGAAGGTCAACTTCTCCATGTCCCAACCAATGGATAGCATAACGAAATAATGATAGAGAATAATATTAAGATGAGGGTGCATACCTTACAAATTGGACGTGATTGATCTTTAAGATTTACAAGTAAGTTATCACATTTCAAATCGAAATGAACAATGTTTTTAGAATGCAAATATTCCATTCCAAAAGCAGCATCCATTGCTATGATAAGTCTTTTACGACGATCAAGATACCTGTAAGTTAATATACCCCAAAAAAGGCAAAATGATAACTGATATGATACAAAAGAATCCATCAATAAGGAAAGGTCAAAATATCTTACTTGTCCTTTCGTAATAAAACATGTCGAAGAGAACCATTTACCATGAATTCTGTTACAGTTGCCATGGTTCCACCTGGCCCATCTTTTACAACACCATAGAAGGCAACCACATTGGGATGATGAAGTTGGGAAAGGATCTCAGCTTCCCGCCAGAACTCCTTGGTCTGAGAGCAATCACTTATTAGTGTGGCCAAAAATATCCTGTTCTATGTTTCTCTTGATCGATCATTACTTAAATATAAGTATATTGTCAGTCAGCAAAAATAAAATTAGCGTACCAATCTCTCCTGCTCAGATGACCGACCAGTAAAGCAGCTCTTCTTTATTCTCTTTATAGCAACGTCAGTACCCCTCCATTTTCCATGATAAACAGTGCCATAAGTACCAGAACCTAGTTCTCGTAGCTCTTCAAGATCCTCATTTTTAATTATCTGATAATGTGAAACTTTTAGAATTATATTCTGGAATGGTCAAGCAAAATGGAAATTGATGAGAGCGCAAAAAAAGGTGTAATAACCAACTATTTAACATGTTATTTTGAGTTGCTCCTCAATGTTTTAGTCCATTCATATGGTTAATTTGCATAATTTATTATGTTTTACGAGTGTTGGATGGATTGAGTGTTTTGATGCAAATGTCTTTTAATTGTTGATTCTAGCACTAATTTGATATATACCTTTGTTTGTAGGATATTTGAGGAGCGTATCAAGGAGTTTTAGGGTTCATTCAGCAAGGAACATGACCTAACCATGCCCCTTGACACAGCCAAGCCATGCCCTTTACTACACAGGTTGACCAGCATGCAAATGGAGTGGACAGGCCCTGGCACCGCCATGTCCAAGAGCACATCCCCTGGCACGGCCAGGGCGTGCTTGGGTTGCAGCTGGTTCATGGAGCTCTGCGATTTTGGGTTCAGTTCGCAATTCTAAGTGGTTCAAGGATAAGGGGAAAATTAGTTCAAACAAAGGGAGCCCTCCATTCTCCACCCAAGAACCCTAGCCTCCTCTCCACCTACCCTACTCGGATTAGAGAGGAGAGTCCGCTCTGCACCTGAGGAACCTCCGGCGATCCACACCCACCACTCTTTCTTGGAATAGAGTAAGGGAGTCCATCTCCACCTCTCCTACTCGGATTAGAGAGGAAGAGGATCTAGTCGATCTCCAATGCCATTCCACTGAACTCAAACGGATTAGGGAGAGCTCGGATTCTCCACCACGTGTCGGGATTACGAGCGTATTCCATTCATCGCCACCACTCAGCCGGCACCATCTCTTCATCGGATTAGAAGAGGATCCATCTACATCGACAAGCACTCTACCGGATTAGGAGAGGCGCTCCACCTTCATCGCCGAAGTCCACACTCACCATCGGAGGGAGAGATCTCCACTTTACCATAGTATTAGCTTAGCTTAGTTTTTATGCATGTAAGTGTTTGTTTAAATGCCCTTAGATTACTTTGATTTCTGTTAATGCATTTCAATTCCTTTAATTCTTGCTTTGTCTTGTTTTGCTTAAATGTTTTAAGTTCTTATCATTTATTTGAATGCAAGTATGTTAGTTTAGATTAGATTTTAATTACTCGCATTGCTTTTCATTCCTTAGTCTTAGCAACTCAAAATCCAAACCCCCAATTACAACATCAAGACCCAAAGCAATAAAGTGATCCTAAGAACTATCATGCTACCGTTACATTCGTTGGGAGACAACTCAAGTCATCCCTATGCTATATTAGAATAGAAAGGTTCGGTAATTTAATTGAGTTTGAAATCGTATCACAGCAATACGGTTATCAAGGTGGTTCCTAACTACATGAGCAGAAAGAGACAACTAAAGACTCCAATCGTCTTAAAACAATTTATTATTCTGAGTTGATTTCATCAACTCTGGCCATAAACTTGCTCATGTCTGCAATATAGCCTTCTTCAAAAGCAAAAATGAAGCAGTAGAACATAATATTACCCTATATTGAGACCTTGTCGCCTCGGTTATAGTAAGACCACATTGGCATATGATTACAAAGACAAATAGTATCTATTTTCGAAAATGCAGCTACAAGACTAGTACCTGCACATCATTACTAAGGTCCGGATCATAAGCAGAAACATCTAAATCTGGCTCAGCAGCCTCCCCGCCATCGTATCTTAATTCCTAAGATTAAAGAATAGAAACAAAAAAGAATTATTATACCCAACACTTTCATAAAAGAGGCTGGACAGATAAAATAAAAACAAATCAAATTAATTAATTTTTCACCAAACAAAATGGATACCTCATTTTCCGAAATACAAGTTCTTAATGTCTCTCCAAACTTTGTAAAAGGATTCTCCACCTGCAAACCTTCACCTTTGTGCAAAATGTTGATATCTTCTATCATTGCACTAGATGATTCTTGCATTTCCTCAATAAATTCAATTTGTGCATTGATCTGACCAAAATCAACTTTCTTATTATCCAATTGTGCAATTTGGGATTGGTAACTAATATGATCTTGATCCATCAAAGAATAGTCTTTATGGTTGAATTCATTCTGAGCCAGATTTCTGAAGAAAGACCAATGCTGAGGGTCATGGTTTTGCATGTTCACAGTCAGCCCAACATCATATTTGTGAAGGGGATTTATATTTGACAAATCCTCTTTGGCCTTACTAAAGATATCAGAGAGAAGATTTGGAGGAAATCGATCATTAATATCGATAAGAATATCTTTCCTCTCGGGAGGTCCAGAAGATTCCTCCACCGAGCGACCTCCAATGGTGCTGTCACCATAAGAAAGAGATACAGCATGCTCACCAACATCAGCACTATGTGTGACCTTAGTGTGTTTGTCCACCCGGGGATTCTCAGGAAGAACAAGACCTTCCAGAGGTTTAATGGAAGATCCATCAACATGTGCACCTTTGATATCAACATTACTTGTGACCTTGTCTGTGCGTTTGCTCATATTAGAATCCTGTAAGATCCTTTCTTCCTGAACAGAAGCCTTACCAGAGACAGACTTTGAAGGTGCAATTTGAAACTCAGGTTTCTGAATCTTCCTCCCTTGTTGATCATGCATAGCCTGATTGGTTGAAGTACTCATATTCTGAGAAAACTTAACAACTTCTGATCCATGTGGAAGGGTAACCGTTTCCAAATTATTAGCTTGAATAGGTGTATCTACCACTTGTTTAATTTTTTCAGATTGCACGGAATCATCTTCAATAGTTTCATTACTTTGATATGGTGGTTTTTGAGATAATAGAGACTTCTCAGATTGTGAGATCAGTTCTCCCTCAATTATGTTATCAGCTCCTTCAGCAATGGATTCTTGAGCTGCCATCAAACATGCCTGATTTATAAGATATTGAGAGCCCAGGGAATCGTCGGATTTAGATAATCGGTTCAGGAGCTCTAACTGTTCCCTAGAAAGTCTTTCAGATTGGTAACCTCGGAAAGGCCGTGAAGGTAGATTATTGAAGCTTACATCAGATGCATCAGCTTCATCATCCATATTACCAGGTGCCGAACCACCACGATTGTCATGGTCATCTTCATTTAGGTCAGAACTGTGACCAGCATTCACAGAGTTCACTGATGATACTGGCGTAGTGTCTAATTGCTTCCCTATATTAGTTACAGGAAGTGTTAGGTTCTCTTTCTCAGCAACAACATGCATACTTCCTGCATGAATATGACTCAAAACTGAAGCATCATGTTGCTGTATGGTTGTACTAGGTTCATGAATGTGGGAGCCAATATGTTCAATATCCATTTTTTTATAGGAGAAACTATCAGCAACTGAACTCTGATCTCTCGTTGCAGTCTCTTGATCAAACGTACTTATACCAGAGTAATGATCTTGCGGCACACCTTGATTGAAAGATTGTTGGTCTGGTTGAATAAGAATGCCAAAATCTGTATAATTTCTTGCATATTGATAATCAGGGGGCACATATAGAGGAATGGAGGTGCTGTTATTTGAATTTCGGTATATATCAGGAGGATTGATGGGATTGTAAACATAGTGCTCACCTTCAACATAACTGTATCTATGGTTATCAAAATCATGTGAATGACCATGATAATCAGTTGAAGAGCTTTGCTGCAGTCCTGAAGCAAATGTAGTGGAAGATGCTACAGGGGCAATAACAAAACCAGATGACTGAGTCATACCAGTGTAAGCATTAGCTATTTCAGACTCAACATTGAGATTAAGCAACTGGTCTAAATCACTTAGTGAAGTGTTTGCTAATCCATGTCCATATGAGGATTTTCCAGAACCAAAATCCATGCCATTGATTGCAGCAACAAACTGGATCTCAGAATCACCCTCCACAGAGCCTAAGCTGAAGCATCCATTATCAGTATCATCTGAAGCAAATAGAAACATCCTGAGTTTCTGCGATCCCTGACCACCTTCAAGAAGACTATACTCATCAATCATATTTAGCAAATCTTCATCAGATGAAATGGATATAAGAGCATCCAAGTCTTCCCCTGGTAGTTGATACTTAATTATATGAGGTCGACTGTATATGTCCATTGTCTTTAGCACAAGCTCTTCCCACGAAGTATCCCTGCTTATTCGTAGAATACGTGTATCACCTCCAACATACCTAAGTTTTCCATCACTGGGTCTAGGTAAGATCTTACCGCCATAACTGCATAGAAATTTCATCCTTTTTGATGAGATGTCAGAAGCTCCTGAAGAAGTATATCCAAGTGAAGCTGTTCGGCCACTTCCCTCACCAGATGATGGCTGCATCATTGACCTTGATGATGCATAATGACCTCTATGTTCAGTATCAGCTAAATTTTTCTTCTCAAAATCCTTTAGATGACGGTTATCTAAGGTTGTGGTCACTGAAGCATCCAAGGCACTTTCAGACCATGTTTGTGGTATGCTCGACACATTTTTAGTGTCCATGTAAATGGTAGTTATATTTTGATCTTTAGCTGCATTTTGAGCAGTCGGTTTCTTGGACATTGTTCGTTCTCTCATAAATTCAAGGGCAAACTCCTCACCTGTTTGAATTGAGTAATTCAGAACAGGCCTTGGAACACCTGATATGCTAATCTCTGGCAATCTAACATTAACATCTTCAGAATTTGGTGACGATTGTTTAGGTTTCTGGTTTGTAGATCCAACTCCTGTTCTGGCATCCATTTAATAGTGATGGGGTATTCAAGAGCTCGCCCAATCAATCTAGCAATTTGATTTCATGGCTGGCTACGGAGTTGCAATTGAATGGGAAGAACCCTCAGACTAGACCACTATGTAACATGATTGAGCTTACAATTTATCCGTGCTTCCATTTTTGACCAAATGCAAAATCTCTTTAGAGAGAAATAATTACAAGAGTTTAGATGTATAGAATACAAATGCTACTTACAAAGAGAATCCTGTGAATGGAGCAAATCGAACAGTCAAATAGTTTATCCAGTGAACAGATTTAGCAGGAGAAAAAAATAATATTTTACATTCTATGTTAATGAAATTAATAAGAAAGGTAAGAATAAGAAAAATGATCTTTCAAGTCTAAAGAAAAAAAAAAGTCGCATGCAACCAAAAAGTGTTCACACTGTAACAAACTTGTTTTCTTTACAAATTGACAACAAAATAAAGACTCAAAATCTCAGATAAGCCTGATTGAAGATACTAGACAATAAGGCAAGGAAAATAATTCCTATAATATATTACAAGCTTACAATGATAAAGAAGATCATCTGTTGGAATAAAATAGAAGTGGATTCTATATAAAATTCACAGTAGGATGATTGACTTATCTAGAACAAAGGAACAGTATTCCTTCAATTTTTGTTTTTCTTTTTTCTTCTTAGCGTGTATAAAAGAAAAAATGTTGTACTTGTGAGAAATCAGATGGATGAAGGATCTTGGTTATCATAAGTTTATCAGTGTGATGTCAGGTAATGCTTCTAGAAGTGATCCCTATCAAGGTTCATAGATATTGTAAGATGCCTATTTCAATTCTTGTTTCCTACCTATGGATATAATAGTAAAGAAAAAAAGAAGAGAAAGATTACGGAACTTGCATATATGCTAAATCAAACAGGATTAAAAATAGGCAATCTTCTTAAATTACTTTTTTTTGTGTGCACAGCACAAATGTGTGACCCTATTAACCAAATTTGTAATATAGGATTACAATGCCACACGACCATATTCACTCTCACTTCAAGAATCATCTTACTAAATGCTAACTGTCCTTGTCACTCAAGATTGATGAAAACATGCTAAGGGAGCACATCCCATATGCAGGTGTAGTAAGCCACAGACTGATAAGTGTCAAGGACTTCCCTACATTGAGGAGCCTTTTGAGACAGGGAAAAGTCATGAGATGTGTAGGCCCACCCCCATAAGCTAATAAACATAACCTTAACAAAATGTCAACTACGTCCGCAATGATTCAGCAAAACTTTGATCCCTCAAATTTCAAAGTATAAAGGGCAGCACGAAATTGCAAATAGCATGTAGTCATACACAACAGCAAAGGAAGGAGGAGCTCATTGAAGTTTGAACTGTCCAAGTTACTGTTCCCCCACATACTACTAAGAATAACAAGAAAGGATATTATTTACCCACTTGGTGCCGTAGGATATTGGCATCAGTCCCCCATAATCTCAAAAATAAATAAATAAATAACTATATAGATATATAACGAACGATGCTAAGGCATGGGATCACATTACAAATCAAAGTTACCTGCAAACTGAAGAAAAATAATAAATAAATAAATAATAAATGTTCTTAAAAAGAGATTTTCTATTATATAACATGACGTCATGGAAGGTTTCCTGATCTACCTGGATTTCAATCTGGAAGCACATTTTAATTGCAAAAAATAAGGTGAGGGGGATAATATGCAGAAAACACACCAAAAAATTCAGCATTTAGTAACAAAACTAAGGTAAAAACATTTTTGTCTAACAAGAAGCAGCCGCCCTCAAATTCGACATCAAGAATTAGTCCCAATAAAACATCAGGTTCCACAAATGTTTCACCGCTAGAATCCGATCGCATATCAGATCAATCAGAACCCAGAAGTCTTCAATCGAACAAGGGACAGCACTTAACAAAAATAACAAAGGCAACAAACCTGACAAATCTAGGGCAAGGTCGATCCACTTCGAGAAATTCGATTTTAGCCGCGATATGCAAAATCGGATCGCGAAGAGTAGCAGAAATCGGCTAAGGCTGGTTCAATTCAACGCGACGAGGCATCTTCCAGTGCGCTCCGTCGTTTCACCTCTGTCTTAGTCTTGGAAAGAGATCGCCGCAGTGTACTGGGACAAGTGCCCGAATGTAAGTAATGAAAATATATATTTATACTTATCACACACAAAACCACGGGCCGATGAGATATTGGTCCGGTCCCAAGTCCAGCTGAATGGCTTTACATGCAAATTATCCGAACCGGTGCGGATTTTGGATCGAAATTACTAAAAGAAGGTATAAAATGTGATCGTGTTGGATTATCCCTTTGAAGTCGATAGGTTTTTAATACAATACCTAATTTACTTCTCTTATCTCAACGGTAGTAAATAACCCTCACACTTAAGGAGTCATACAATACCTAATTTACTTCTCTTATCTCATAGTGAAACCGATGATGAGGGACATTTGGCATGAGTATTATCGCATCGATCAATCATAACTCTTATAATGCAACCATCACTCAAGTTTTTAGGGCAACATTCATAGGACATCTCATTTTTTGAATCATAAAGGGCATCCAACTTTGTATTTTAATCAAAAGAATATCCTTTGTTACTGTCCAATTTTGTACATTTATCCTCCTGCCCTTTAATACCATTCACATTTATTTTCTTGCCTAAATCTTGAATCAATCGGGTGCATTGTAGCAGTTATAATTTTGTAACTACTACAGCATATACTTATTCAAAATTATTCACATTATAAATGTTAGAACGCAGATTCAACCCTATTCATCTACCATTAACGTTGTATCAACTACAAAACTATAGCTGCTAAAATGAGAATTAGACCTGCTCACTTAACATTCATGTTATAATAGCTATGATATCATAGTTGCTATAACGCGTTCGACCAATATAGAATTTAGGCTGGAAATTTAGATCGTAGAAAATAATTAGAACATTACTATGGCACTAACCTTTATAAAACAACACTATTATAGTCTCGATCCTTCGAATTCAACACTCATAACTTCCTGTAAGAGGTTCAAAACTAACGTTACACAACATATTTGCACTATCTTTTTCCACTTCATGTTCATGCTTCAAAATTTTAAATTCGCCCCTGCAAGGTATGACGCGATTGGTAATGACTCACTTGGGTGATCCCTCACTTCCCGGGTTCGATTCCTCCCTGGTAGAGTGCGCAGTATACTGACGAAAGAAATTGCCACAGGCTGCTGTGCGGTCGGGCTATCGAGTACCGATATCATCAGTGGTGAAGTCGTCACATGTCTCCATCCCTCGATTTATCCTCGTTGACCGGTGGGGACTCTCGTTGAAGGTTGTGGGGCAGGGTCGGTCAGCCAAGCGGATTAGACGGGCGCAAGCCTGGATTCCCCTTATAAATAAAAAAAAAATTAAAATTCTAAGTACTTTAGATCTATCAATGAATTTCGAGCAAAATATGATCTTAGACATCTCTAATAGGATTCAATCCAAGTCCTATAGGTTTATAAAGTGTTCTTCTGTCTTAACGTACTCTAAAATCTTATATTCAATGTCTTTTTAACCATGCACAATCTATTTTCAAAAATTCAACAATGTGTCAATTAACACGGACTTATAACTACATGTAAGAGACTTATAACTAGACTTGCACATCATATTCTTTACCATCTCCCCTTTTACTCTATGTCCAAGTTTTAAAATTTTAATTTTTTAAGTTCATCAATGATTTTCAAGCAAAATACATTGATGGCCTTTGACGGCTCTGATATGACCCAATCCAAATTTTATGATTTTGCAAAGCTCTTTCGTCTCATTGTGCCGTAAAGTTTTAGATTCAAGACCTTCCTAGTAGTGCACAATATATTTTTAAACAATTTACCAAAAGGCGCACCCAAAAATAGGTATTTACCAAAAGACGTCCCATGGTTTCAATGTTACCAAAGGGCGCACATATTTTAGTAAACTTCCTCTTATACCCCTACTGTCAATCAAGTACTGCATGCAATTCTCTTTCCCTTTCTCTTTCTCTTTGTCAGTAACGAATTTCGAGATGGACGTACGTACCTTTCTCAAAAAGATGTTCCTTTATATTTTGATAATAATATTATGGAACCTTTCTCAAAACAAAAAAATATTAAAATTAATTAAAATATTTTTATTAAATAAAAACTAAAAGAACATTTCAGCCGCCCACGTTGGGCCTGAAATGATTCCATTTCAGGCCCAACGTGGGCCTGAAATGTTTCCATTTCAGGCCCAACGTGGGCCTGAAATGTTTCCATTTCAGGCCCAACGTGCCCAATATTAAGGGTCTTTTCTCGATTCTTTGTTATTACATTTTAACACCTCGGAGAAGTCCAAATAAATAATGGATAGCAAATTTGAACTCCTTGTAACCTCAGAAATCCACAGGAACTGAAATTTTTACAATCGGAGCTCTCTAGGTCAATCAGTGGCCTTTTGGAGTCATTGGGGCCTGAAATGGAAACATTTCAGGCCCAACGTGGGCCTGAAATCTTTCCATTTCAGGCCCCAATGACTCCAAAAGGCCACTGATTGACCTAGAGAGCTCCGATTGTAAAAATTTCAGTTCCTGTGGATTTCTGAGGTTACAAGGAGTTCAAATTTGCTATCCATTGTTTATTTGGACTTCTCCGAGGTATTAAAATGTAATAATGAAGAACCGAGAAAACATCACGTTGGGCCTGAAATGGGCACGTTGGGCCTGAAATGGAAACATTTCAGGCCCACGTTGGGCCTGAAATGGAACCATTTCAGGCCCACGTTGGGCCTGAAATGGAATCATTTCAGGCCCAACGTGGGCCTGAAATGGTTCCATTTCAGTCCCAATGACCCTAAAAGGCCTAATGTGTCAAAATTCACTATTTGACCTAGAGAGCTCCGATTGTAAAAATTTCAGTTCCTGTGGATTTCTGAGGTTACAACGAGTTCAAATTTGCTATCCATTATTCATTTGGACTTCTACGAGGTATTAAAATGTAATAATGAAGAACCGAGAAGAAATCACACATTAGGCCTTTTAGGGTCATTGGGCCTGAAATGGTTGGACACCTATTGCATTGGTGATATCTAATATATAGATGTTTGGACACCTAAAATATCATCTCCTACCTCTGACCTTTCTATTCATATGAAATTTTCAGAAATCCAGATATGAGAGGTCCATCAGAGAGTTTTGACCAAAACTCACTGATATTTCTAAACTACTCCTATTTGATTGGTGATATCTAATATATAGATGGTTGGACACCTAAAACATCATCTCCTACCTCTAACCTCTCTATTCATATGGAATTTTCAGAAATCCAGATATGGGAGGTCCATCAGTGGGTTTTGGTCAAAACTCACTGATATTTCTAAACTACTCCTATTTGATTGGTGATATCTAATATATAGATGGTTGGACACCTAAAACATCATCTCCTACCTCTAACCTCTCTATTCATATGGAATTTCAGAAATCCAGATATGGGAGGTCCATCAGTGGGTTTTGGTCAAAACTCACTGATATTTCTAAACTACTCCTATTTCATTGATGATATCTAATATATAGATGTTTGGACACCTAAAACATCATCTCCTACCTCTAACCTCTCTATTCATATGGAATTTTCAGAAATCCAGATATGGGAGGTCCATCAGTGGGTTTTGGTCAAAACTCACTGATATTTCTAAACTACTCCTATTTGATTGGTGATATCTAATATATAGATGTTTGGACACCTAAAACATCATCTCCTACCTCTAACCTCTCTATTCATATGGAATTTTCAGAAATCCAGATATAGGAGATCCATCAGTGAGTTTTGACCAAAACCCACTGATATTTCTAAACTACTCCTATTTGATTGGTGATATCTAATATATAGATGGTTGGACACTTAAAACATCATCTCCTACCTCTAACCTCTCTATTCATATGGAATTTTCAGAAATCCAGATATGGGAGGTCCATCAGTGGGTTTTGGTCAAAACTCACTGATATTTCTAAACTACTCCTATTTGATTGGTGATATCTAATATATAGATGTTTGGACACCTAAAACATCATCTCCTACCTCTAACCTCTCTATTCATATGTAATTTTCAGAAATCCAGATATGGGAGATCCATCAGTGAGTTTTGACTAAAACCCACTGATATTTCTGAAAACCCACTGAGTTTTGACCAAAACCCACTGATGGACCTCCCATATCTGGATTTCTGAAAATTCCATATGAATAGAGAGGTTAGAGGTAGGAGATGATGTTTTAGGTGTCCAAACATCTATATATTAGATATCACCAATCAAATAGGAGTAGTTTAGAAATATCAGTGAGTTTTGACCAAAACCCACTGATGGACCTCCCATATCTGGATTTCTGAAAATTTTATATGAATAGAGAGGTTAGAGGTAGGAGATGATGTTTTAGGTGTCCAAACATCTATATATTAGATATCACCAATCAAATAGGAGTAGTTTAGAAATATCAGTGGGTTTTGGTCAAAACTCACTGATGGACCTCCCATATCTGGATTTCTGAAAATTCCATATGAATAGAGAGGTTAGAGGTAGGAGATGATGTTTTAGGTGTCCAACCATCTATATATTAGATATCACCAATCAAATAGGAGTAGTTTAGAAATATCAGTGAGTTTTGACCAAAACCAACTGATGGACCTCCCATATCTGGATTTCTGAAAATTCCATATGAATAGAGAGGTTAGAGGTAGGAGATGATGTTTTAGGTGTCCAACCATCTATATATTAGATATCACCAATCAAATAGGAGTAGTTTAGAAATATCAGTGGGTTTTGGTCAAAACTCACTGATGGATCTCCCATATCTGGATTTCTGAAAATTCCATATGAATAGAGAGGTTAGAGGTAGGAGATGATGTTTTAGGTGTCCAAACATCTATATATTAGATATCACCAATCAAATAGGAGTAGTTTAGAAATATCAGTGAGTTTTGACCAAAACCCACTGATGGACCTCCCATATCTGGATTTCTGAAAATTCCATATGAATAGAGAGGTTAGAGGTAGGAGATGATGTTTTAGGTGTCCAAACATCTATATATTAGATATCATCAATGAAATATGAGTAGTTTAGAAATATCAGTGAGTTTTGACCAAAACCCACTGATGGACCTCCCATATCTGGATTTCTGAAAATTCCATATGAATAGAGAGGTTAGAGGTAGGAGATGATGTTTTAGGTGTCCAACCATCTATATATTAGATATCACCAATCAAATAGGAGTAGTTTAGAAATATCAGTGAGTTTTGACCAAAACCCACTGATGGACCTCCCATATCTGGATTTCTGAAAATTCCATATGAATAGAGAGGTTAGAGGTAGGAGATGATGTTTTAGGTGTCCAACCATCTATATATTAGATATCACCAATCAAATAGGAGTAGTTTAGAAATATCAGTGAGTTTTGGTCAAAACTCTCTGATGGACCTCCCATATCTGGATTTCTGAAAATTTCATATGAATAGAAAGGTCAGAGGTAGGAGATGATATTTTAGATGTCCAAACATCTATATATTAGATATCACCAATGCAATAGGTGTCCAACCATTTCAGGCCCAATGACCCTAAAAGGCCTAATGTGTGATTTCTTCTCGGTTCTTCATTATTACATTTTAATACCTCGTAGAAGTCCAAATGAATAATGGATAGCAAATTTGAACTCGTTGTAACCTCAGAAATCCACAGGAACTGAAATTTTTACAATCGGAGCTCTCTAGGTCAAATAGTGAATTTTGACACATTAGGCCTTTTAGGGTCATTGGGACTGAAATGGAACCATTTCAGGCCCACGTGGGCCTGAAATGATTCCATTTCAGGCCCAACGTGGCCTGAAATGGTTCCATTTCAGGCCCAACGTGGGCCTGAAATGTTTCCATTTCAGGCCCAACGTGCCCATTTCAGGCCCAACGTGATGTTTTCTCGGTTCTTCATTATTACATTTTAATACCTCGGAGAAGTCCAAATAAACAATGGATAGCAAATTTGAACTCCTTGTAACCTCAGAAATCCACAGGAACTGAAATTTTTACAATCGGAGCTCTCTAGGTCAATCAGTGGCCTTTTGGAGTCATTGGGGCCTGAAATGGAAAGATTTCAGGCCCACGTTGGGCCTGAAATGTTTCCATTTCAGGCCCACGTCGTTGGGCCTGAAATGAAACATTTCAGGCCCCAATGACTCCAAAAGGCCACTGATTGACCTAGAGAGCTCCGATTGTAAAAATTTCAGTTCCTGTGGATTTCTGAGGTTACAAGGAGTTCAAATTTGCTATCCATTATTTATTTGAACTTCTCCGAGGTGTTAAAATGTAATAACAAAGAATCGAGAAAAGCCCCTTAATATTGGGCACGTTGGGCCTGAAATGGAAACATTTCAGGCCCACGTTGGGCCTGAAATGGAATCATTTCAGGCCAATGTGGGCGGCTGAAATGTTCTTTTAGTTTTTATTTAATAAAAATATTTTAATTAATTTTAATATTTTTTTGTTTTGAGAAAGGTTCCATAATATTATTATCAAAATATAAAGGAACATCTTTTTGAGAAAGGTACGTACGTCCATCTCGAAATTCGTTACTGACAAAGAGAAAGAGAAAGGGAAAGAGAATTGCATGCAGTACTTGATTGACAGTAGGGGTATAAGAGGAAGTTTACTAAAATATGTGCGCCCTTTGGTAACATTGAAACCATGGGACGCCTTTTGGTAAATACCTATTTTTGGGTGCGCCTTTTGGTAAATTGCCCTATATTTTTTTTTCAAAAATTCTTATAAGTCGTGATGCTTTGATGAAATCAATACGACAATTTACTAAAGGGCGTACCTAAGAATTGGTATTTACCAAAAGGCGTACCATGGTTTCAATGTTACCAAAGGGCGCATATATTTTAGTAAACTTCCTCTTATACCCCTACCGTCAAGTACTGCATGCATTTCTCTTTCTCTTTCTCTTTCTCTTTCTCTTTGTCAGTAACTTTGCCAGTAACAAATTTCGAGACGGACCATAAAGAGATGTTCCTTTATATTTTGATTTTTATATATTAGATATCACCAATCAAATAGGAGTAGTTTAGAAATATCAGTGAGTTTTAACCAAAACCCACTGATGGACCTCCCATATCTGGATTTCTGAAAATTCCATATGAATAGAGAGGTTAGAGGTAGGAGATGATGTTTTAGGTGTCCAACCATTTATATATTAGATATCACCAATCAAATAGGAGTAGTTTAGAAATATCAGTGAGTTTTGGTCAAAACTCACTGATGGACCTCCCATATCTGGATTTCTAAAAACTCCATATGAATAGAGAGGGTAGAGGTAGGAGATGATGTTTTAGGTGTCCAACCATCTATATATTAGATATCACCAATGCAATAGGAGTAGTTTAGTCATATCAGTGGGTTTTGACTAAAACCCACTGATGGACCTCTCATATCTGGATTTCTGAAAACTCCATATGAATAGAGAGGTCAGAGGTAGGAGATTATGTTTTAGGTGTCCAACCATCTATATATTAGATATCACCAATGCAATAGGTGTCCAACTATTTCAGGCCCAATGACCCTAAAAGGCCTAATGTGTGATTTCTTCTCGGTTCTTCATTATTACATTTTAACACCTCGGAGAAGTCCAAATAAATAATGGATAGTAAATTTGAACTCCTTGTAACATCAGAAATCCATAGGAACTGAAATTTTTACAATCGGAGCTCTCTAGGTCAATCAGTGGATTTTGACACATTAGGCCTTTTAGGGTCATTGGGCCTGAAATGGAACCATTTCAGGCCCACCGTGGGCCTGAAATGTTTCCATTTCAGGCCCAACGTGCCCATTTCATGCCCAACATGCCCAATATTAAAGGTATTTTTTCGGTTCTTCATTATTACATTTTAACACCTCGGAGAAGTCCAAATAAACAATGGATAGCAAATTTGAACTCCTTGTAACCTCAGAAATCCACAGGAACTGAAATTTTTATAATCGGAGCTCTCTAGGTCAATTAGTGGGTTTTGACACATTAGGCCTTTTAGGATCATTGGGCCTGAAATGGAACCATTTCAGGCCCACGTTGGGCCTGAAATGATTCCATTTCAGGCCCACGTTGGGCCTGAAATGATTCCATTTCAGGCCAACGTGGACCTGAAATGGTTCCATTTCAGGCCTAATGACCCTAAAAGGCCACTGATTGACCTAGAGAGCTCCGATTGTAAAAATTTCAGTTCCTGTGGATTTTTGAGGTTACAAGGAGTTCAAATTTGCTATCCATTGTTTATTTGGACTTCTCCGAGATGTTAAAATGTAATAACAAAGAATCAAGAAAAGACCCTTAATATTGGGCACGTTGGGCCTGAAATGGAAACATTTCAGCCCCACGTTGGGCCTGAAATGGAACCATTTCAGGCTCAACGTGGGTCTGATATGTTCTTTTAGTTTTAATTTAATAAAAATATTTTAATTAATTTTAATATTTTTTTGTTTTGAGAGAGGTTCCATAATATAAAAATCAAAATATAAAGGAACATCTCTTTATGGTCAGTCTCGAAATTCGTTACTGACAAAGTTACTGACAAAGAGAAAGAGAAAGAGAAATGCATGCAGTACATGACTGTAGGGGTATAAGAGGAAGTTTACTAAAATATGTGCGCCCTTTGGTAACATTGAAACCATGGTACGTCTTTTGGTAAATACCAATTCTTAGGTACGCCCTTTGGTAAATTGCCGAAATCAATACCAAAGTGGTGTAGTAAAATAGTAAAAGAAAATCTAATTTTTAAAACACATTAAAAAAAAATCTATGAAAACATAAACATATAATCAAATTTAAATTAAAAAATTGAAACATACACATTAATATATTTAAAATATAAATAATTTAATCATAAATATATAATTAAATTACTTATATATATATATATATATAAATTGATCATAATAATTATGCATATGTATAATATGCCCCCGGGCTATGGTGCAGCGGTAAGGTCACTAGTTGTTAACCCAGGCATCCGCGGTTCGATCCCTATCTACGGCGTATTTTGTAAGAATTTTTCCTCCAAATGGGGCGCGAACCCTAGGACGCTGGGCATCTAGACTGGCCACCGCGAGCGCTTTCCGATTTATCCTGGTGACCGGTGGGAAACTTCCGTGGGGCCGGGCCGGTCACCCCAGGTTCAATTTGTCTGCTGCCTGATTCATCATTTTTTTTAAGAAATCAATACTAGAGTGATATTTTAACGAAATTATTACAAACGTGGTGATTTTTTTAGAAATCAACACCGATGTAGTGATATTTTTTAGCAAAAAAAATAAATCCGTTGCCTTAGCGGCTCATCTAGAGAGCTAGCCCCAGAAATATGGAGGGAGATAAATCTAACTACATAGATGGGAAACTTATAGGTAAGAAGTATTAGATTGTCAGTTCTCAAAAATCGACTCCTGATGATAATCTTTTTTAGAAATTAGCACTAAGGTGGTGAACAACACCCAAGTATTTTTTTATTTTTAGTTATTTTTTTTAATTTTTAAATTTTCTATTTTAATTATTCCTTTTAATTAGCTATCTAAAATATATAAAAAAATTATTTTTATTAACGTTCTTTTAATTTTAAAATTTATATTAATTTTCTTTTATATTTTTATTAAAATTTAAAAATTATGGATAAATTTAAGAGATGAGTTAAATGTTGTATTTTTTTTTAAAAAAAGTTTTTTAGGTTGTTAATGAATTTTGTATGAACTCTTTGATTTGGTTCGACTTGGGTCAATTTAAAGTAATGAAACTAATTTTTTTTTCTTTAGTTTAGGGTTTAGAAGTGGAAAGGGCATTTTTAAAATTAATCGTGTCCTTTGAAATATATGAAACTAGGGTGCAGCATCTAGAAATTTCGAAATTTTAATACATCCTTGGGTAAAAAGTCGTATAAATTTTCGTCCAATTTTTAAGTGAATGATCATAAACGGATAAAAATGAAAAATAAAAATAAATGATGCCATGCTTAAATATGATTTCACTATAATTTATTTCTAAAACAATTGCTTCTAGTGAGTTTAAACAGTAGAAATTGAGAATGAAAAAAATGATAATCTTAATAAATGCGTGTCAGACTACAAAATTTTATATAACTAAGTTAAGAAATCAAAAATTCTAAAATTAAAATAAAAATTAAAATACTCTAAAGGCTAATAAATGTATATAATCTAACATCTCTTCTCAAACTCACGATATTATAGCTAGAAGCATTGAGAATTTATCAGACAAAAAATACAAGCACAAAGCGGAATGAGTCTTGGTAAACATATCAGTTATCTACAGTGAGAAAAAAATAAAAGGCAGCGTAATAGTATCAAGCTATAGATGATGACAAGTTAGATGACAATCAATCTCAATATGCTTCGTTCTCCCATAAAAACTGTATTGCGCGCAATTTAAATAGCACTCTAATTACCATAATATAATGGAGTAGGTTGTGTTAGAATGTATACTAAAAGCTTAATTTTTGTATGGACATCTACATTTTGGAATGAGAATCACGTGATCATTGTTTACATTTTATATTTGATATATATATGCTATTGCCTAATACTTTACATTGTAGATAATATGGTGTGTGGTGTCACACAGAAGTTCATGTTATCAGTCCCTTGTAGAGTATAAGTAGAGGCTCACAACCTAAATATTTTTTGACAACCCATTGGTATGGTTGTAGTGTAATTTGGTATTGGTTTATCTTGGCCATAGAATTACACTAGTACACTTTGTGTGTATTGAGAAGGACCGATATAGAGGTGATTCAATTTATACTGACTATATAATGAATCAGACCTCAGTTATTATGGAGTACATGCTCTTAATCCCGATATAATAACAGACACATGTACTTAATATCTATTTCTTTGATTTACCAATGGGCGAGATTTATTTGTTAAATCGATAGGCCCGATAAGTTGGGAAATAATATTATTTACATGGTGTGTCGTTGATTATAGAAGGAAACTGTGTCCTGGTGAGTCAGGTTGATGATGTCCCCTTGAGGAACTCATAAAGCTCATCATATTAAATCCTGCTGGTAGACTTGGTCCGACATGATGATAAGGTTGAGTGGTACTACTCATAGGAGTTAGATATTAATTAATTAAATTGTCAGTAATTTAATTAATTAATGGACATTCGATATCTTAAACACGGGGAGATTTTGTACACATAATAGGTGGAGCCCATATTTAAATATGGGGTTGATGACGTAATTCAATGATAATCCTTTAGTGGAATGGATCATCATTAATGGATCAGGCTTTGATCCATTAGGTGGCTAAGACCCAACTCCACCTCATGGTCCATATTGTAGCCTATATATACCTCATGAGTCTTGAGACCAAGACATACCATCCAAGAGAAGAAAACCCTAAGCCTCTTCTCTCTCTCTCCCCTCTCTCCTAGGGTTGCGCCGGCGGTGGGAAAAGAAGGAAGAAAACTTCTTCCTTCTATTCTCCTTCTCCTTCCTTCTTCTATACCACTTGGTGGCCGGTGATCACAAGGACAAGGAGGAGTTCATCTCTTCCTTGGTGGCGTGCGGAAACAAGAGGAAAAGAAGGAGGTTTCGGCGGCAACAAGGAGAAGCTCTCCTGTTGGTGGTGTTGGCGCCGCATGCAAGAGGAAGGGAGGGAGGTTGGGCGGTTAGGGTTGTGTGAAGAAGAGGATCTCTTCTTCTTCTTCCTTTCATCTTCTTCCTCTTCCTCTTCATATCTTGGAGCCGGCGCAAGCAAAGGAAGGGAGCTTTCCTTTCTTTTGGCCGGTAGCAGCAAGATCTTGGTGGTTGGCGGCAACCAAGGAAATCCTAGAGGCTAGGGTTTCGGCGTAAGTGGAAGAGACAAAGAAGGACGCCTTGGTGACTTTGTTTCTTGGTAGATCGTCGCCCACACGATGTCCAAGAAAAGGTTGGGTCATACAATAGAAGATCGCGAGGTAAACGAGAGGTATAACTTCTTGTTTTGGTTCCTTTCATTTGATCTTGTTTAATTAATTATTGTATGATTAATTATTGTCATGGACCCCGATGATAAACACAAAAACTAGAGATCCACTCATCGTTTATTCCGTGGCTAATCGGTTGGACGATTTTGATTGCTAAAACAATATGTTTGTTCAAGCGGTCGCTCGAATCGGTTAGCACGATGATGAGTCGGTTGTTTGGGAAATTGTTCTCCATTTGGATTGAAGAAATTTTAATCTGGGGACATGGAGAGGTTTCCCATGCGTGACCAGGAATCCAATAATTGGTATCAGAGCTAATGGTATCCGATTTTGTGTGTTTTGGATTCGTTTACATTTTTGCACTTATCATATATTTTATTATGTCGGATAATAGTAGGATGTGCGTAGGCTAACTCTTTGGTTGCAAACACAAGATCCGACTATTATAGCTTAATATGTTGTGTATGTGATTGTGTGTGCATGTGTGTAATTTTATTTGAATCCTTGGGGTTGACGAGGCTAGATAGTATTTAATTTTTGTAATTAAATACGATAATTGTTTAGCCACGCATTTTAGTTTACATTCGATCTAGATTTTTTGTACACTCCTTCGTGGAGTATATGATCGAAGCATGTAAATTAAAATAGTTTTTTATCTCGGCTCAGAGCTCCTTCATGGATGAGGCTTGCGCATGGTGAATGGAGGAGAAGACGAGGTGGCGACACTACTAGAGGCATATTGGACAACAGAAGTCATAATAGTTGGAAAATTAGATTTTCTTATTTATTGCTTTTTTTATATGCATGTTATGTGTGCTTGAAAATTCCTCAATTCTAAATTACTAAATGGGAAAGGGACTCTAAGAGTCCCATGACCTCCATTACAAATTTGACATGTGATGCGAATAAACTTGCGCGTTGGCTCTGAATGTCTTCGTCCATATTAGATGAGTTTGTTTCGTGGATCACTAGGTCAGACATGGTTATAGGATGTTATTTAGGAGCGTGTGATCTTCCCCATCGGACGACACATAATCCTAGATAATTGCCTTAGTATCGTGTAATGGTAAACACTTGGATCCACTTAATAGTATCCTCACCATCGGAGTCACTGCTATTATTTGTAGGGCCGAAGTGGAACCAACTATTAATTTTATTTGTCAAAAAGTTAGGTTGACAAAATAATAAAATTAATGGGTAAAACCTCCTCTTACAAATGTAGAATTCGTATACATCCACACTATCGTGGCATACGATATTTTCGGTGTTTTGAGGTGTTGGTTGATTTTAAAATTTTATTGTTTGAGGAATCAATAATTTTTTGAAATCTAAAGTTTTGATCATTGTGATTCTCAGAATAATTTCAAAATGTCTTTTAACCCACTTGCTGTAATATTAAAAGAAAACAAACTTACTGACCCTAACTATATTGATTGGAAACGAAACCTAGACATTGTCTTGACTGCTGAGGAATACAAATTTGTACTCTTTGAGATCTATCCTCCTAAGCCTAGTGAGAATTCTAGTGAAGAGGAGAGAGAGAGTTATAGAAAGTGGATGAATGCAGATGAGATGGCGCAGTGTTACATTCTGGCATCTATGTCAAATGTACTGCAACATTAGCATTAGGCTTTTGCT
This sequence comes from Boesenbergia rotunda, assembly GCA_024364735.1. Taxonomy (NCBI): domain Eukaryota; kingdom Viridiplantae; phylum Streptophyta; class Magnoliopsida; order Zingiberales; family Zingiberaceae; genus Boesenbergia; species Boesenbergia rotunda. The sequence goes on from JAGFNQ010005349.1 coordinate 179,310, forward strand.
TCTGCCTATGATATGATGCTCAATCTCAAGGAACTCTTCGGACACCAGAATCGGGCTGCTAGGAAGGAGGCTATGAGGAACTTGATGACGACCACTATGATTGAGGGGACACCCGTGAGGGATCATGTTCTCAAAATGATGGCTCATTTAAATGGGATGGAAGTCCTTGGAGCAGAGACCGATGGGGAAACCTAGGTCGATATCATTCTCCAGTCTCTACCTAGGAGTTTTGAGCAGTTTCAGCTAAACTATAATATGAACAAACGTACATATTCGTTGGCGGAACTTCTGACAGAACTCCAGGCGGTAGAGGGCCTTTATCGTCAGAGTGCTCATGCTTTGGTTGCTCAAAATGTTTCTACTTCTAAGCCGAAAGGCAAGAAGAAGAAGAAACAAGGTGTGACAAAGAAGGCAGGATCTCATGGACCTCAAGCTGGCGTGAAGAAGCCGAAAGGCAAGTGCTTCACGTGCAACCAGACTGGACACTGGAAGGTGGACTGTCCCCGTCGTCATGAGAAAAATCAAGGTACATCATTTTGTTTAGTTGTTGAAACATGTTTAGCGGTGTTATCTACCGGTACCTGGTGTGTAGATATGGGAGCCACTGATCATGTCTGTAATTCTTTGCAGGGGTTCCAGGAAACCCGACGATTAGCTGATGGAGAGATTACCGTCTACATGGGCAATGCTATGGAGGTGGCGACTATTGCAGTGGGAGACATTTATTTATCGTTTGATAGAAATAAAACTTTGGTTTTGAGAAATTGCCTTTATGTACCTACTTTTAGAAAGAACCTTGTTTCAGTTTCTAGATTAATAAAAGATGGGTAGTATTTTATTTCTTTTAATGTAGAGTTGTTATAAAAAGGAATAGAGAGATTATCTGTTCTGGTGCGTTGGTTGGCAATTTGTACACTCTTGAACCAAAATTTCCCACGATGCAAATAGAAGTAAATAACTCATCGTCTAACCATAAGAGAAAGGAACCTTCGAAAATGAACCAAACTTATCTTTGGCATCTAAGGCTAGGTCATATTAACCTTAGTAGAATTCAGAGGTTGATAGCCGATGGACCTTTGAGTTTATTGGTGGTGGAAGACTTCCCAACCTGTGAATCTTGCTTGGAAGGTAAAATGACCAAGAGACCTTTCTAGGCCAAGGGGTATAGAGCCAAAGATGTGTTAGAATTAGTTCATTCTTATTTGTGTGGTCCTATGTCTATCTAGGCTAGAGGTGGCTTTGAATATTTCGTCTCTTTTATAGACGATTATTCAAGGTATGGATACATTTACTTGATGCGCCGCAAGTCTGAATGCTTTGATAGGTTCAAAGAATTCAAGGCTGATGTGGAGAAACGTCAAGATAAAAGTATCAAGACACTACGATCTGATCGTGGTGGTGAGTACCTCTTGGGAGAGTTTAGGAGTTACTTATTAGACACTGGGATTCAATCCCAATTGTCTGCACCTTGTACATCCCAGTAGAACGGTGTGGCAGAGCGAAGGAATAGGACTCTTATGGAGATGGTTAGATCGATGATGAGTTACTCTGAGTTGCCAGATTCGTTCTGGGGATATGCTCTGGAAATGACAGTATACATTCTGAACTTGGTACCATCTAAATCAGTACATTCTACTCCCACAGAATTGTGAACTAGGCAAAAGCCTAGTCTGAGACATATTCAGATTTGGGGTAGTCCAGCATATGTGCTGAAGGGAGATGCTGATAAGTTGGAATCTCGTACAGAAGTATGCTTATTCGTAGGCTATCCTAGAGGAGCGAAAGGTGGTTTATTTTATAGTCGTAAAGATCAGAGGGTGATCGTTAGCGTGAATGCCCGTTTTTTAGAGGAAGACTATTGATAAACCACAAACCCATGAGTAAGATTATTCTTGAGGAATTGAGAGGGGAAGTTCCATCTTCTGTATCAACGGTACAGGAGGGCATACCACAAGTGACTGCACCGCGTCTCACAGAGGATACACAAGTAGTACCTCGTCATAGTGGGAGGGTTGTTAGACAACCTGATAGATTCATGTTCTTGGGAGAGTCTTCGGACTTGGTTCCTGGCGAACATGAACCTGATCCCTCGACATATGACGAGGCACTCCAAGATAAAAATGCAGTATCTTAGCAAAGAGCGATGAATTCTGAGATAGAATCTATGGATTCTAATCATGTCTGGGAGCTAATAGAACCACCCAATGGTGTAAAAGCCATTAGATGCAAGTGGATCTAGAAGAGAAAGAGAGTATCAGACGGGAAGGTAGAGACCTTCAAAGCAAGGCTTGTTGCGAAAGGGTATACTCAGAAAGAGGGTATCGATTATGAGGAGACTGTTTCGCCGGTAGCCATGCTTAAGTCGATCTAGATTCTCTTATCTATTGCCGCTCATATGGATTATGAGGTTTGACAGATGGATGTCAAGACAACTTTCCTTAACGAAAGTCTTGAGGAAAACATCTATATGAAGCAACCAGAGGGATTCATTGCAAAGGGAAAAGAGCATCTTGTGTGTAAGCTTAATCGGTCCATTTATGGATGAAAGCAAGCTTCATGATCTTGGAACATCCGGTTTGATGAGGTAATCCAGTCATATGAATTTATTCAAAGTCCGGATGAGTCTTGTGTATACAAGTGATGTGACGGGAACATAGTGGTATTTCTTGTACTATACATAGATGATATTTTGCTCATTGACAACAATGCCAAAGTGTTATCGGATGTAAGTGTATGGTTGTTTAAACAGTTTGATATGAAGGATTTGGGAGAAGCAAGACACATCCTTGGGATCAAGGTTATAAGGGATTGCAAGAAAAGGATGTTGTGCTTATCTCAAGCTTCATATATAGACACTATCCTAGCTCATTTTAGCATGCAAAACTCCAAGAAAGGTTTTCTACCTTTCAGGCATGGGGTACCTCTATGTAAGGAGATGTGTCCTAAAACATCAAAGGAGATAGAGGAGATGAAGGCGGTTTCTTATGCTTCGGCTGTAAGAAGCCTCATGTATACTATGCCGTGTACGAGACCGGATATCTGCTTTGCCGTGGGCATGGTTAGCAGATATTAGAGTAATCCAGGATAGGGACATTGGATTGCGGTAAAGCATATATTGAAGTACCTGAGAAGGACTAGGGATTATATACTAGTTTTGAAGCAGATCAATTACTCCCTGTGGGTTATACGGATTCTGACTTCCAATCAGATAGGGATAAAAGTAAGTCTACCTCAGGGTATGTGTTTACTTTAGGAGGTGGAGCCATAGTATGGAGAAGTGTCAAGCAGAAATGCGTGGCGGACTCCACCATGGAAGCTGAGTAAGTGGCAGCCTCTGAGGCGGCCAAAGAAGTTATATGGCTTAGGAACTTCTTGATGGACTTGGATGTGATTCCTGGTTTGCCCAGAGCTATCACAATTTATTGTGATAACAGTGGTACAGTTGCAAACTCGAAGGAACCACGAGCCCATAAGCCAAGTAAACACATAGAGCGCAAGTATCACCTGATACGAGAGATCGTAAAGCGAGGAGAAGTTGTTGTCGCCAAGATTGCATTAGAGGATAACCTGGCAGATTCTTTCACTAAGGCCCTTCCAACGAGAGCTTTTGATAGGCATGTGGAAGATATGAGAGTCAGATGTATGACATAGTGTTGGCAGCATAGTCTTTTAGTATAAGTGGGAGATTGTTAGGATGTATACTAAAAGCCTAGCTTTTGTATGTACATCTACATTTTGAAATGAGAATCACGTGATCATTGTTTGTATTTTATATTTGATATATACATGATATTGTCTAATACTTTACATTGGAAAAAAAAAATGAAATGATGAACCAGGCAGCAGACAAATTGAACCTGGGGTGACCGGCTCGGCCCCACGGAAGTTTCCCACCGGTTACCTGGGTATATCGGGAAGTGCTTGCGGTGGGCAGTCTAGAAGCCCAGCGTCCCGGGGTTCGCGCCCCATTTGGAGGAAAAATTCCTGCAAAATGCGCCGTAACTAGGGATCGAACCGCGGGTGCCTGGGTTAACGACTAGTTGCCCTACCGCTGTACCATAGCCCTGGGGGCTCTAATACTTTACATTGGAGATAACATGGTGTGTGGTGTTACATAGAAGATCATGTTATCAGTCCCTTGTAGTGTATAAGTAGATACTCACAACCTAGATGGTTTTGGACAAACCATTGGCATGGTTGTAGTGTAATTTGGTATTGATTTATCTTGACCATAGAATTACATTAGTACACTTTGTGTGTATTGAGCAGGACCGATATAGAGGTGATTCAATTTATACTGACTATATAATTGAATCAGACCTCAGTTATTATGGAGTACATGCTCTTAATTCCGATATAATAACGGGCACATGTACTTAATATCTATTTCATTGATTTACCAATGGGCGAGATTTATTTGTTAAATCGATAGGCCCGGTAAGTTGGGAAATAATATTATTTACATGGTGTGTCGTTGATTATAGAAGGAAATCGTGTCCTGGTGAGTCAGGTTGATGATGTCCCCTTGAGAAGCTCATAAAGCTCATCATGTTAAATCCTGCTGGTAGACTTGGTCCGACATGATGATAAGGTTGAGTGGTACTACTCATGGAGTTAGATATTAATTAATTAAATTGTCAATAATTTAATTAATTAATGGACATTCGATATCTTAAACACGGGGAGATTTTGTACACATAATAGGTGGAGCCCATATTTAAATATGGGGTTGGTGACGTAATTCAATAATGATCCTTTAGTGGAATGAATTATCATTAATGGATCGGACTTTGATCCATTAGGTGGCCAAGACCCAACTCCTCCTCATGGTCCTTATTGTAGCCTATATATACCTCATGAATCATGAGACCAAGGCATACCCTAAGCCTCTTCTCTCTCTCTCTCTCCCCTCTCTCCTAGGGTTGCGCCGGCGGTGGGAAAAGAAGGAAGAAAACTTCTTCCTTCTCTTCTCCTTCTCCTTCCTTCTTCTATACCACTTGGTGGCCGGTGATCACAAGGACAAGGAGGAGTTCATCTCTTCCTTGGTGGCGTGCGGAAACAAGAGGAAAAGAAGGAGGTTTCGACGGTAACAAGGAGAAGCTCTCCTGTTGGTGGTGTTGGCGCCGCATGCAAGAGGAAGGGAGGGAGGTTGGGCGGTTAGGGTTGTGTGAAGAAGAGGATCTCTTCTTCTTCTTCCTCTTCCTCTTCATATCTTGGAGCCGGCGCAAGCAAAGGATGGGAGCTTTCCTTTCTTTTGGTCGGTAGCAGCAAGATCTTGGTGGTTGGCGGCAACCAAGGAAACCCTAGAGGCTAGGGTTTCAGCGTAAGTGGAAGAGACGAAGAAGGACGCCTTGGTGACTTTGTTTCTTGGTAGATCGTCGCCCACACGACGTCCAAGAAGAGGTTGGGTCATACAATAGAAGATCGCGAGGTAAACGAGAGGTATAACTTCTTGTTTTGGTCCTTTTCATTTGTTCTTGTTTAATTAATTATTGTATGATTAATTATTGTCATGGACCCCGATGATAAACACAAAAACCTGTGATCCACTCATCGTCTATTTCACGACTAATCTGTTGGACGAGTTTGTTTGCTAGAACAATATGTTTGTTTAAGCGGTCGCTCGAATCAGTTAGCACGATGATGAGTCGGTTGTTTGGGAAATTGTTCTCCATTCGGATTGAAGAAATTTTAATCCGGGGACATGGAGAGGTTTCCCATGCGCGACCAGGAATCCAACAGGTTGATGAAGAGAGATACCCATATTCTCAAGTAACCAACAAAACCAAACTATCTCACAAGTAGTTGAGGTCATGGAACGGTACTCGGCTTCTGTGGAAGATCTAGAAATAACATCTTGTTTCTTACTCTTCCAAGAAATAAGACAATCACCAAGAAAAATAGAGAAACTAGCGATAGATTTGTGATCCGTAGGATCACCATCCCAATAAGCATCAGAGTATGCACACAGTTCCAGAGATAAAGTAGAAGGAAATAAAAGGCTTTAAATTGAGTACCCCGAAGATACATGATAATACGAAGAACAGCAGCCAATGGATTGTAGTGTAAGTACTCCAGGTTGGTTTTGATGTGGTCAACCGAGTCAAGTTAGGTCCTGATGTTTTTAATCCCTGTGTCTAAGTGTGCAGGAACATAGGAACGCAGGAAGTCGAGCGGAAGACACAGCGGTCTAGAAGGATGGCATGGAAAGGGAGCCGACAGGCTCGGTGCATCCGAGGGACGCGGAGCTGTGCGGAAGAGTACGCCGGTAGAGCGAGAAGGACGTGCGCGTCAATCGAGGGATGAGAAGCCGAGAGGAAGGATGCTCAAGGGGCGAAAGACCAGAGTCGGTTTGGGTGATCCTAACTCCGATTGACCAAAAATCACACAAGAAGATCCGCTGAAAACTGGTCAACAAGTTTCTGACCAGAGTCACTTGGGCGCTCGAACACTCGGGCGCCCTTATGCATACAAGCGCCCTAGAGTTGAAAACTCATCCTAGCTAGACGTTTGCGAACGTTGCACTTCGGATAACAACCAAGCCACGTGTCAGGCGCCCTCAAGGACTCGGGCGCCCTATAGTGCCATGTCAGACAAACAGATAAATTTGACCGGGGCTATAAATAGGCCTCTAGAGCTCAGTTTCAATTCACTCATTCAATTCAAGCATTAGAAAATAAAATCTGTATAGTTTTTCTTTCTTTTTCTGAGCTTTCCACATGTAAGAGGCTTCTCCATCCGAAGGAAGTTTATTCAGGAGAATCGAGCCACATTCCACCTTGGATTAGCAACCTCCCCGATTGCAAATCAAGCAAAATTCGATTTTCTCTATCTTTACAATTTGCTCAATCACCGTTAATCCGGTCGCCTTTGAATTTTTATTTTCAGGGGCAATTCTCCCCCTCTTACTGACCAACGATCACCGTCAATTGGTATCAGAGCAAGGACACTCCAGAAGGACTAACCACCGTTTGAATCAACTACAAAATGGTCGGACTGATCATTTACCCACCAAAGTTCATGGGGGAGTTCACAAGTTGAAAGTCAAGATGCAGGTTTTCTTTAAAATTGATTTCGATTTAATTTTAATCATAAAAAATGGTTTTGTAGCTCCCAAGGACGCCGATGACAAACCCAAAGATGAAAGCTTATGGAAAAAAATAAACAAGCTGACTTTGTAGCAAATGGAAAAGCAGAATACTATTTGCTGACCGTACTCCCTGCACAAGAAGTCAACCGAATTGGGAACTACCGATCTACAAAGGAACATTGGGAAAAGTTTCTTGAACTCCATGAAGGTACCTCCGAAGCTAAATTAGCATAAAGAGATCTACTTCGGAATCAGCTCAGCATCCTTCGACTAGAAGGTGGAAAGTCAGTAGCACAACTTCACGCTAAGCTTAAGGAGCTGATGACGGAACTCAACAATTTCGGAGAATCGGCAAGCAATTGAGATGCGCAAAGGTACACATTGAATGCCTTTCCAAGGACCCCAAACTAGACTTCGATAATCGACACCTACTACGTCTGTAAGGATCTTGAGGTAAGTATCTTAGAGCAACTTTTTTCCACTTTAGAATTTCACGAATCCAAACGTGCAGGAAAAAGTAAAATGGACACCATTGTTCTAAGCGCGAGAAGGATTTAACATGAAGAGGAATATTCAGAAAATGATGAAAATGTGGCATATATGCTAAGAAAGTTATCTAAATATTTTAAAACTAAAAAATTTAATAAGGTGTAGGGTAAGAAACAAAGGAAAATTCACTGCTACTACTGTAACGAAGAAGGACATGTGAAGGAAAACTGCCCCAAATGGAAGAACAAAGGAAAAGGGACACCAAAGACAAAAGCCCACAATCTAAAGGCGACATGGGGTGAGCCTTCATCGGAAGACTCAGATCTCGAGGAACACGCTGGGCTTGCTCTGATGGCTTTACACCAAGAAGATAAGAGCATCGATGAAGAGGGAGCCATGTCAGAAGGCAGCAGTGATGAAGGGGGAGCTTCAGATTTCAGAAAGGATATGTTAAGTGTGTTGGGACCTTTCCGTTTGCTAGAGGGGGGGGGTGAATAGCAACTTCCCAGATCACCCACTTCAATCGTGGTTCTCTTCCTACACGTTATTAGTGTGTAAGTGGAATAACAAATAATAAAATCTAACAACTAAGATGACAAACCGATTTACATGGTTCGGAGATGACACTCCTACTGCACGACTGTCCGTAAGTGGATGATCCCGATCCGTCGGTGGATGACTCCCCGGAAGACCTTTGGCTAGCTCGTGTAGCTCCTTGTGGGTGGAGCAACCTCGCCACAATCTGGACAATACTTCTGAGCACAAAGACTACTAATTAACCTTTAACCAAAGCCAATTTCGTCAAGAACTCTCAGCCAAAACCGAGCCCCTTTAAATAGTGCTCTAGGCTGAAATAACCGTTACCAGTCGACTGGTCCATCATCAGTCGACTGGTCCTACTCAAATTCAACCATTATAGCTTAACGTTCAAATTTGAGCTATCATCAGTTGACTGCTCCAGGGGCAGTCGACTGATCTTTTTGTGGACTTCATCAGTCGACTGATCCACTTCTACACCTAAGGTTTCCCTTCCCGAGTACATTTCTCTCAGCACTCGAACCCTAGGATTTCCCGAGGACAATTCTGTTGGATCAGAGAAAATCGATAGAGGGGGGGGTGAATATCGATGTCAAATTTTTTGAAAAAATAGAGTAGTTACGCAGCGGAAAATAACAAAATAATCGTGAACACAAGTTGGTTTTACTTGGTTCGGAGTCGCGGTCGGCTCCTACTCCAAGGCCCATGGTCCTTGACCGTTTACGTTGGGCAATTCTATATTCGAAAAATCCTTTTACAACTTTAAGTACAGATATAGAATTGGAATTTGAAATTGCAACACTTTTCGTAAATTAAATTTACCAACGCCCGCAGTGGATCGAAGTTCAGAGCAGAGGGTCGTCGTCGGCGCTAGAATCTCGAAGTCGGAGCTTTCCGAAGCATAGCGCTTGAACGAAAGTGCTTGGAGCGTTGAGAGCGAAGTTATTTGAAGCCTTGGGGGTGAACCCCCTTTTATAGCAGCCATGGGGGTGCCTGTGTCGATGGGGGTGCCTACATGTGGCCTCTCCTGCGTGAACTCCTATCCGCAGGCTCGGTTAGTGCTTATCCCCTTCACTGGGGCGCCTGGGCTGATGGGGGCGCCTGTATTAATATAGGCGCCTGGGCTGACTTGGTCCAGAGGCTTCGTAACAGCTTACTTCGTTGGTTTTGGTTTTTGCCTTGCACTTGGGGCGCTCGTATCCATCCGGGCGCCTAGCACCAGTGAGGCGCCTCACTCCTTTGAGGTGCCTCAGCTGCAGAAACACATTCCTTCGTTCCCTACAACCAAGGTTAGTTTCAAAACACAAGAAGCAAAATATGTTAGCCATTATTTACAGCCTAAGATGTCTTGGTTCTGACTTTGGGTCTCCCAAATGGAACCCTAGGTCAAACCGACGCCTACTGTTCCCTCGCACGGGGAATGCGTCTTCACTTACTTCTCTCAGGAGAGTTTGCCTTTTGCCAACCGGCTCCTCCGGTTGGACTTGTGCCCAATCCTCCCGATCAGGTCTTCGTGCCCAGTCCGTGACCAGGACTTCTTGCCCAACTTCCGGTCAGTCTTCGGTGCCCAGCCCTTTGCCAGGACTTCTTGCCCAGTCCACGACTAGGACTTCTTTGCCCAACTTCCGGTCAGGTCTTCTTGCCCAGTCCTTGACCAGGACTTCTTGCCCAGCCCTTTCCCAGAACTTCTTACCTAGTGTACCTAGGACTTTTCCTGCACACTTAGTAAGCTTGTTAGATCACATTAACACCTTAACTTCCAAACCCTTTGCCATTATCAAAACATAGGTTTGACTTAGGTGCTTCTTGCACCAACAAATTCCCTCAGCACTCGCACCCTCACGACTCAGCTGACTCTTCTTCCAGCAGCCTTGATCTGTTGCCTTCAAGCCCTCTTCGACTTTGGCTCTCGTCCCTCAGATGCGCACACAAGCCCACAGTTTGCCTCCATGCCATCCTTCACGTATGCCTCGAAGTCCGCTTCCCTCAGCTCATCGTTCCTGCTTCAGCAGCCTCGACCTGTTGCCTTTAAGTCCTCTTTGACTTTGGCTCTCGTCCCTCAGATGCGCACACAAGCCCTCGCTTGCTTCTATGCCATCCTTCATGTATGCCCCGAAGTCCGCTTCCCTCGGCTCATCGTCCCTGCTTTATCCACGGTCCCTCGGATGCATGCAAGCCCACGGCTTGTCTCCCATGCCATCCTTCACCAGTCCTGAAGCCGTCCAGCTAAGTCCACGTGTATCCTGTAAACCTACACACTCAAATACACATATCAAATACAAGGGTGAACCTAACTTAAACCCTTTTCCCAAACATCAAAACACATGGTTACTCCAGACCATAAATTGCTAGTTTGAAAACTAACATGAGTTGTAGGGATGGAGCAAAGAAGGATAAGAAGCATATAATTTGCTTCACGTGTGATGAGCATGGACACTACCACACCAAGTGCCCAAAGAAAGGAGAAATCAAGAAATTAGCGTACTTGAAGAAATTAGAAAAGTGGAGGAGCTCAAGTCAAGGGGGAGCTTCAAAGGTAAAAGGGGAGGTAATCCCTTATTTGAAATTCAATACCAATTTCAAATTCTTATATGCTTGTTAAGAATAATCATAGATTTAGGTATAATGATAGGAATAGGGTTAACAAGGTAGATAATTCTAGGAAATCATTATCCAAAGCTAGACCAAGAAAGACCCAAACTACCATGTCTAAGGGAAGGAAGGTGGTTAATGATCAATGCATTAATCCCAAGAAGGGAAGACATATGCCTAGGAAAGTGGGTAGGTCTAGGGATGTCCAAGGTGGACATGTTGACTCTAGGGTTAGAGCTCTAGAGTTGGAAAATCAAGTCTTGAGGGTAAGACTTGAAGAAATGGAGAAAACCCTAGATAGATTCACTATTGGATCTAAGGGTTTAGGTATGAGATTGGGTAGTCAAAAACCCAACAATGATAGATCGGGTCTAGGATACCGATCTATGTTCTCCGGTGCCAATGAAAAGAAATATGATGGGGTAGATACAACTATGGCAAGGAAGGGAAGTCCAAAAATGGCAAGGGGATGCCATGTAAAAGCAAGAAGAAAGTCTTAACTAAGGACAAGGGGTCGAAAGTTAAGAAGGTTAGGGTTGTAGACCAAGAGTCACCGGAGGTATACTGATGTGGTCTGACGTTTGTTGAGTCATCTAGGGAGGTGGCTAAGGCTAAGAGCTCAAGGGGAGCTCTAGGAGCCAAGTTGGGACCTATGGTCTATGGACCCCGGGAGGATTTCTCTCGGAAGTCTAGATGGGTCATGGAGTATGCCAAAGGATGTGGAGACAGATTTGGAGTCTAAATCCTAGGGATTTGGCACAATGGGGTTAAGTTTCATGCATGAAAATATGACATTGGGGTCATAGAGCATGGAAATTGGTTTTCGATGTGTAGATGTCATATTAATCAATGCTAGGGATGCATTGTGGTTTGGTATAGGCAGATACATCAAGAGGAGATCAAAACTAGGACTTTAGGTTAAGGTTCAATTGAACCATTTAGCTGGTTTTGGATTTTGTGTCAATCTTGGGATTGGTGATAGATATATGTTTGAATGTATTTTTTCCAAGTAGATATGAGTACCACAAACCTCTCTACAAAATTTAGGAATTTTTGGAGATTTGTGAAATTTTTGGTCCATTTCTAAAATTGGGTCAGAAATGTTGAAAATGGGATTTTCAGGGTGCCAGTCGACTGGGACAGAGAGCAGTCGACCGGTAAAGGCTGATTTTTGTGTTTCAGCAGTCAAAAGGTGTCCAAATGATGTAAAATAAGTGTGTAATCTTATGGGAGGTTACTACACTGTGTTTATGATCATTAGAGGTTAAAGGATCAAATAAGAGGGAAATTATTGGTGTCTTTTTGATGTGCGGTAAAGGGGGAGAAGTGTTGGGTTTAAGTGGGAAACCAAATACGTCTTTGCAAGAAATCCTAGGTAAAGGGGGAGCTTAGGTAAAGGGGGAGCATTGTTGCTCATTTGGTGGCGTAAGGGGAACCTTGGAGAGGTTCTTAAAAAGCCTTTGTAAGTCCAATGTAGGGGGAGCCTTGGAGAGGTTTTAAAAAGCCCGTTTTGGTAAAAGTCCTAAACTCTTGGGGAGGTTAGGTGTGGGGATGCCTTGTGATAGGATTCATACATGTTTGCATTGCATATGCATTGGCGGTGTAAGTCCAAGGTGAAGCCTTGGCAATGTAAGTCCAAATGGTTATTAGCATTGTATTTGCTATTTGTTTTCTGTAACTTAAACGTATTGCCAAACATCAAAAAGGGGGAGATTGTTAGGGCAATCTATGGTCCAGAGTGACCAGATGATTTGATGTTTGGGTAAAGGGTTTAAGTTAGGTTTACCCTTGTATTTGATATGTGTATTTGAGCGTGCAGGGTTGCAGGATACACATGGACTTAGCTGGACGACTTCGGGACCGGTGAAGGATGGCATGGGAGACAAGCCGAGGCCTTGCATGCATCCGAGGGACCGTGGGCAAAGCAGGGATGATGAGACGAGGGAAGCGGACTTCGAGGCATACGTGAAGGATGACATGGAGGCAAGTTGAGGGCTTGTGTGCACATCTGAGGGACGAGAGCCAAAGTCGAAGAGGGCTTAAAGGCAATAGGTCGAGGCTGCTGAAGCAGGAATGATGAGCCGAGGGAAGCAGACTTTGAGGCATACGTGAAGGATGGCATGGAGGCAAGCCGTGGGCTTATGTGCGCATCTGAGGGACGAGAGCCGAAGTCGAAGAGGGCTTGAAGGTAACAGATCGAGGCTACTGGATGAGGAGTCAGCTGAGTCGTCAGGGTTCGAGTGCTGAGTGAATTGTACTCGGGAAATCCTAGGGTTCAAGTGCTGAGGGAAATGTACTCGGGGAAGGGAAACCTTAGGTTTAGAAGTGGATCAGTCGACTGGTGCCAGGGCAGTCGACTGATAAAGTCCACAGAAAGATCAGTCGACTGTCGCTGGAGCAGTCAACTGATGGTAGCTCAAATTTGAACGTTAAGCTGTAACGGTAGAATTTGAGTGGGACTAGTCGACTGGTAATGGACCAGTCGACTGGTAACGGTCAAATCAGCCTCGAGCACTATTTCAGAGGGCTCGTTTATGGCTGTTTCTTCTTGGCGAAACAAGCTTGGTAGGAGCATGTTAGTAGCCTACAAGTGCTCAGGTCGTGTCAAAGGTTTGTGGCGAGGTTTCTCTATCTAAGGAGTGACAAGAGATAGCCGGAGGTGCTTCGGGGAATCATCCACCGAAGGATCGGGATCGTCACCTTACGGACAACCGTGGAGTAGGAGTTTCATCTCCGAACCACGTAAATCGGTGTGTCGTTCTTAGTTGTTAGTTTTTATTGTTTTTGTTATTCCGCTTACACACTAACAACTTGTAGGAAGGCAAAATCGAATCGAAAGTTATTCAACCCCCTCTAGCTAAACGGAAAGGTCCTAACAAAGTGAGGTATGTGTTCTACCAACTGACCAACTATATTTTGATATTAAACAAATGACAAAATCCATGTAGAAACTAAAAAAATAAAAATCTACAATTAAAAAGAAAATTATCTTCATCATGCCCATTAGAAATGTATGATAAGTTAAAATATGAAAATGAAAAATTGAAAGTTCAAATTTAAAAATTGCAAAATAACTATGCATATTCAAATTGTTATAGAAATTCAAAAATTAGATATTATGGTAAACTTAGTTGGTATTTTAGATTTCACAAAGGCCAAATTGTAAAAATTCTTAAATCATATATTCCATCTAAGTTTCTAATAAATCCCGTTGCTAAAAATTTATATTGGATTCCTAAATATGTCTTAAACTATTAAATTTTTTTCTTATTTAATAAGTAGAGATTAAATTTATTTTGGAAATTAAATACTTTAATCTGTTAAATATTTCTATTGGATAACTGTTTGTAGAAAAAATAGTTTAAATTTCTTTTTTAATAAAGGTTGCTTTGTTCTATCTATAGAAATTATTTTTTTCTTTCGATTTTTTTACAAATAAACAAATTTATTATAATTTTTCGTACGAAAATGAGTTTTTAAATTTTAAAAATATTTAAAAAATTAATTTCATCGAATCCCATTTTCAAGATTTGCAAATTATATGCTAAGCTTTGAGAAAATTTCAAAACTATTTGATGACAAAATCAAATTTAAAATTATTTTTCTAAATTATTAATAATGAATTTAAAATCAAGTTTCAAAATGTTAGAAATTATTTTCACTTTGACAATTTTTTTCAGGAAATAATTTTTTTGAAATTCTAACGGTTAAAAATCTTTTCGAATTTTTTTCGGAGCTTTTGGATTATTTTAAAATTTTTAAAAGTATTTCCCTTAACATTTTAAGTTTTTTTTGATATGATCAAGGGGGGAGAAGTATTAAGTTAAGGGGTAGGCTATATATTTCAAATATTTTTTGCTCACACTTTTATATATTGATTCATATTTTTTGCTTGTTTACCCTAACTTAACTCGGGTTGATACACATAAAAAAGGGGATATTGTAAATACCCAAGGTTAGTTTTGATGTGGTCAACTGAGTCAAGTTAGGTTCTAGTGTTTTTAATCCCTGTGTCTAAGTGTGCAGGAACTTAGAAGCATAGGAAGTCGAGTGGAAGACGCAGCGGTCGAGAAGATGACACGGAAAGGGAGTTGACGGCTTGGTGCATTCGAGGGACGTTGAGCTCTGCAAAAGACTACGCCGATGGAGTGAGAAGGACGTGCACGACGTCTGAGGGATGAGAAACCAGGAGGAAGGATGCTCTAGGGGCGAAAGGTCGGAGTCAGGTTCGGGTGAGCCTAACTCTGGTTGGTCACAAATCACCCAAGAAGATCTGTTGGAAATTGGTCAGCAAGTTTCTGACCAGAGTCACTTGGGCACCCATATTGATAGGGGTGCTCGGGCACTCGGGTGCCCGTATATATGGGTGCCCAAACACTCGGGCGCCCCTATGCATATAGGCGCCCTAGAGCTGAAAAATCATCCTAGCTAGTCGTTTGTGAACGTTGCGCTTCTGATAACACCCAAGCCAAAGCACTCAGGTGCCCTCAAGCACTCAGGCACCCTTATAGTGCCACGTCAGCAAATGGATAAATTTGACCAGGGCTATAAATAGGCCCGTAGAGCATAGTTTCAATTCACTCATTCAATTCAAGCATTAGCAAATGAATTCTGTGTAGTTTTTCTTTCTTTATCTGAGCTTTCTGTTGGTGCAAGATGCATCAATGAGGTTTCCTCTAATGTTTCGATGTTTAACAATATACTAAGTTAGTAATATATGTTAGACATGGTAAGGGTTAGTCAAAGTGATCAAGGGTTAAACCAAATAGGACCTTATGTTTGGTAGGGTAAACCCAGGTTGATCAGGTTGACAAAGAGTTAGCCAAATAGAACCTGATGTTTGGCAGAGTAGATAATACCCAGGGTTGGTTAAGTAACCAAGGGTTAGCCAAACAGGACCTGATGTTTGGTAGGATGATCAAACCTAAATTAAATATGGTTAATATACTGAGGTTTGATCAGTTAGAACATTAGAAACCAAACAGGACTTGATGTTTGGCAGAAGAGAAGTCTAGTCAGGATTAATATGACTAGCAAAAGAAATCCTTATCAAGGTAAAAAAAGTCCTAATTAACCTAGGCAATAAGTTCTGGTTCGTGGAATTGGACAATAAGTCCTAGCCGAGGGCTGGACACCTAAGACCTGACCGAGGGTTGGGCACGAAGTCCTGATTGGTGGAATTGGGCAATAAGCCCTGACCGAGGGCTGGACACCTAAGACCTGATCGAGGGTTGGGAATGAAGTCCTGGTTCTTGGAATTAGGCAATAAGTCCTAGTCGTGGACTGGACACCGAAGTCCTGATCCGAAAGATCGGCCAAAAGTCCAACCGGAGGAGCCGTTTGGCAAACTTCTCCTCAGAGGAGTAGGCGAGGGTGCGTTCCTCGAGAAGGGAACATTAGGCGTCGGTTCGACCTAGGGTTTCGTGGGAAATCCAAAGTCAGAACCAATCCTTAAGGCTATAATTATATATTTGTTTGTCTTGTGTTTGTGTATCTTGTAGGTACCTAGAGTTGGAGGCAAAGCAGTCAAGCAAACACAAGATGGCTGGGAAGCTGCTTCCAGGGCACCCCCATTAACTAGGGTGCCCCCATACTTCTAGGCACCCTCCATCCCAGGTGCCTGGATGGTTCCAAGCGCCTTGGATGGCCCAGGCGCCCTGTATGGGTTGTTTAGATCGGTTCACGAAGTTCGCGATTACAGATAGATTTTTTGACCGCATAGAGGCGCCCCAAAGGCTCTAGGGCACCCTGGATGAAGCTATAAAAGGGGCTTCGACCCCTCAACTCAGTACAATAATCACAACATCATTCTAAGCATTCTGAGCAAAGAAAAAGCGTCAGAGACGAAGCTCTGCGACCAAGGAGGCTTCAGGAGGAAGTGCGCTGCACTTCGGACTTCCAGATTGGCTGGATCGTCGACTTTCTTTTTGGTTTGCTTTTATTTTACACACTTAAGTTAATTATTCATTGATTGTATACTTGAACTGTAAGACGGGTTTCTCCACCTCCGGAAAGTCCAGAAAGGAGACCATTAGTGGACGGGCGCTACCCGTGATTAGGCCTTGGATGTACTGACCCTTCGGGGTTGGGAACCAAGTAAAATCCCGCGTGTTTTCTGTGTTGTGTTTTTCATTTGCTTTATTTATCCGTTGTGCTACTAACTCTCTGACTAGAATGAACAAACGAACATCGAAGTTTTCGACGAGTTTTACGAAGAAAATTTTCAAGTTGATATTCACCCCCCCCTCTATCGACGACACTGGTCCTACAAGTGGTATCAGAGCCTGGTTGCTCTTCATCGGACTAACAGCCGACTGAGCAAAGAAGCCAGGAGTTGAGGGGGAGCAAGGGTGAATCAAGTATTTTTCAATTATGTCTTTATTTAAATTTCATATAATATGTTTTAAGTGCAGGGGGAGAGGACACTACAAAAATCGGTGTCCTACTCATAAGACTCGATCGTCACCACCGAAGGCAAAGGAGGTACCAGTGCCAGGAGTCCGGAGGGACAAGAGTCATACCAGTGCTTCAGATGTCAAAAGCACGGACACTACAAGAACCAGTGTCTGACCAAGGTACGAAAAGTTTATTTTGGCAATAATTTTCAAATTCCTGCACAGTTTCACAAGCATGTTGATAAGTCTGATAATTTAGATAATTTTTCTGACAAATTAGATCTTTTGCATAATTAGCTTAATGTATTACATGACAAATTGTCAGTCTTAGAAAATATTAGAATATCAAATATAAATTCTTTAATCTTTAATATTAATGACAAAATTTTCAAAATTAATAATAATTCTTATAAATTAAAGGATAATAATAATACCTTAATATCTGATAATTCTAAGGATAATAATGTTACTGATAATTCTAATGTTAAGGATAAAATAAAATTGTCATTGATAATATTTCTGAAAATTCTGAGAAAATTAGTACTGATAATATTAACAATTCTCAAGATAATGTTTTTATTAAGAATCTTTCTAATAAATCTAAAGATAATTCTGATAATGCTGAGAATAATTTAGATACCTCTTTTAATGAAGATAGAGAATAATATAACTCTGATGATGAGGATGAGGTAGAAGAAGAATTTCTTAGAATCAAAGCTAAATTTAATAAATTCTACAAAAATTCAAACAAAGCAGAAGTATTAGATAAACTTGAAAAATTAAATGAAAAAGAAATAGTAGATGATTCTGAATTTGTTGAATTAATGAAAATGATGTAATTAGATCCACAATTACTATTTAACCCTGAAATATTAAACCCTAATTCTTAATAACCTAAACTCAAATTAAACCTTAATAACTTAAATACGAATTAAATCTTAAACTCAATTAATTCTTAAACCTTAATTAATTCTTAAATAACTTTAACTTTAATTAATTTATCTCTAATTAATTCTTAATTAATTTAACTTTAATAAATTCTTAATTCAACTCTAATTAATTCTTAATTAATTTAACTCAAATTAATTCTTAATTAATTTAACTCTAATTAATTTAACTCTAATGAATTCTTAATTAATTTAACACTAATTAATTTAACTCTAATTAATTCTTAATTAACTTTGACTTTAATTAATTTAACTCTAATTAATTCTTAAGTAATTTAACTCTAATTAATTTAACTTTAATTAATTCTTAAACTTTAATTAATCCTTAATTAATTAACTCCTAAGAATTTTTATCCTAATAATTTTAATCCTACTTAATTTGCAATATTTTTAATCTTAAATTATTTAACAATTCACGAACTAAAATTCTAATTTAAGATATGAAACCAAATAAAATTCTACCCTACCGAAACCTCCAACCTAATAATATTAAATATGTCAAGGTAGGTTGGCATATTCATGGGTTCACATGATATGTATCAAATTGAGAATTTGATACATTATTAGAAGCCTAATAAAATGTTTTGACATGATTGACTCATGCATAAATGCCATGTACATGCATCTGTCTATTTTTTTTAAAAATATCTATCATGTCATTCATGTTTAATTTTTTTTCGCATTATTTAGAACGGTTAGATAGGAAAAGATTAGTTGACACTTGCCTAACCCAGTACCAGGGTGGGGCGAGATGATAGTACATTAGGGAAGCTTGGCCTAGCTAAGTGGAACTAGCCGAAGCTACCTCGCCACATCTTAGACTAGTTAGACCAGAGTTTTTCAAAGAGTAAAATAAAGGTATTATTTCTCTAAAAGGCTTTGTCTAAGGAAAGGATTAATGATCCAATAAGGCTACGGCCAAAGAAGGCCTCTGTGCTTCGCTAAGATCTGGAAGTTAATTATTGAAATATGCTTTTAAATTACAAATTGTTAAACTTGAATCTAACTCAAGGTCAAGCAATCTACAAATTAAAATTGAGAAAAATTATTCAAGTATCTCACAATATACCCATAAGGCAACCATACTTGCTTGTATTGAGACATTTAGAATAGGTGAGATGTTAAAGACTAATTAAATCACAAATGTTTTTCAAAAAGTTTTTCAAAATCTTTAGGATATTTTTCTAAAAATCTATTTTCAAAATAATGGTTCAACATAATAATTTTTAATGAATTTCATGCTTGCTTGATTGCTTATAAATAAAATACATTTTCAAAAATCATATATCTTTTCAAAATTTGTTTGACCTACACACTTAGACACAAACCTGTTAGATCAACACTAAAGTCCCTTAAGTCACTTAGGTAGAGTCAGATGGTGTCAGGTTCAGGGGGAGTTTTTTTTTCAAAATTTATTTGTTTCAGAAATTATTCTTTTCGAAAATTCAGATCTTTCAAATACTTTGTACCTTAAAAATTATTATCATTTCAAAATATATTTTCGAAAAATGTCTCAAAAACTTATTATATCCTTCAAAATATTTTTTCAAAAATTATGTCTTTGAAAATTATCATACTATTTCAAAATACATTTCAAAAATTGTGCTAATTGCTCTTTTGATTTGGATGAACTCTAAAGACACATAGGAAATATCCTTTATGATCTGTAAGGATTCCTACGATTGTGTCAGGTTTAGGGGGATTCCTACTCAAAAGAAATTAATTTTATTTTTTGACTATTATTTTCTGAAAAGTTATAAAATAATTCATTTCATTTGAATCAAACCCTACGACACAGAGAAAGATTAACTGGTGGTCAATACGCTTCCTAGGACTGTGTCAGGTTTAGGGGGAGGTTTAGATCAAAAGAGAAATTAAGGGGGCATTTGGTTTGCATTTTCCAGTCTGTTTTCCATTTTCATTTTCGGTAGAAAATGCAATTTTCTGGAAAACATGTTTGGTTTGCATTTTCCAGCTTTATTTTCCAGAAAAAAACATAGCGTTTTCTGGAAAACTAGAGAATGAAAAAAAGTTATTTTCCAGAAAACTAGAAAATGCGATTTTCTGGAAAATGAAAATGGAAAATGGAACAAACCAAACACCCCTTAAAGGTTTTCAAAAATTATACACTACCTCTTCAAAACTAATTACTTTTGAAAATATTATCATTTTCCAAAACTTATTTCGAAAATATTTTTGACTTCTAGAATCGATTTGAAAATAATTTTTATATGAGTTTGGAAAATGTCCAGGACACTTAGGAAAATTTTCTTGTAGTTAACAAGGTTTCCTAGAATTGTGTCAAACTGGAAAAGAATCTACGTCAAGAACTTATTTCGAAAATCTTTGTGACTTTTGGAATCGATTTGAAATAATTTTTACATGAGTTAGGAAAATTTCCAAGACACATAGGAAAATTTCTTTGCAGTCAACAAGGTTCCTAGGATTGTGTCAGACTGGAAAAGAAACAAAGTCAAGAAAATTATTATGTTTTCAAACAAAATAATTTTAAAAATATTCATTTATGAAAAATCCCTAGGAATTTTCTTGTGGTCAACAAGATTCCTAGGATTATTGTCAGATTTAGGGAAGTTCAAATTTTTTAACACATTTTTCCATATTGTTGGTGCAATTTAAGTACTTAGTTTTTTTAATAATACTTTACAAAACAAGTACTTAGTTTTTTAAAAAAAAGGGGAAGAGTTTTGAATTTTTTTTCAAAAATTATATATATTTTCAAAGAATTATCCTAAGTATTTTCAAAAAGAGGAGAGAAATGATCTTACAAAGGGAAAAAGACTTAAGTTATATTTTTTATCTCATTGTTGGCGCAAGTTTTTATGTAATTTTTTTAATGTGTAACAAAGGGGGAGAAAAGAGCTTAAGTTAGATTTTTTTTCGATTTCTCCCAAAGGATTAAACCTAGATTTAACCCTTAGACCTAATCTAACTTAAGTTATTGTCAAACATCAAAAAGAGAGAGATTGTTAATGCAAGATGCACCAATGAGGTGTTCCTCTAATGTTTCGATGTTTAACAATATACTTAAGTTAGTAATATATGTTAGACATGGTAAAGGTTAGTCAAAGTGATCAAGGGTTAAACCAAACAAGACCTTATGTTTGGTAGGGTAAACCCAGGTTGATCAGGTTGACAAAGAGTTAGCCAAACTGAACCTGATGTTTGGCGGAGTAGATAATACCCAGGGTTGGTTAAGGTAACCAAGGGTTAACCAAACATGACCTGATGTTTGGAAGAGTAGATAATACCCAAGGTTGGTTAAGGTAACCAAGGGTTAGCCAAACATGACCTGATGTTTGGTAGGATGATCAAACCTAAATTAAATCTGGTTAATATACTGAGGTTTGATCAGTTAGAACAAAGGTTAGCTAAACAGGATCTGATGTTTAGCAGAAAACCAGGGTTGGTCAGTTAGACCAAGGAGTAAGCCAAATAGGACTTGATGTTTGGCAGAAGAGAAGTCTAGTCAGGATTAATATGACTAGCAAAAGAAATCCTTATCAAGGTAAAGAAAAGTCCTAATTAACCTTGGCAATAAGTCCTGGTTCGTGGAATTGGGCAATAAGTCCTGGCCGAGGGCTGGGCACCTAAGACCTGACCAAGGGTTGGGCATGAAGTCCTGGTTCGTAGAATTGGGCAATAAGTCCTAGTCGAGGGCTGGGCACCTAAGACCTGATCGAGGGTTGGGCACGAAGTCCTAGTTCGTGGAATTGGGCAATAAGTCATGGTCGTGGACTGGGCACCGTAGTCCTGATCTTGAAGATCAGGCAAAAGTCCAACCGGAGGAGCCGGTTGGCAAACTTCTCCTGAGAGGAGTAGTCGAGGGTTGATGGACCCGAGATATGTGTCACGAATGTGTGGGTCTCAAATTTAAATATGAATAAATAAAATGCTGGAAACCCTTTTTGCAATCAAAATATGAAAACGTAGTAAAGGGGCCATAGGTCGTATTTTTCCTCGGGACTAGTTGATGTTGTGTCATTCGAGCTTGTATTTATGTGTTGTGATTGTTTTTGGGTTTCGAATGTGATTTGGGTTTGGATTGCGATTAGGAATGAAAACACAATGAAAATCAAGGAAACCAAACTAATGAACCAAACAAGATGATAGCAATTAATAACTCAATCAATGGGCAATTAAACAATCAATGTAATGTTGCAACATTCAGGAAATCAAAGCTGATATTAGATCGATTCTAGTGCTGATTGATACTATGCAGAGATTTTCCTAACAATTACCTCTTATGACCAACCACATGCAAACAATCCATAAACAACTAATACAAGGTCAGTGCCAAAACTTCCCTTGACCCAAGTGCAGAAATGCAAGCTTAACTTGCTGAAAAGAAGATTTCAATTCAAAACCGAGCTGACTACGAAGGAAGCTGATTTCAAGCTTAAAAACACATTAAAATTTACATTCAACTTGGCACAAACTAATGCTGGAATTTCACTTGAAACATGGTGATAAAGTGAAGCAAACATGATACACAAAGAAGGTGTTCATGTGCCGAAAGCTGCTGCCAAATGCAGAACTATGACTGTCAATTCAGAGATAAATTAATCAGTGCAGCTGGAAGGTAAAGCTATAAGTGAATTGCTCTGCGTGATTGAGTGAAGAAAATCAGTGATTGAAACAGAAATTCAAAACTGCAGGATTGAAATTCATGAAATAAAACCAGTAGCAGAAATTTCGATTTCAGACCAAATGCAGGAATGATTGCTGATCAAATCAGTTTGAAAAACACATCCATTAGAAAAGTTCCATGCGTAAATGAATAAAGGAAATCAGGGATAAGTGAGAAATCAGATAACTTGGCACAACAAACTGCAGAAACTGTAGTTTTTCAGAAACACTGCAGTTAACCTGCAGATAACTTGCAGAAACAAGCTGCAGAATTTTCTGAAGTGCGGGGAGGAAATTCAGCTGCAAGTTAGATGCAAAGTCTAACAAGCTACTGATGTAAAGCAATTGAATATGAGCAAACAAATCGGATGCAGAATCCAGGAGCAAATGAGTGCAGAACAAGGAAAAATTTAGAAACCAATTGATGTGCCAAAACTGCTGATGAATGCAGAAAATGTAATGCAGCAACAATTTGGATGTAAAAATCAAACAAGATGATTGATTTCAGATGCAATAAAACTCCAATGCGAAGCTAAACTGAAACATCTTCAGAACTGATAACTGGAAATTGTAGAAATGGAGTAACTAGCAGAAACAGTGAGATGGCACACAAGGAGGGCTGATACGCAACTTACAACCTAAATTCAGAGATTGATATCCATTGCTTTTGAATGCAACAAACTGCAGATGAGTTCCGAAGTTAGAACTCAGCTTACTTGTACCATTTCAGAAATAAGAAGTGGAAGATTGCAGAAATTAAAGCTGGATGGCAGAATTGGAAACGTGAATGGCAGGACTGGAATTCAGAAATGCAGAGACAATTACTGCAGAAATTAAACTTCGAACCAAAAGCAAAACAAACCAAGCAACTGAAATTGAATGCACAAAACCAATGTTTGGAAAGGATTAAGAAGATCTAATGTATCTTTACTCAAATTCAGAAACCGAAACTGAGAAATTGAAGAAATGCTTGACACGCAAGCTGAACTAAAAACATAAACTGATACACATGAACTAGATTAGGAAATAAACTGAATTCAAAGACAATCGTTCACTAAACAAGGGATCTAGCTACTTAACTTGCAGAATTAAACCCTAATTACAATAGAAACAATTCAAAAAATTGAAACTGAAATAACTGATTGAATCTGATACGCAGAACAGGGGAAAAGCTGATACGCAGCAATTAAACAAGAACTAAACTGAGATTAAAGGTAACTAGACATTAACAAGCAATCTATCTAATTACGAAGCTGAATTTGAACACTAATTAGAGCAAAACAATTTAGAAACCTAGATTACAACAACTGATAAGAAATTCAGTAATGAACTTGCGGCAGAATTAAGATTACAGCTATAAACTAAAATTGCAATAAGAAATCTAAGCCTCAATCCTTCCCTAGCTCGAATTCTCCTTGTTCGTCACGCAAGTGTGAGCCTCGAACCCGCAAGCTCAGCAAATCGATGGAAAACAACATCTGCGATTCAAAACCAGCTCATCTCTGCTTAAATCCGAAAACCCATCCAATTCCTTCAACTCAGCTGCGATGGTGGATTGGGATTGATCCGAGCACTCAAGGGAACCCCTCTGAACTACTCAGGATGATGAAATGATGCACAACCGATGATGACGAAATCAGATGGCAGAGCTCCGGAGACCTCACAAAAGCTCTGTTCTTGGGCAATTGAGAGCTGGAAATTCACCGAGAACCCTTCCACTGACCTAGAACTCGGTCTAGTGAAGAAATTGAGGGGTCGCGCCCCTTGGATTGAAGAAACTAGCTAAAGGAGTGAAGAACAAAACGAAGAACAGCTGAAGGAAAAGTTTGCGGCGAAGAAGACGTGACGAGGAGAAGTGCTGGGAATTCTTGATTAAGTAGCTAGCAATGGACGACCCAGATTGATCGGAGGAAATCCAACGGCTGATCTTGCTCTGATTTGATCCAAACATTGATGATGATGATCTGGGGTCAGGATCTGCCTCATCGAAGCTCGGATCCTCCAGATGTGCAACGGATGGTCTAAATCAACCTAATCTTTGAATGGACGATCTAGAGCTCTCCGAGCTTGATCTAACGGTTGAATGAGCTCTGATTGGGATGAAACCTTCAGATCTTGATCAGAGTGCTTGATCAACCCTAACCCTAGCTCGGATTGCTTCAGATGGTCCCGGATGGCTCAGATCTAGCCGCTTTTGAATCGGACGGCCCAGATTAATCCGAAGCTTGATAACTCGATCCGGGTCCACTTCCGACTCAAGTTTGACCCAGTATGCCCTAGGTCCATGACCTTTCATGCCTACAAAAATAGATCAAAAATTTAGTGGCCAAATAATCCAAATATGTGTAAATTTGCAATTAAGTCCAAAATAAAGGTAAGTTCTAAAACCTAGGGTAAATTCACAATTAAGCAAGAAAAATATGAATCAAACATGGATTTTGACATCTAAAATAATCAACAAAATGGTACTTATCAACTCCCCCACACTTAAGCTTGAGCGTCTTGCGAAACTACTAAGTAAGTATCCCCTAAATTTTCTTAAGCATAATTAGAAACAAATGAAAAGAAATTACCTAAGGTTGTCAATTCTCATAAATCTAAGCTCTATGGATTAGTATCTCGTCCTTAAATCAACAACTTAGCCTTTTCATCCATCATGATTCATTGAGATGAATTTAACTCACTAGCCTTTCATGGAAAGTTTTGGTGGCTCTCTCCTTAAGTTCTAAGTAGATGATGAAAGTAGAGCTCACTCAAACACACATGCTTCTTGCACTACCATAGGCTTGCTTGTTATCTAATCTCTACTATTATTCATGATTATGATCACCATCTACAAAAACAAATAAAAGCATGGAAAATGGTAAGAATTGGAGTAAAAATCAAGAAAATAGAAAAATTGATAAAGTGGAAGACTTGAGTGCTCAAGGATGTTTCCAATGAATTCTGTCCACTTGACAGTCCTATGGTGAATTCAAAAGTATGATGGAGTAAACTTTTGCCTTTCCCTTCAAAAATTTGATGAAAAGACCTCTTTAGTCCTTTTGTGCCAATTGTCTACCTTGCGTGCCATCTTTGCTTGCTTCTCTTTTCTCATTCTTCTTTTTCTTCTTTCTTTCTTTCTTGTAAGCTCAGAAATGAAATGGAATAAAGCTTTAATTTGGATGAGAAAAACTTCACTTGATTTCATGGTGCCAAAATTCACTTTTTGTGCCACTTTGTTTCTTCTTTTTTTTTTCTCTCTTCTTTCTTTTTCTGTTTTGACCAGCAGTGGTTGCTCTCAACACTTTGTGACACATTTGTGTGCTTCATTTCTTAATTCACAGCCCTTGAAAACCGAAATCAGCTCTCCTTATAAGATTTAATATTCCAAAATCCCCCAAAACCCAGCTGTCAAATGCTCCAATGCAGTTCAGATTTTGGCAGTTTCAGATTTTTTTTTCACAGCTTTTGATCAGTCTTCATTCAACCTCAACTCAGACTTCTTGATTCCACCTAGCTGCATTTCAGGCTTCCAACTGAGTGGCCGAACAGCTTCCTAGCAAAGAAAAACTGCAATCCAAACAATTCTGACCACACTTCACAAATTTTTTTTGGCACAACATTTCTTCCTTTTAAATGGCACAGATTTTTCCTGCATTTCCTGCTTCAGCTCCAAGCTCAGCTTCCATTCAGATTTGTTCATCTTCAGTTTAGTTACTGATCTGTGCAGCTGCAACTCAGAATTACGGATTTAGTAAGGCTGCAGTCCAAAGCAATTTCGAACAGATCAATGCTTCTCAGCAATTTAATTTGGCCAGAATTTTCAGCATTAGTTCAGATTTGTTCAGCTTCACATTCCAATCTGCTTCCTCCAAATCAGCTTCACAAACAATCCTTCAATAAATTCAGAACCTCACAGCTTACTCCCTTTCCAGTTTATATCATTTCAACAACTCAAAGTCGAAGTATATCAGCTTCAAGTTGGATTCAGCTTCAATCATTTCAGCAGCTTGATACCTTGCTGTTTTCATCAATTGCTAGCAAACCTTGCACTAATTCAGTTCTACACAACTGCGTTCCAGCTTCTCTCAAAGTGTTTCTGAAATTACAGCCAATATATAGCTGCAATTCTGCTATTGCATTCCATTTTAAAACCTTGGCACAACTTTTCTCACCTTGACACAGATTTTTTTTCCAGATTCTCAGCTTATATTCCACTTCAATTCAGCTTGTCATCAGATTGTACAGCTGCATTTCAGGCCTCCAACTAAGTGTGACTGATTCCTATCGCAAAGAACAGCTTCAATCCCAACATTTCTTCCCAAAAGTAGCTTCACAGATTTTTTTTTCTTTTTGGCACAAGTTTTCTTCATTTGGTGCCATCTTTCTCCTCATTTCAGATTTTTGTTCTTCTTTTCTTTTCTTGCGTGCCACTTTGATCTTCAAAATGTGATAAGGAATCTAGATCTCCAATTGCTTCCATCTCTCTTGCTCATTCTTGGCACCAAACTCACTCACTTGGCACATGAATTTTTTTTTTTCAAATGAAGTGCCTCATTGATACCAATATTTCCAAAACACTAGTCACTCCCCCACACTTAAATCTTTGTCCGTCTCAGGCAAAATAGCATTAAGAAACATCTCAAACAACAAATCCATAGAAAAGTGAGGGTAAGAGTAGGAAATAAGTAAAGAAAAATGGAATGAACATGATTTTTGCCAAAATTGATATGGAAAGGTAAACAAAGTGATTAGCCTCTATAGATGTGATCCAATCATTGAAATATGATTTTGAAAGAACCTAAGTAAGTTCTAGAGTACAATAACATATGTGTGTAACAAATATAAGACTAATTCTTACTAGGCAAAAATAATTCATCTCAAATCCTCAATCAAGAATCTAAAACAAAGTAGTACTCAAGCATCCAAGATTTCATCCATTAGCTCAAACCCTAAGTTTTAACAACCAAATTTAATTTATTTTCCAAGAGATTCTAAAATGCTATGGAGATAATATAGAGGGATACATTTATTCCTACTTATGAAGAAACGTGCCAAAAGAACTAACGTGCATTTATTGACAAGGACTCAATTTAAAAGAAAATTCTACTTCTAGAAAGCATAAAAATGAAACATGCAATACAAGAAAATACAAGAAAGAACAATCTCCCCTTTATTTCTGGTGGACATAGTCGATCCAGAAGTAGCCTCCATCGTGGTAGTGGAGGAACATGGGTGGCTGAGAGAATTAGGACTCCCCCACACTTGAACTTTACAGAAAATTACTCTGGTGGCCTAAGGCGATTCAGGTTCAAGATCCATTGAAGGAATGGAGTGCTATGAATTAGAGTAAAATCAACTCCTCCTTCTTGATGCCTTTTAGAAGTCCTTCCAGGAGGTTGAAGTCTGTTCAGATGGAGCACCCACTCCGGAAGTCTTCTAGACCCTGCAAAATAATGTAATACCCCTCTCAAGCGTGCAGGGTAAGAAAGAAATGAAATAATATCAGTCTCTGCATGAAATGTATCCAAAACTGCATCATATCCAATTATATCAATTCTTGGTGCCTCAATAAATTTTTCACAATTATTTTCTATAAAATTTGCTTCCAGGAACTCATCACAAACAAATAAATCAATTTTTGGCACTTCAATAAAAATTTCGCAATTATTTTCTATTAAGGATGTATCAAGCAATGTGTTACAACCCATGAAATCAATTCTAGGTGCCTCAATGAATTTTTCACAATTATTTTCAGCAAAAGATATATCAAAAGACTCATCACAACAATCAACAATACTGAGCACTTCTAAAAATTTTCCACACTCAGCATTTGCATCTAATGTAATACAACATGCTTCATTTTCAGCAAATTCTACACTAGGTACCTCTAGGGATTTTTCACAATCAAATTCTACAAGAGATGCATCCCTAAGTATATCACAAATAATAAAATCAGTTTGAGGTACCTCAATACAATTTTCAGAAAAATTAGGAGGAGTCTTTACCTGATCGTACTGAAGAATACCTAGAGGTTCTTCAGAAGTAGATGTATCCATGTTCTCCTCCTGATCATGTTCAAGCTCCACTTCAGGTTCAAGTTCTGGTGGACACTCAACTAAAGTAGGTGATCCTTGGGTTCTTGCTTCCACCATGCAAGTCCCTACACTTTCTGGTTCATCTTCTGAATCTTGTGGTGGTCCCTGGGGCTTAGTGCAATCCCCTACACCTATGGAATCATCTCCCATACACGTTCCCTCAACCATTCTTGTATCAACCAAATTAGAAAAATTAGGATCATTAACAACTAAATCATCACAAGATAAAAGTATAGAATGATCCTGTAAAGTTTCAGAATTGAATCCAAAACTATCACAAGCCCTGCTATCAATATCCTCCAATGCCTCTAAATCAGTAGGAATGGGTGATTCCTGGGGCTCAGTGCAATCCCCTACACCTGTAGATTCATCTGATTGTCCTGATCTTTGGGCTTTTATCTGATTCCATTGATCAACCAATTTTGCAAGGCGTTGTTGTTGAAGTTGAAAAATTTGCTGTTGTTGTTGTAGGACTTGTTGAAACATCTCCATCATCCTTTGTTGTTGAGCCTCACTCCAATCAGGATTCTCAAAGCCTCCTTGGTTAGTGTGGAACTCTTGTTGGTCTTGAAATGTAACATAAGGCTGCTGAAGACCAAGAGTAGGCTGTGCATTCTGAAATGAAGACTGTGGGGGCTGATCAAATGGTTGAATAGGCTGATTAAACTGCTGAAAATTTGGCAGGAATGATAGTGGTAATTGCTGAGAATTGTAGCCCTGGATATCTTCGATCTGAGGTTGAAATTGTGGTGGTGAAAACTGAAATTGCGTGGGCTAGAAATTCTGGTTTTGAAACTGAAAATTTGGATCGTATGGCTGTGAATATTGAAGAGGTTGTTGAAAATTCTGTGTAGCCTGAAATTCTTGCTGCCATGGCTGAGGTTGAGGCTGAAATTGATTATTTCCCTGCTGAAAACTTACAAAAGGCTACTGGAAATTTTGGTTAAGATGCTGAAATCCTTGGTTTGGTTGAACTTGATGGCAGGGTGGTTGTTGAAAATTCTGATTATTTAAACACCCTTGCTGAATTCCTTGAAAAAGTGATTGATCTTGTTGATAAGGTGACTGAAAGTTGGGCTGAATTTACTGAAATTGGGGCTGAAAATCTTGCTGAAAATTTGGTTGATTTGGCTGAAAATTTTGGAAAGGCTGACAATTAGGCTGAAAAAACTGATTTGCTTGCTGATGGAAAGGTTGGTTCTGCTGAAATTGTGGACACGGCTGCTGGTAATTAGATGAGAACATTTCGAACCGGCAGTCCTGTCACAAAACAAACAAGAAAAATGGTAGCAACTGTATACAAAAGATAAAGCACAAGAAAATAGAATCAAATGATATGCCCTTAAGTACACAAGCAAAAATCTCACAAATCAACTAGT
This sequence comes from Boesenbergia rotunda, assembly GCA_024364735.1. Lineage (NCBI taxonomy): Eukaryota > Viridiplantae > Streptophyta > Magnoliopsida > Zingiberales > Zingiberaceae > Boesenbergia > Boesenbergia rotunda. The sequence continues at coordinate 209,466 of JAGFNQ010005349.1, forward strand.
TGCTTCTGTTGGATCGAGAATCCCGATAGAGGGGGGGGGGTGAATATCGGAAAACTTTCGGATTTACGTAAGAGTAAGTGCACAGCGGAAAATGAAAACACAGCACAAAAGACACAGTCGATTTACTTGGTTCGGAGCCTGTGTCGACTCCTACTCCAAGGCCCACGGTCGTTGACCGTTTACTTTGGGCAATTCTAAATCAGGCGCAAAAATCGTTTACAAAATATTACAGGATTAGAGTGAAGTACAGTAATCGTTAAACTAGCTCTTTTATCGACGTCCGGAGTAGATCGAATTTCTCGGAGCAGCAGGACGTTGTCGGCTCGTGTTGGAAGGTTTCCGGAGCAAGTCGCGAGAGCAGAAGAGCTTTGAGGCGTTGAATGGAAGTGATGTCTTGAAGCCTTGGTCGAGGGGCCTTTATATAGGGCCTGGGGGCGCCCCCACGTGGCCTTCGATCCGTCAAAGGCTCGGTCGCGTCTGATCCTTCTGGATCTGCTTTGACCGGGGCGCCCGGAGGACTCGGGGCGCCCGGATTGACCGGGTCAAGTTCTATCTTCTGGCTTCGACGTCTTCTGGTTCGAGGTACGCGCCTGGGGGTGCCCGGGAGGCAGGGGGCGCCCGGGAGCAGCGCGGGCGCCCGGGAGCACGGGGGCGCCCCGCCCAGTGGCTTTTCGAATCTTTCTTCATTGATGTGTTTTGTATGTACCTTGGGGGCGCCCGGGACACTCCGGGCGCCCTGGTCAGCAGTTGCCTCACTCCTTTGAGGCACTCTGAGCTGCAGACACACGATCCTTTGGTCCTGCATCCAGGGTTAGTCCAAAACACAATGCAATAAAATATTTATATATTTATACAGCCTTAGCTGTCTTGGTTCTGACTTTGGTCTCCAAAATGGAGCCCTAGGTCGAACCGACGCCTACTGTTCCCTCCACGGGGAACGCGTCCTCACCTACTCCTCTCGGGAGAATTTACCTGATGCCAACCGCTCCTTTGGTTGGACTTTTGCTTGACGGTCCTTTGCCAGGGCTTGGAAGCCGAGCTGTCCTTCGCCCGGTGCCTAGCATTCCTTCGCTAGGGCTTTGTTTCCTGGCAGCCCTTCGCCAGGTGCCTAGTAGCCCTTCACTAGGACTTGGTTTCCTGGCAGCCCTTCGCCAGTTGCCTAGCAGCCCTTCGCTAGGACTTGGTTTCCTGGCAGCCCTTCGCTAGGACTTGGTTTCCTGGCAGCCCTTCGCCAGGTGCCTAGCAACCCTTCGCTAGGACTTTGTTTCTGCACACTCAAGTAACAACATTAGATCACAAATAACACTTAACTTTGAATCCTTTGCCAATATCAAAACAAGGTTCGATATGGTGCTTCCTGCACCAACAGCTTCCCCGGCAACGACGCCAAAAATTTGATGGACCCGAGATATGTGTCACGAATGTATGGGTCTCAAATTTGAATATGAATAAATAAAATGCTGGAAACCCTTTTTGCAATCAAAATATGAAAACGTAGTAAAGGGGCCACAGGTCGTATTTTTCCTCGGGACTAGTTGATGTTGTGTGATTCGAGCTTGAATTTATATGTCGTGATTGTTTTTGGGTTTCGAATGTGATTTGGGTTTGGATTGCGATGTGGAATGAAAACGCAATGAAAATCAAGGAAACCAAACTAATGAACCAAACAAGATGATAGCAATTAATAACTCAATCAATGGGCAATTAAACAATCAATGTAATGTTGCAACATTCAGGAAATCAAAGCTGATATTAGATCGATTCTAGTGCTGATTGATACTATGCAGAGATTTTCCTAACAATTACCTCTTATGACCAACCACATGCAAACAATCCATAAACAACTAATCCCTTGACCCAAGTGCAGAAATGCAAGCTTAACTTGCTGAAAAGAAGATTTCAATTCAAAACCGAGCTGACTACGAAGGAAGCTGATTTCAAGCTTAAAAACACATTAAAATTTACGTTCAACTTGGCACAAACTAATGCTGGAATTTCACTTGAAACATGGTGAAAAAGTGAAGCAAACTTGATACACAAAGAAGGTGTTCATGTGCCGAAAGCTGCTGCCAAATGCAGAACTGTGACTGTCAATTCAGAGATAAATTAATCAGTGCAGCTGGAAGGTAAATCTATAAGTGAATTGCTCTGCGTGATTGGGTGAAGAAAATCAGTGATTGAAACAGAAATTCAGAACTGCAGGATTGAAATTCATGAAATAAAACCTGTAGCAGAAATTTCGATTTCAGACCAAATGCAGGAATGATTGCTGATCAAATCAGTTTGAAAAACACATCCATTAGAAAAGTTCCGTGTGTAAATGAATGAAGGAAATCAGGGATAAGTGAGAAATCAGATAACTTGGCACAACAAACTGCAGAAACTATAGTTTTTCAGAAACACTGCAGTTAACCTGCAGATAACTTGCAGAAACAAGCTGCAGAATTTTCAGAAGTGCGGGGAGGAAATTCAGCTGCAAGTTAGATGCAAAGTCTAACAAGCTACTGATGTAAAGCAATTGAATATGAGCAAACAAATCGGATGCAGAATCCAGGAGCAAATGAGTGCAGAACAAGGAAAAATTCAGAAACCAATTGATGTGCCAAAACTGCTGATGAATGCAGAAAATGTAATGCAGCAACAATTTGGATGTAAAAATCAAACAAGATGATTGATTTCAGATGCAATAAAACTCCAATGCGAAGCTAAACTGAAACATCTTCAGAACTGATAACTGGAAATTGTAGAAATGGAGTAACTAGCAGAAACAGTGAGATGGCACGCAAGGAGGGCTGATACGCAACTTACAATCTAAATTCAGAGATTGATATCCATTGCTTTTGAATGCAACAAACTGCACATGAGTTCCGAAGTTAGAACTCAGCTTACTTGTACCATTTCAGAAATAAGAAGCGGAAGATTGCAGAAATTAAAGCTGGATGGCAGAATTGGAAACGTGAATGGCAGGACTGGAATTCAGAAATGCAGAGACAATTACTGCAGAAATTAAACTTCGAACCAAAAGCAAAACAAACCAAGCAACTGAAATTGAATGCACAAAACCAATGTTTGGAAAGGATTAAGAAGATCTAATGTATCTTGACTCAAATTCAGAAACCGAAACTGAGAAATTGCAGAAATGCTTGACACGCAAGCTGAACTAAAAACATAAACTGATACACATGAACTAGATTAGGAAATAAACTGAATTCAAAGACAATCGTTCACTAAACAAGGGATCTAGTTACTTAACTTGCAGAATTAAACCCTAATTACAATAGAAACAATTCAGAAAACTGAAACTGAAATAACTGATTGAATCTGATACGCAGAACAGGGGAAAAGCTGATACGCAACAATTAAACAAGAACTAAACTGAGATTAAAGGTAACTAGACATTAACAAGCAATCTAACTAATTACGAAGCTGAATTTGAACACTAATTAGAGCAAAACAATTCAGAAACCTAGATTACAGTAACTGATAAGAAATTCAGTAATGAACTTGCGGCAGAATTAAGATTACAGCTAGAAACTAAAATTGCAATAAGAAATCTAAGCCTCAATCCTTCCCTAGCTCGAATTCTCCTTGTTCGTCACGCAAGTGTGAGCCTCGAACCCGCAAGCTCAGCAAATCAATGGAAAACATCATCTGCGATTCAAAACCAGCTCATCTCTGCTCAAATCCGAAAACCCATCCAATTCCTTCAATTCAGCTGCGATGATGGATTGGGATTGATCCGAGCACTCCAGGGAACCCCTCTGAACTACTCAGGATGATGAAATGATGCGCAGCCGATGTTGACGAAATCAGATGGCAGAGCTCCGGAGACCTCACAAAAGCTCTGTTCTTGGGCAATTGAGAGCGGGAAATTCACCGAGAACCCTTCCACTAACCTAGAACTCGATCTAGTGAAGAAATTGAGGGGTCGCGCCCCTTGGATTGAAGAAACTAGCTAAAGGAGTGAAGAACAAAATGAAGAACAGCTGAAGGAAAAGTTTGCGGCGAAGAAGACGCGACAAGGAGAAGTGCTGGGAATTTTTGATTAAGTAGCTAGCAATGGACGACCCATATTGATCGGAGGAAATCCAACGGCTGATCTTGCTCTGATTTGATCCAAACTTTGATGATGATGATGATCTGGGGTCAGGATCTGCCTCGTGGTAGCTTGGATCCTCCAGATGTGCAACGGATGGTCCAGATTAACCTAATCTTTGAATGGACGATCTAGAGCTCTCCGAGCTTGATCTAACGGTTGAATGAGCTCTGATTGGGATGAAATCTTCAGATCTTGATTAGAGTGCTTGATCAACCCTAACCCTAGCTCGGATTGCTTCAGATGGTCCCGGATGGCTCAGATCTAACCGCTTTTGAATCGGACGACCCAGATTAATCCGAAGCTTGATAACTCGATCCGGGTCCACTTCCGACTCAAGTTTGACCCAGTATGCCCTAGGTCCATGACCTTTCATGCCTACAAAAATAGATCAAAAATTTAGTGGTCAAATAATCCAAATATGTGTAAATTTGCAATTAAGTCCAAAATAAAGGTAAGTTCTAAAACCTAGGGTAAATTCACAATTAAGCAAGAAAAATATGGATCAAACATGGATTTTGACATCTAAAATAATCAACAAAATGGTACTTATCAAAGGCCCGATCCCCGGGAAGGGAACATTAGGCGTCGTTTCAACCTAGGGTTTCGCAGAAAATCCAAAGTCAGAATCAATCCTTAAGGCTATAATTATATATTTGTTTGTCTTGTGTTTGTGTATCTTGCAGGTACCTAGAGTTGGAGGCAAGGCAGGTAAACAAACTCAAGATGGCTGGGAAACTGCTTCCAGGGTGCCCCCATGCTTCTGGGCGCCCTCCATCCCAGGCGCCTGGATGGTTCCAGGTGCCCTGGATGGCCCAGGTGCCCTATATGGGTTGTTCTGATCCGTTCACGAAGTTCACGATTACAGATAGATTTTTGACCGCATAGAGGCGCCCCAAAGGCTCTAGGGTGCCGTAGATGAAGCTATAAAAGGGGCTTCGACCCCTCAACTCAATACAATAATTGCAACATCATTCTAAGCATTCTGAGCAAAGGAAAAGTGTTAGAGACAAAGCTCTGCGACCAAGAAGGCTCCAGGAGGAAGTGCGTTGCACTTCGGACTTCCAGATTGGTGGATCGCCGACTTTCTTTTTGGTTTGATTTTTTTTTACGCACTTAAGTTGATTATTCTTTGATTGTATACTGAACTGTAAGACGGATTTCTCTGCCTCCGGAAAGTCCAGAAAGGAGACCATTAGTGGACGGGCGCTACCCGTGATTAGGCCTTGGACGTATTGACCTTGGGGGGGGGGGTTGGAACCAAGTAAAAATCCGCGTGTCTTCTGTGTTGTGTTTTTCATTTGCTTTATTTTTCCGCTGTGCTACTAACTCTCTGACTAGAACGAACAAATGAACATCAAAGTTTCTGACGTGTTTTGTTAGGATCTTACCGTGAAACTAGGGGGGGTGAATAGCTTTCGTTCGATCTACCCACAACGTTAGCATTCGTAAGAGGAAATACTAAATAAAAACTAAAACAATGCTAACACAAACCAATCTACGTGGTTCGGAGATGAAACTTCTACTCCACGGCTGTCCATAAGGTGGACGATCTCGATCCTTCTGTGGATGATTCCCCGGAGCACCTCTGTCTAGCTCTTGTCGCTCCTTGTGGGTGGAGAAACCTCGCCACAACTTTGGACAATCATTGAGCAACACTAGGCTACTAATAAGCTCTAACCAAGCAAGTTTCGCCAAGAAGAAACAGCTCTAAACGAGCTCCCTTAAATAAAGCTCAAGGCTGAATATGACCGTTACCAGTCGACTGGTCCATTACCAGTCGACTGGTCCATTTTAAATTCGAATATCACCGCCTGACCTTTCAAATTCTGGCCATTACCAATCGACTGGTCCTGGACCAGTCGACTGATCATATTGTGAACTCTATCAGTCGACTGGTCCCTCACCAATCGACTGGTACACTGCTTAAGTCTTGGGTTACCCTTCTCGAGTACATTTCTCTCAGCACTCGAACCCTCACGACTTAGCCCACCCTGAGTACAATTCCCTCAGCACTCGGAACCTCACGACCTGGTTGACTCCTCATCCAGCAGGCTCGATCTATTGCCTTCGCGCCCTCTTCATCTTCGGCTCCCGTCCCTCAGATACGCACACAAGCCCTCGACTTGCCTCCATGCCATCCTTCACGCATGCCTCGAAGTACGCATCCCTCGGCTCATCGTTCCTGCTCCAGCAGCCTCGATCTGTTGCCTTCAAGCCCTCTTCGTCCCTCAGATGCGTACACAAGCCCTCGTCTTGCCTTTATGCCATCCTTCACGTACGCCTCGAAGTCTGCTTCCCTCGGCTCATCGTCCCTGCTTTGTCCATGGTCCCTCGGATGCGCACACAAGCCCACGGCTTGCCTCCATGGCATCCTTCACCATACCTGAAAACATCCAACTATGTCTATGTGTATCTTGCAAACCTGCACACTCACATACACATATTAGATCACAATGAACCCTTAAATTAATCATATTGACACACACATCAAAACCCATGATCCTCCAGATCATACTTGGGCCGATTGCCCCAACAAGTTTTACGAAGAAATTTTTCAAGTCGATATTCACCCCCCTCTATCGACGGCACCGGTCCTACATTTTCCACGTGTAACAAGCTTCTTTGCCCGAAGAAGTTTTATTTAGGAGAATCGAGCCACATTCTGCCTTGGATTAGCAACCTCCTCGATTGCAAACCAAGTAAAATCTAGTTGTCTCTTTGTTTACAATTTGCACAATTTTTTATATTATTTATTTCTATTTGATCTAACTAACATCTTTGTTTAAAGATAATCAAATGATTTGAATTTTTATTTTCAGGGGCAATTCACCCCTCTCTTGTCGACCAACGATCACCGTCATGTAGTTGGTGCAGTGTCAAACTGACTAACTGCGTGAACAACATACACAATACTTGGATGAGTCACAGTGAGATAAACCAAGCTCCCAACAATAGTTTAGTACAAACTAGGATTCGGCAAGGGTGTGCCATTCGATGGAGAATACCGAGCATTTGTTTCAATAGAAGTATCAACAACTTGTTGGAACATGTCAGGCCGGTTAGTGGGTGGTGAATAGCCTAGAATTTACTTGGTTGCAGCCAAGGTGGTTGCTAATCCAAGGCAGTTGAAAAGTTCTACTCCATATATCTCCTTGTATAGGCAGAGAAGCCTCTTATAAACTCTTGAAAGCTCAGAGAAGATTTAGGAAATCAATTACAATTGTTGTAAAATCAATGAATGAAAAACTCTTAGCTAAAAGGCTTTATTTATAGAGCCTAAAAAATTTATCGATGTGCTGATGTGGCACATCCCGGGCGCTTGATTACGACATGGGCGTTTGATTCAGGTTAGCGCTTATCCACGTTGCAATGACCCTAAAATGGCTACAAAGCTTATGAGGAGTCCAAGTCAACACGGGCACCCCAATCCACTTGGGAGCTTGTATGCCCGAGTGCCTCAGGCGCCAAGATCAAAAGCTTTTGCAAGTTTGATTCTGGTTAATCTTCAGTTTACTAGTCTTTCGACGCTCCTCGGTGATTTCTGATCATATGAAGTTGAGCTCACCTGAACCGAACTTTTGACCTTTTCCTCAGAGGGACTTCCTGGCTTCTCGTTCCTAAACGTCGTGCATACCTTTCTCGTCCACTAGTGTACTCTTCTGCAGACTTTGCGACCCTCAGATGCACTAAGCCTGTCATCTCCCTTCCCGTGCCTTCCTTCTCGATAGTTGTCTTTCGCTCAACTTCTTGTACTCCTAAGCTCCTGCACACTTAGATATAGGGATCAAACCAACAAGACATAACTTGACTTGATTGATCACATCAAAACTATACTGGGGTACTTACACAACTCTATTATTGGTAAGATGTGCACACTCACACAAATCATATATATACTTTGACTGAGATAAAAGATAACCTTTTGGAGAATATACAACCTTAATGCCCAGAAAGTAGTGTAACATATCCAAGTCTTTCATAGTAAAACAACGAGCCAACTCACACTTCAAGAAAGTAATTCTATCAGAATCATCACCAGTAAAATCATGTCATCAATATATAACAATAAAAGAATATAACTCGCACTCATAAATTTAATAAACAATGTTGAATCATGATTATTAGAATGAAAACTAAGCGAAGTAATCACTATAGAGAACTTCTCAAACCAAACATGAGGTGCTTGTTTGAGATCATAAAGCGCTTTACAAAGTCTATAAACTTCACTAAGTTGGTATGAAACACCAGGAGGAGGTGTCATATAAACTTCTTCACGAAGATCGCCATTTAGAAATGTATTCTTTACATCCATCTGAGATATTCTCTATCGATAAACAGAAGTAACAACAATCAGATTACGAACAATTGTCATTTTTGCAACAGGGGAAAATATTTACTCATAATCTAGTCATACTCTTGAGAATATCCTTTAGCAACATGATGAGTTTTGTATCTTTTAATAGATCCATCAGATTTAGTTTTTATATTATATACCTAACAAGAACCAATGTTGTGTTTTCCTGGTGGCAATGGAACCAAATCCTATATATGTGTCTGATGTAGCATAGTTAGTTCCTTAGCCATAGCCTTTTGCCAAATCGGGTTATGAACAACTTCTCTATAGGATACAAGCTCAGAAAGACAATGAACAGATGTAACAAATGAAGCAAGAGAATGAGAATAATAAGATGAAGCAAAATATGGTAGTTTAGTAGACTTACAAATACGAGTGGACTGACAACGGTGGAGAGAAGGATCATCTGCAATCTTAGGAGATGATTGGGTTGTGATAGAAGGAGGAGAATGTGGAGAATATGTCTGAGGAACCAAAGTACTAGATGTAAGTACCATGGGTTAGTTTTGATGTGATCAACCAAGTCAAGTTAGGTTCTGGTTATTGTTGATCCTTGTGTCTATGTGTGTAAAAGCTTAGGAGCATAAGAAGTTAAGTGGAAGATGCAGCAGATGAGAAGGATGGCACAGGAAGGGAGCCGATGAGCTCAGTACATCCAAGGGGAACGAAAAGACTGTGAAAAGGTACACTGGTGGATGAGAAGGGCGTATGCAATGTTCGAGGGACGAGAAGTCGGGAAGGAAGCTCGTTCGAGGTGAAGGCCAGAGTCAGGTTCGAGTGAGCCTAACATTGGTTGGCCGAAAATCACTCAAGCAAAAAAAGACGGAGAAAAGTCAACATGAATATTGACTTTGACCAAAAGGTCAACTGAGGCGCCTCAGTTAAAAAGACAGAGTTTTGCGCTAAGCAAAATTAAAACGCCTCAGCTGTACCCAAGGCACCTCAGGTCAGAACTAAGGCGCCTCAGGTCAGAACTGAGGCATCTCAGATCAAAAAATGATCAACAGTTACTGTTGGCACCGTGGATAAAATCTAATCCAACTGAGGTGCCTCAATGCCACATCAGCATAACGGTAACATCTATTTTCGAGCTATAACTAGCCCTCTATAGTTAGGAAGAAAGAAGAACAACTTGTAATCATTTTCCTACTCTTTTCTAAGCTTTTAAACGTCTATAAGAGGTTTCTCCGCCTACACTAAAGGAGATATTTCTAGTGCATTGTTATTGCCTTAGATTTGCAACCATCCTGGTTGTAACCAAGCAAACTCCTAGTCTCTTACTAGTTTTTTTATTAAGTTGTGATGTTGTTTATTTTAATTGCTTCATAACTAATTTACATCTTTTCTAAAGAATTTACAAAAGATATAGTTTAACTCTATAGGGTTATTTACCCCCTCTAGCCGGCCTGTACGGGACCAATAATTGGTATCAGAGCCTAACTGCTTAAAGAGGACTAACCACCACATAAATCAAGAAAATGATGGTCGGACTGACAATCTACTCACCAATGTTTGAGGGGGAGTTCAAGATATGGAAACACTGGATGGAGTTCTTTATTAAAACTGACTTTGATTTATTATTAATAATGAGAAATGGATTTCTAGCACCTGAAGATAAAGAAGAACACCTCTGGATGAAGAAGGAACAAGCTAACTTTGTAGCCAATGAAAAAATAGAGTTCCATCTGCTAATTGTGTTACTGACTCAGGGAGTCAACCGAATCGACAATTACACATTGGCAAAAGAACTTTGGGAGAATTTTTTGGAACTGCATAAAGGGACCTTGGCAGAAAAGCTAGCCCATCGGGATCTACTCAGAAACCAACTAACGGGCTTCCGAAAGAAAGAAGAAGAGATGGTGGCTTAACTTCATGCGACGATCAAGGAGCTGATCACCGGACTCAAGAATCTTGGAGAAAAGGTAGCAAATTAGATTCGCTAAGGTATGCTCTGAATGTATTTCCAAGAACACCAGAATAGATGTTGATAGGCGACTCATATTTCATCTACAAGGACCTCGTGTATATACTCTAGAAAATTTATTTTCAACCTTCGAGCTTTACGAATCCTAGTGTGTAGGAAGAAAAAGTAAATTGGATAACATCAGCCTGAATGCATGAAGGACTAAACCAAAGGTGGAGTTGTCAACCGACGAAGAAGAAATTGCATATATGAAAAGAAAACTGAATAAGATTTTTAAATCTAACAAGTTTTCTAAGATGCAGGCTAAGAAGGAAAGAAAAGAAGTCAGATATTATAACTGCCAAGAAAAGGGCACATATAGGATAACTGCCCAAAACTGACTAATAAGGAAAAAAACAAAGAACCAAGACGATTGAAACACAAGAATCTAAAAGCTAGATGGGATGAATCGTTATGAGAGTCCGAGATTGAGGTCTACGCTGGACTTACACTGATGGCAAGTCATCAAGAAGTAGATGATGAAACAACCACCGACATGAGCATCGATGAAGGGGGAGATACTTCAGAAGGAAGGAATGATGAAGGGGGAGTTGAGCTTCAGACACGACGAGATGGTAAGTGAGATATACAAACTTCCTCCTGATAAGCTTTATTCAGGTATAAAATCAATGCTTAAATCCTTGTGTAAATTTGATGAGCATAGATTTGATACCATTATATCCTTGTTTTTAAGCTCATTCACTAGCTTTTATCGGTTCTTATTTACATTGATATGCACATTGCTTAGCATTTATTAGCATATTTTCTTCTACTAGTTCGAAGATCCACTTTTCTCTTGTTTTCAATTTCAAGGAGCGATTTGGAGCAAATTTTGAGTGAAATCGAACAAGATGAGGACCGGAGTAGAAAATGAGGTTGGGCCGTGTAGAGTCACATGACTGTGTGCCCACACACCACTCGTGCTACCACTCTAGGGCAGCGCATGACAAGGTCGTATCTCCAGGCACAATCTCATGCCCAGGCCATCCTACCTTTGTCAAGAGGTGCATGGCAGGGTTATGCCTCCTGGCACGACCCCATGTTCAGGTCATGCCTCCCAAGCTTAACCCCTACCTTGGCCATGCCCCCTATGCGGGAAGGGGCACGGTAGGGTTGTACCTGCCTAGCATAGCCCTTGTGCAGGGGGCACGACCCCTTGTGCCCTCTTGCTATAAAAGGGGAAACCCTCCCCTTTGTAAAGGGGAGGAGGTTTCTCCCTTGGGAACAATCCATCTCTTGGCCATCTCTCTCTTCTTCAGCGACCTCAGTGTATGTACCCCAGTAGGTTTTCATATGGTCAACCGAGTCAAGTTAGTTCCTATTGGTTTTTAATCCCTGTGTCTAAGTGTGCAAGAGCTTAGGAGCGTAGGAAGTCTAGCGAAAGATGTAGCAGTCGAGAAGGATGGCACAGGAAGGGAGCCGACGGGCTTGGTGCATCTGTGGAACGCGGAGGTCTGTGGAAGAGTATGCCAGTGGAGTGAGAAGGACGCGCGCGACGTTCGAGGGATGAGAAGCCGGGAGGAATCTTGCTCATGGAGAAAGCCAGAGGAGGGTTCGGGTGAGTCCGACTCTGGAAGGCTCGGAAAACACCCAAGTAGACCCATTGGAGACTGGTCAGCAAGTTTCTTACCAAAAGCTACTCCGGCGCCCGAGAGCAGTAGGGCACCCATGCACTCGGGCACCCCTATTCCTGGGCACCCCAATGCATACAGGCGCCTGAGAGCCAATTCTATCTGTCAGCTAGCCGTTTGCAAACGTTGCGCTTCGGATAACGCACAAGCCACATGTCAGGTGCCCTTAACCACCCGGGCGCCCCTATAGTGCCACGTTAGCATTCAGATAAAATTTTTCGAAGCTATAAATAGGCCTCTAGAGCTCAGTTCCAAATCACTCATTCAACTACAAACGAATTCTCTGTAATTTCTCTTTATTTTTCTAAACTTTTAATGTGTAAGAGGCTTCTCCTCCTGAGAGAGTTTATTCAGGAGAATCAAGCTACATTTTGCCTTGGATTAGCAACCTCCCTAGTTGCAAATCAAGTAAAATCCAATTGCCTCTTTCTTTTCAGTATTGCTTTATTTTTTGATGTTATTTATTATTGTTTGAACTAACTAACATCTTTGTTTAAGATAAATAAAAGATAGTGAGTTTTTATTTTTCTGGGCCAATTCACCCCCTCTTGCTGACCTACGATCACCTTCAATTGGTATCAGAGCTAGGATGCTCTAGAAGGACTAACCGCCATTTGAAGCAACTATAAAATGGTTGGATCGGTCATCTACCCACCAAAGTTTGAGGGAGAGTTCGCTAGTTAGAAGCGCAAGATGTAGACATTCTTTAAAATAGATTTCAATTTACTTTTAATTATGAAAAATAGTTTTGTAGCTCCCAAGGACGCTGACGACAAACCCAAAGACAAAAGCCTATATTCAAAGAAGGAGCAGGTGGACTTTGTGGTGAATGAGAAAGAAGAATTCCATCTACTGACCGTACTACTTGCACAAGAAGTCAACCAAATTGGGAACTACCAATCTGTAATGGAACATTGGGAAAAGTTCCTAAAACTTCATGAAGGTACCTTCAAAGCCAAACTACCAAAAAGAGACCTAATTCAGAATCAACTCAACAACCTTTGACTGGAAGAAGGAGATTCAGTAGCTCAACTAGACGCTAAACTTAAGGAGCTAATTACGGAACTCAACAATCTCAGAGAGTCAGTAAGCAATCGAGATGATTAAAGGTACGCATTAAACGCCTTCCCGAGGACCCCTAATTGGACTTCGATAATTGATCCCTATTACATCTCTAAGAATCTTGAGGTAAGTACCTTAGAGCAACTCTTTTCAACATTAGAACTTCACGAATCTAGATGTGTAGGAAAGAGTAAAGTGGACAACATCGCTTAAGCTCGAGAAAGATCCAACATGAAGACAAATCTTCTGAAGATGAAGAAAATGTGGCGTACATGGTAAGAAAGTTGTCTAAATATTTTAAAGCTAAAAAATTTAATAAAGTGCAGGGTAAGAAGCAAAGGAAGATCCGTTGCTACAACTACAATGAAGAAGGGTACGTGAAGGAAAATTGTCCTAAATTGAAGAACAAAGGAAAACGGACAACAAAGGCAAAAGTCCACAACCTAAAAGTAACATGGGACGAGTCTTCATCAGAAGATTTAGATCTCGAGGAACACACCAGACTTGCACTGATGACTTCACACCAAGAAGATGAAAGCATCGATAAAGGGGGAGTCACGTCAGAAGATAGCAGCGACAAAGGGGAAGCTTCCGAAACAGAAAGATATGGTAAGTGAGGTATGTCTTCTAACTCCTGATCAATTATATTTTGGTATTAAGCAAATGACAAAATCTATGTGTAAATTGAAAAATAAAAATGTAGAATTAAAAAGGTAATTATCTTCTTCATGCCCATTAGAAATGTATGATAAATTAAGATTTAAAAATATAAATTTGAAAATTCAAATTGAAAATTTGAAAAACAACCATTCATGTTTAAGTTATTTTCAAAATTCAAAAATTAGATATTATGGAAAACTTAACTGGTATTTTAAATTTCATAAGGGCCAAATTATAAAAATTCCTAAATCATATATTCCATCTAAGTTTATAATAAATTCTATTGGCAAAAATTTTTATTGGGTCCCAAAATATGTCTTAAACAGTTAGATTTTTTTATTTGTCAAGTAGAAATTTTTTTGATAATTAATGCTTGATCTTGTTGATATTTTTTTAAAATATTACTTGCAGAAAAATTAATTTAAGATTTTTCAATGATAGAATATGGTTTGTTATATTTACAGATTTTTTTTGGAATTTTTAACAAATAAACAGATTTATTATGATTTTTCATTGGAAAATATGTTTTGAAATTTTAAAATAATTAAAAAATTAATTTCATCAAATTTGATTTTTTGGGATTTGGAGATTGTCTTTTAAGCCTTGAGAAAAATTTTCAAAATTATTTGATGTAAAAATCAAAATTTAAAATTATTTTTCAAAATTATCATCATTAAATTCAAAATTGATTTTCAAAAGTTAAAAAATAGTTTTCACTTTCACAATATTTCTAGAAACAATTCTATGGATATACTAACTTATATAAATAGTTGATAAGTTTTTGAATAAAAATAAATTTTTGAAAATTATTTTTAAAAATTAGAGTTTATATTTTGAAAATTAATTTTTCGAGTAAAATTTGAAAACTTAGATTTTTCTAGAAACTATTTATAGTGTTAAAACTAACTCTTATCAAAAAATTTTGAATTTTGGATTATGTTTTCAAAAATCATTATAAATATTAGTATTTTTCCTTAACATATTTTAAATTTTTGATGTGACCAAATAGGGAGAAATATGATTAAGTAAATGGGTAGGATTAATTTAAAGATTTTTGTTGGTACTTACATTGTCATTTATTTATTTCTATTTTTTATTCTTATTTATCCTAGCTTAACTCGGGTTGATGCACATCAAAAAGGGGGAGATTGTAGGTATCACAGGTTGGTTTTGATGTGGTTAACTGAGTCAAGTTAGACCTTGTTAGTTTTTAATCCGTGTGTCTAAGTGTGCAGGAGCTTAGGAGCGCAGGAAATCTAGCAGAAGACGCTGTGTTAGAGAACGATGACACGGGAAGGGAGCTGACGGGCTCAGTGCATCTGAGGGACGCGGAGGTTTACGGATGAGTACGTAGGTAGAGTGAGAAGGATGTGCGCGACGTCTGAGGGACGAGAAGCCGGGAGGAAGCTCGCTCGAGGAGAAGGTCGGAGGAGGGTTCGGGTGAGCCCAACTGTGGAAGGCCTAAAATCATCCAAGAAGACCCATTGGAGACTGGTCGGCAAGTTGCTAACCAAAAGCCACTCGAGCGCCCGGGAGCACTCAAGCACTTGTGAATGAGGGCACCCCTATGCACTCGGTCGCCCCTATTACTGGGCACCCTAGTGCGTACAGGCGCCCGAGAGCCAATTCTATATGCCAGCTAGTCGTTTATGAACATTTCACTTCGGACAATGCACAAACCACATGTTAGGCACCCTCAACCACTCGGGCACCCCTATAGTGCCACATTAGTATTTGGATAGAATTTTCTGGGCTATAAATAGGCCCACAGAGCTCAGTTCCAAATCACTCATTCAACTGCAAATGAATTCTCTATAATTTCTCTTTGTTTTTCTAAGCTTTTATTGTGTAAGAGGCTTCTCCACCCGAAGGAGTTTATTTAGGAGAATCAAGCTACATTCTGCCTTAGATTAGCAACCTCCCCGATTGCAAACTAAGTAAAATCTGTTTGCCTCTTTCTTTTCAGTGTTGTTTTATTTTTTAATGTCATTTATTTTTGTTTGAACTAACTACCATCTTTATTTAAGATAAACAAAAGTTAGCGAGTTTTTATTTTTTTCAAGAGCAATTCACCCCCCTCTTGCCGACCTATGATCACCTTCACTTGGGTGGCTACACGATGCTCTCCTATCCTCCTCATCTCTCAAGGCTATGGGTTTGTTCCGAAGGCATAGCGCTCTAAGGATAAACACTTCTTCTCCCCTTTATCTTGTTTGGGTTTAGATTGCTTCCTTACTTATCTTAGGTTCTCTTCCCATTCTTAGAGAGTGATGGTTAACCACCGAGGTAGCAATACCCAAGGTATGACTCGGCTTGTTTCCTAAGCAACCACGAGGTCGAACATGAGAGACCTCTCTATGTCTATAGATTAAAAATTTAATTCGAATAGAAACCTGTCTCCCAAACGACCGTCTCGCCATCGTGTCAATTAATTCAAGTCACAACTTAGCCAAAACCAAAGTTAAGGCCTTGTAACTTTCCGAATCAAAAGATCGTGGAAAAGATAACGAATGGATCACCGATTTTTGTGTTTATCTTCGGGGTCCATGACATGATTAATTATCAATATTAATTAACACATAATTAAACTATGACAATTAATCAAGACACATGCAATAATAAAACAAGCATGAAATAACAAGAAAACAAGAGGAGCTAGGGAGTGGTATACCTCGCCTTTAACCTCGCAGTCTTCTACCGTATGACCCTCCCCTCTTGGACGTCGTGTGGGCAATGAGCTACCAAGACGCGGAGTCACCAAGGCTCACAATTGATCCACCTTCTTCTTCCTTCCTCCGCGCCAACACAAACCCTAGAAGACAATGAAGGAGAAGATGTGAAGCTTTCTTCTCCCTCGTCACAACCTGATCAACTACCTCTTCTTGTTCCTTTCTTACATCTCCAACACACGAGAAAGAACAAGCAACTTCTACCTCTTTTCCTACCATGCGTCGGCCACCATCTTCCAAAGAGGTGTCGCCGGCCACCTTCTACTTTCCCTCTTCTAGAGCCGCTGATCACCAATGAGGAGAGGTGATCACGCCACCAAGAAGGACTGAGAAGGATGGAGAAAGAAAAGAAGATGAGCTCTCCTCTTCTCTACCCTCAAGTTGCGCCGACCACCCTTGAATCAAAGTGGCGCCGCCGACCACAACTTCACCTAGTCCGACCACCCCCTTCCTTCTTCGTTTGCCGCACCACAAAAGGATGAGTTGCCTCTCCTTCTCCTTGTGATCGCCAACCTCCCACGGTAGTAGAAGAAAAGAAGAACAAAGATCAAGGAGGAAGACTCCTCCTTGATCGCCGGGTGCCCTAGAGAGGGAAGAGAGAAGAGGGAGATGGTATTAGGGGGTTTTCAATAATTAAAATAATTTACAATTAATTGTGATTAATTATTCGCCTTGTATCATGACTCCTATGGGGTATTTATAGGGCTAAGGTAGGGACCATGAGTAGGAGTTGGGTCTTGGCCCGCTAATGGATCCAAATCTGATCCATTAATGAAGATCCATTCCACTAAAGGATCTCCATTGAACTTCCTCACCAACCCCTATATTTTCATATGGGCTCCACCTATTATGAGTCGTCCATCTCCCTGTGTTTAAGATATCGAATGCCCGAGAATTAATTTAAATTACTGACAATTAAATTAATTATACTCTTGATCCTTGATTAGTACCACTCAACCTTTTCATCATATCAAGCCATAGTCCATTTGCAAGATTTAACATGACGATCCTTTGAGCTCATCAAGGGGGCATCATCATCCCAACTAACCAGGACACAGATTCCCTCAATAATCAATGACACACCATATAATTAATATTATTTCCCAATTTACTGGGCCTGTCAATTTAATAGAATAAATCTCGCCCATTGGTAAGTCAAAGAAATAATAATTAATTATACGTGCCCGTTATTATTTCGGGATTAAGAGATCATACTCCATAATATATATCCGAGGTCTAATCCAATTTATGAAGTTAGTACAAAATTGGATGACCTCTCTTTTGGTCCTACTCAATGCACACAAAGTGCACTAGTGTAATTCTATGGTTAAGACAAACCACACCTAATTACACTACAACCATCCCGATGGTTTGTCCAACTCCATCTCGGTTGTGAGCCTCTTTCTTATACTTCTGCAAGGAACTGATAACACAATCTTCTATGCGTTACCATACACCATGTTATCTACAACGCAAAGTATGAGACATTTTGTGCACATACTAATATAAATATGCATCGTGTGATTTTGAGATTCTCTTTTAAAATGTAGATGTACTTTAACCAAAAGCAAGGCTTTTAGTATACATCCTATCAAAGAGTAGATTTTCCATATTCTAGGGCTCAGAGAGTAGTTATGATGTGTATTGCTGTAAAATACTATGGTTATGTTAAACCTTTGTGTTGATGACCTGTTCATACATTGTTCTTGTATGATGAAATGTCTATATAAAGAGTTGATGCTTAATTTCTTACAATGTATGCTTTAAATGTAGTGTTTAATTAGATGAATGTATGGAACAGTCTCCATATAGGGGAAATGCTTAAGGTTGTATGCCCTGAAAGTCCTATGTGATAAGGGTAATCCTTTTAAGCGGACAACCATGAGCGTTATCTTGAAATGGAGACCACTCTCATGCAAGGAAGATCCTAATCGGGACTTAGTGTGTTCCCTAATTCCGTGTTAGGAGATGACTTATGTAACTTGAAATCATATGACTGGGGAGCCTTCCATGACAAGGGTAATCTTTTAATCGGACATTTAAAGTTACCCTATCTATCTAATGGCACTGAATGTCGTGGGGAGACATCCCGGAGTGGCATTCGTGACGTCACATCGACAATTAGTTAGGCTTCCTACAAGACATGGACATAGAGACCAAGGCTCTAGCTACCCATAAGATGTCAATGACCATTACAACCAAACCTACACTCTAGAACATTCCACTCACACAAGCCCTATCTCACTCAACTCTCCTAGCCCCCCCCCTCTCTCTCTCTAGTTCTCATCTAAGCTTGCAATTGCTCATACTCCCGGCCAATCTAGGTAATTTGCTTTGCGACCCTCTAGTGCTTGCCTCATCAGTCCCTATGGATACGATATCTTTTATATTGCTTAACGGTATTCTCGTGCACTTGTGGGGTGATTGCTAAACAGGGCAATATTAGTAGACTAGCATTTGAGTTAGCCTAGATAATTTTTTCTTTTTGTGTGAATAACTTTTGCTTGCTTTTTCTTAGTCTCTTTCTCTTCTCTTTGCATCTCCTTCACCACTGCATGTCTATTCTAGTTTGACTATTATTTTTTTTAAGATGGACATATTTTCTCTAAATGCCCAAGTGGATGCTCTAATTCAAAGGTTTGATAATATAACTACTGTGAATGCTACTAATATTTGTTGTGTGATTTGTGGCATAATAAGTCATGCCAAATATAATTGGCCATAACTATTTGACCATTCACATGGGCAATGGGGTGCCCTCCCTAACTTCAATCAGAGGTTATATTGGGGATATTGTGAGGTTTGTTATGTAAGGGCATATATAGTCAAAAATTGCATCAAACTGCACAATCTTGAAACATCAACAGAGGATCTCAATAGAAAATTCGACATATGGGCCTCATCACAATTATACACAAATATCTCTTGTTGGAGGAACCTACAAAACCTTTGTTGCCACAGTCAAGAAGAGGACATCCATGAACCACCATCTAAGTTGGATAGAATAGAGAAGTTGGCGGAAGACATCTTGACCACTCAAGCTCAAATGCGCAGGGTTATCAAGTAGATGAACAATAAGTGCGATGACATGGTTTTATCATGCCTCAGAATGTCAACTCAGCTCTCAACTTGGGAGGAGTACTAGATGATTGAAGATGATGAAGATGAGCTTGAGGAAGATGAAAATGAGGTTTTAACAAAGGATTGCTCTACTTTAACTCCAATACCTCCTAACCTCAAGGATTCAGAAGGGCTTCCCCCCACCCATAGCTGAGATTGCAATCAAGGTTACACTTCCTTCAGTGGCTGATGATGAGTCTTCACAGCAGATACACAAGGAAATATCACATAGGATGTTTCATGACAAGCCTTTGAAGAAGAGCATATTTTGTGAGAGACTTAGAACCCTTAGTAAGAGGGTTTTAAAATATCTTACTCCATCAAGGGCAAGATTTAGGTGAAATAAGGGGTCGAGCTAATGACCTTAAATAAGCGCTTCAGTTGGTGCCAGAAGCACCAAAGTCAAACCTGTGTTTTGATAATGACAAAGGGTTCAGAAGTCAAGGTTTTGTTGTGATCTAACAATGCTGGTTAAGTGTGCAGGGAAAGTCCTAGGTACACTAGGCACTAAGTCCTGGTTCTATGAATTGGACACTAAGTCCTGGCCGTGGGCTGGGCAACTAAGTCCTGACATAAGGTTGGACAATAAGTCCTGGTCGCGGACTGGGCACTGAAGACCTAGTGAGTAAAGCTGGGCACTAAGACCTGGTCGAGGACTGAGTACCGAAGACCTAGCGAGTAAAGCTGGGCACTAAGACCTGGTCGCGGATTGGGCATGAAGACCTGGTGAGTAAAGCTGAGCAAAAGTCCAACCGGAGGAGCCGGTTGGCAAAAAGGTAAATTCTCCTGAGAGGAGTAGGTGAGGACGCGTTCCCCGTAGGAGGGAACATTAGACATCCGTTCAACCTAGGGTTCCATTTGGGAGACCCAAAGTCAGAACCAAGACAGCTTAGGCTGTAAATAATGTCTAACATATCATATATATTTGCTTCTTGTGTTTGGAACTAACCCTGGTTGCAGGAAACAAAGGGATAGAGTTTCTGCAGCTCAGGCGCCTCATTGGAAGGATGCGCCTCACTGGGCTAGGCACCTGTATGGATACAGGCGCCCCAGTGCAAGGCCAAACCAAGCCTTCGAAGCAAAACTGCCACGAAAGCCTTTGGACCAAGTCAAGCTAGGCGCCTGTGTTAACACAGGTGCCCTAGTCAGCTCAAGCGCCCCAGTTGAAGAGATAAGCGTTGGCTGAGTCTGCGGATAGGAGTTCTCGCAGAAGAGGCCACGTGTAGGCGCCCCCTTCAACACAGGCACCCAAGCGACCAGTATAAATAGGGCTTCACCCCCAAGGCTTCCGAACAACTTACAAATCTCGCTTTCAACACTTTCGCTCAAGCGGTACACTCTGGCACGCTCTGCACTCACGATTCAAGCGCCGCCGACGACCCGCTGTTTCGAAATTCTATCCACTCCGGTCGTCGGTAAAAGCTGCCATTTCTTAAGTGTTGTAATTCACTTTTTCGATTCTATATCTGTACTCGAAACTGTCATCGTTTCTATGAATATAGAATTGCCCAACGTAAATGGTCAAGGACCGTGGGCCTTGGAGTAGGAGCCGATCGAGACTCCGAACCAAGTAAAATAAACCGTGTTAGCGACTTTGCTTTACTATTTCCGCTGCGTATTTCTCTTTATTGTCTGAAAATTGTCTGATCGATATTCACCCCCCCTCTATCGATTTACTCCGATCCAACAGCTTCTTGGGAGGCAACCCAAGTTATTTCTTATTTTCGTTTAAATCTTTCTCTTCTTTCCTTTTTCCTAAAGCCTAATCCCCACTTGGTTTTATTGTCAAATTTTCTTTATGCAGGATTCAAAGCCAAGAAAGAGTGTAAATAGAAGGTAGAATGGTGACAAGATTGGTAACACCCTTCACCTTAAAATCCCCTCTACTTTTGTATTTTGTTTTTTATTGGGACAATGAAAGGATTAAGTAGGGGGTGTATACATGTTGGGCAATTGTTTAGTTTATGTTTTTTGCATAATAAATTTTTCCTAGTGGCATCATATGTACATTATTACTGTGATTGACTTGTTTTCAAGTATATGCTCATGCATTCCATTTCTTCATTTATGCTATCAGTGATTTATGCTAGTATGTTAAGTGAATGCATTCCTTTATCTTCATTAGAATGAAATCAACATTACTTTATTGAGTTATTTGATCTTAGCTTAGTTTTACGATCTTTCTCCATTTTGCCTATTTTTGAAAAGTTGATAACATGATAAATATTCATGATTCATAGGATCCGTTAGTACTTGTACCCCATGGTGATTTTTCAAACTGTATTTTGGTTACTGGATATGGCTTGGATTATTAAAGCTAATTTGGAAAAATCTTGCCCCATTATGCTTGTATAAATTAGAACTATATGTAGGATCGAGATAGAGTGATAGAAGGGGGAGGGGTGAATATCACTTTAAAAATAATTCGGATTTTTAGAACGATCGAGTACACAGCGGAAAACAAAACACAACACGCTAATACAAGTCAGTTTTACTTACTTCGGAGTCTTGACTAGCTCCTACTGCAAGGTCCACAATCCTTGATTGTTTGCGTTGGGCAATCACTAATAGTCGAATGAATGTATAGATTACAAGATTTTAGTGTGCAATTAAAATAAAACAAATATACCGACTCCTTTTTGAATGAGTTGAAGTTCTTCGCTCGGAGAGTCCGACGATGTTTCGGCGTTGTCGAAGCTTTGATCGTGTAACACACAGGAGAACAAAATGATTACAGAGTGTCAATTGTTATTGTGAAGTGCTGCTCTCGACCCCTTTATATAGTAGTCTTTTAGGCGCCTGAAAGGCCATTCAGGCACCTTAGTCACAGTGTCTCGGGTGGCAATTCTATCCACTGTGCAGTCAAACTTCATCGTGGCTCAGGCACCCTAGTTCCTTTCAGGAACCTGAGTGCCGACGTGGCTCCTCTACTCAGCACTCGCCACGCATGCTTGACCGTTGCGCCAGCTCAACCACCTGCTACCAGCTCCCAGGTGCTTGAGTCCTATTCAGACGCCCTAGTCCAACTAGTATAACTTTTCAACTGCAACAAGGGTTAGTTCTATATGATAATATAAACTGAATAAATGCAAGTATGGATTCACAGCCAGTGTTGTCTTGGTCCTAACTTTTAGGTTTCACCTGAAATCCAAGGTCGGAGCGATGCCTACTATTCCCTCCCCGGGGAATGCATCCTCACATACTCCTCTCAGGAGAGTGTACCTGCTGCCACCCGGAACCTCCGGTTGGACTTTTGCTCGGCCTCCGAGGACTCAAAACTTGACGACATTTGACTTCGACTCGTCTTGACTCTTGTCCGTAATCCCTTCTCAGAAAAGTCTTCTGCTCGGTCCCCCGGACCAAGACTTCGTGCTCGGCTTCACTCACCAAGTCTTCATTGCCCGATCCTCGACCATGACTTTTTGCTCAACCCTGCAGGTCAAGACTTCTTGCCTAGCTTACCTAGGACTTTCCTGCAAGCTTCACAAGTTCATCAGTACAAACAAACTAGCTCAACTTGAACCCTTTGTCATTTATCAAAACAAGGTTCGATCTGGTGCTTCCGACACCAACACTATAAATTGAGTTAGTGCTATATTTTTGAAGCACTAAAAAAACATTTGAATTGATCCATCGAACTAAGTAGACCAAATAGGAGACGCCTTCCCCTACCTGACTCCCTAGATGGCTTTCCTAACGTACTATTAGCTCGCCCCACCCTAATACTGGGTTGTGCAAGTTTCAATCAGATCTAGTCCTTAACTAACCATTTCTAGTCCTAAGCATGATAATTTATAGAAAAATAAATAAAGAGACATTCAAACAATCAGAAAACCATGCAAGATTTATCTAATAATAGAGATGGTCTTTCTATTGACCCCCCTGGATCAAAACCTTGATACGGTCTATCTGTGTAATGAATTTGATCCTTGAAGATCCAATAATTGTTTAGTCCCGCTTGATTTTTCAAGCTCAGTTTAGGGACCCATGCTTGAACTCGGGTGCTATTACGGTTCACAATAGAAAAGTATGATCTATATTGTGAGTTAGTTTTGTATCCAAGCTTGGATCTATTAAGGACGACCTTTTGTTTTCTAAGAATCATATCAAGATTCTTGGAACCCAAGGTAAACCGTTCTAGGCCGACTATGAGTTATTTGACTTGAGTTTTCAGAGAGGAATCTCTTCCTCAAGTTTTTGGGCTTGAGTTAAGATTCCTTCCTGAACAGTCTCAGTCAGGGACTCGAGTTAGCCTCCTCCTTAAGGGCTTTAACCTCCTTTTGGAGGGGTATAACCTGAATGTTTGACTTAGCCAACTTGCGAGACAGATAAGAAATTATGTCACATGAATCAAATTCAGAATAGCCACTTATAGTGAGTTTACCTTCTTGAGAGATGGATATTGATTCATTGCTTTGTTTTGGCTCTTCTTCAGATTCGGACTCAGACTCGATCTCGGTAAGGCTCGATTGAGATCATTTTTCTTCGTCCGATTCTTCCGATGATTTAGACAACACACCTTCTAAGACCTTAATGTCAGAAGTCTCTTCATGTAGGTTGATTAGCTTCTCCTAAATTTCTTTAGCACAATTGAAGGATCGAACCTGCTTCAATTCTTCTTTGGTTAGGCCACATTATAGGATTACTGTTGCCTTGGCATCGGTCTCAATCTTCCTCAGTGTTTGTTCATCCAATTTGTTCCAGGAAATTGATGTTCCATCTTCCATGGGGAATGTTTACCTGGTTTGGATTATCATCCACAAATCCAGATGGGCCTTTAAGTGAAACTCTATTAGATCCTTTTAAGATCTGAAATTCTCACAGGAGAATAGAGGTGAACGGGTTATGTTCCATTCTTGATAGGTCATTCAAGATAAATCTCGCATACAAGAAAAGCAACAATGAATATACCAAGACTTGGTCTTGGATTGGTAGTGCGAGAGAAGGAAAAAAATTCAAAAAGTGTTGCATGAATTTCGAGGCAAAATAATAATAAATTATTAATAATAAAAATTTATGAAATTTTTTTCTAAATTGATGGTTATAACGATTCATGCTTATGGTGAAAAAAATGAGAATTTAAAATTAAAAAAGGCGAAAAAATCCAAAAACAATATGAATTGCTCGAATGGTGGTTTCACCGATTCAGAGCAACCCTGCTTTGATACCAATTGTAGGATCGAGATAGAGCGATAGGGGGGGTGAATATCACTTTAAAAATATTTTAGATGTTTCGAACAATCGAGTACGCAGTGGAAAACAAAACACAACACGCTAACACAAGTCAGTTTTACTTGCTTCGGACTCTTAACACAAGTCCAGTATGTCATATGCTTATGTTTATGTCAAGAACTATGCCATGTCAAGTATGTTATGTGCTTATATTTTATGTCAAGTACTTCTTATGCCATGAGCTCTATGTACTTCCATTTCATGTTAAGCACTTCTATATGATTATGCATTTCATGTCAAATGCTTTATGAATACATTCTCATGATATGCTTTTGTTATATGTTACACTCTCTATATTATGCCTTTCTATTGACATATGTGACGTATGGTTTTAGTAAGTAGGAAAGAGTCTTACTAAGCCTATGTGTTTATAAGTTTTACTTTCTTATACCGCAGATCAAGCAAGAGGATACTAAGCTATGAGAAGCAGTAGGAGGGGCAAGTGTGTGTGTGTGTGGCAGTGACATGGCAAAAGAAAAAGAAAAGATCCTATTACTCATAATTGTCATATGTCTCATGTTTTGCATTGTCACCTTTCAACTTTAGTTTCATGCTAGACTTTATGATGGTTTTCTAAAGAACAACTTCTTATGTTTTGCATTGTTAACTTTAGTTCCATGCTATACATTATGTTGGCTTTTAGCTTGATGGTAGGGTAAGTTATGTTTAATGCAAGCATATTCAAGAATGTTATGTCTCACATGTTATGTCTTATTCTTTTCATGTTATGACAATGCTAAGTTTACCAAGTAACCATGTTTAAGAATGATAGCTAAAACAAGTTTACATGATTCAAGTGTTAGTTGCATGGTTTAAATACACATGTATAAAGTTTAAAATTATTCCGTTGCATTAAGATCTCCATTTGCATGTATGTATGTTAGCGTAATGCCACCGTCCGCCTACATCATAGGGCTGGAAGGGCGGGCGTTACACCCTAGTTCCTTTCAGGCGCCTAAGTGCCGACGTGGCTCCTCCACTCAGCACTCGCCACACAAGCTTGACCGTTGCGCCAACTCAGCCACCCACTGCCAGCTCCCAGGCGCCTGAGTCCCATTCAGGCGCCCTAGTCCAACTGGTCTAACTTTTTAGCCGGAACAAGGGTTAGTTCCATACAATAATATAAACCAAATAGATGCAAGTATGGATTCACAGCTAGTGCTATCTTGGTCCTAACTTTTAGGTTTCACTTGAAACCCTAGGTCAGATTGACGCCTACTGTTCCCTCCTCGGGGAACGCGTCCTCACCTAGTCCTCTCAGGAGAGTGTACCTGCTGCCACCCGGAACCTCCGGTTGGACTTTTGCTCAGCCTTCGAGGACTTGGAACTCGATGACGTTCAACCTCGACCTGTCTCGACTCCTGTCTGCAATCTCTACTCGACAAAGTCTTCTGCTCGGTCCCCCGGACAAAGACTTTGTGATTGACTTCACTCACCAAGTCTTCGTTGCCCGATCCTCGACCAGGACTTCATGCTCAACCCTACAGGTCAAGACTTCTTGCCTAACTTACCTAGGACTTTCCTGTAAGCTTCACAAGTTCATCAGTACAAATAAACCAGCTTAACTTGAACCTTTTTCCATTTATGAAAACAAGGTTTGATATGGTGCTTTCGGCACCAACACTATAGATTGAGTTAGTGCTATACTTTTGAAGCACTCAAAAAAAACATTTGAATTAAATAGGGGATAAGCAGCTTCGTGAGTGGAAACTAGCAATTTGCCTCTTTGAGACTGAGTTAGGATATTGGGAAAATGAGTGCTAAGCTTCCCTTGATCGGAGCATGCCTTTGAGACCATGGGCAATTTGAAAGGAATGAACCAAGTTTGTGGCAGGTAAGTGTCTATTGCCGAAACTATAAGGAAATCAGTTAGATGATGACTTCACTAGGCAAGTATGTGATTTATGCTGGTGCCTATCGCCATACCCAGGCCATGCTACCCTCGGCAAGAGGCGCATGGTAGGGTCGTGCCTCCTGGCACGACCCCATGCCCAGGCCGTGCCCCCTAAGCACGACCCCTGCCTGGGTCATGCCGCTATACCGAAAGGGGCATGGTAGGCTCGTACCCGTAGTACAGCCTGTGTGCAGGGGGCACGACCCTACCTGGGTCGTGCCCCCCCCCCCCCCCCCCTTGGCGTGCCCCTTTTGGGGGTTTCTCCATTGGGAAGAATCCATCTCTTAGCCATCCCTCTCTTCTTTGGAGACATCCACCAGCTACACGATGCTCTCAATCCTCCTAATCTCTCAAGGTTATGGATTGCTTCCGATGGCATCGCGCTCCAAGGATAAATACTTCTTCTCTCCTTTCTCTTGTTTGGGTTTAAATTGCTTCCTTACTTACCTTAGGTTCTCTTGTCATGCTTAAAGAGTAGATTCTCCATGTTCTAGGATTTAGGGAGTAGTTGTGATGCCTATTGAAGTAAAACACTATGGCTATGTTAAACCTTTGTGTGGATGACATGTTCATGCATTATTCTTGTTTGATGAAATGCCTATATGAAGAGTTTATAGTTTATTTCTTAGAGTATATGCTTTAATATAGTGTTTGATTAGTTGGATGTATGGAATGGTCTCCATGTAGGGGAAATCTCAAGGTTGTATGCCCGGGGAGCCTTATGTGACAAGATTAATTATTTTAATCGGATAACTTTGAGCATTACATTGAAAGAAGACCACTCCCATGTAAGGAAGATCCTAATCGGGAATTAGTGTGTTCCCTAATTTTGTGTTAGGAGATGACTTGTGTTACTTGAAATCGTATGACCGGAGAGCCCTTCGTGATAAGGGTAATCCTTTAATTGGAAATTTCAAGTTACCCCGTCTATCTAATGATACTAAATGTCATGGGGAGACACTCTGGTGTGACATGCACGATGTCATACCGACAATTAGTTAGGCTTTCTACAAGGCATGGACGTAAAAACCAAGGCTCTAGCTACCCATAGGTTGTCAATAACCATTACAACGAAATCTAGAATCTAGAACATTCTACTCACACAAGCCCTTCCTCACTCAACTCTCTCCTAGCTCCTCCTCTCTCCCTCTTCTTTCTCACTCTAGCTCTCATCCAAGCTTGCAATCGCTCACACTCCCAACCAATCTAGGTAATTTGCTTTGCAACCCTCTACTGCTTACCTCATCAGTCCCTATGTATACGATATCTTTTATTCTACTTAAAAATATTCTCGTGCACTTCCAAGGCGACTGCTATGTTTTTGGCACCGTTGTTGGAGACTGAATAGAGCAATATTAGTAGACTAGCATTTGAGTTAGCCTAGACATTTCTTTTCTTTTTGTGTGAATACTTTTTGCTTGCTTTTTCTTAGTCTCTTTCTCTTCTCTTTGCATCTCCTTCACCACTGCATGTCTATCCTAGTTTGACTGTTATTTTTTTAAGATCAACATGTTTTCTTTGAATGCTCAAGTGGATGCTCTAATTCAAAGGTTTGATAATATGATTACTGTGAATTCTACTAATATTTGTTGTGAGATTTGTGGCACAACAAGTCATGTCAGAGATAACTGGCTAAAACTATTTGACCATTCACATGGCAGTGGGGTGCCCCCCCCAACTTCAGTCAGAGTCTTTCTCTTCTTTTCTATTTCCTAAAGCCTAACCTCCACTTGATTTTCTTGTCTAATTTTTTTTTATGCAGAATTCAAAGCCAAGAAAGAGTGTAGATAGAAGGGTGACAAGAAAGGATTCGAGGAGATTCTCATGTGTACCACTTGGTAACATCCTTCACCTTAAAACCCCCTTTACTCTTGTATTTTGTTTTTTTTTCTGAGACAATGAAAGGATTAAGTCGGGGGGGGGGGGTGTATATATGTTGGGCAATAGTTTAGTTTATGTTTTTTGCATAATAAAATTTTTCTAGTGGCATCGTATGTACATTATGTAGGATTGAGATTGAGCGATATAGGGGGGAGGGGTGAATATCACTTAAAAAAACTTTGGATTTAACAAAGGAAAGTACACAGCGGAAGCTTTGAGAGTAAGCGTATGAGTTAGAGGCAGAGGGAAAGCAGCGGAAACAAGAAACAAAACAAGATCGCTAATTCCGGTTGGTTTTACTTTCTTCGGAGTCTTGACCAACTTCTAATGCAAGGCCCACGATCCTTGATCGTTTACATTGGGAGTTACTAAAAATTGCAAGAATGTATACTAGTTACAAATTGCAGTGTGCAATAAAAAATGAACAAATATATCGACTCCTAAAATGAGTGAACAGATCTTCATTTGGAGAGTCGGACGGTGTTTCAGCATTATTGGATCTTCGATCGTGCAACACACAGAAGAAGAAAGTGATCGCAATGTGTTGATATGTGTCTTGGACTACTGCTCTCTGACCCCTTTTTATACTAGTTACTTAGGCGCTTGAATGGCCATTAGGCGCCCCCATCGTACAATATCGGGTGGAAACTCTTTTATGCTGCCCGATCAAATTCTATCCTAGTCAGGCGCCTGAGTCCCTTTCTAGCGCCTGAGTGCTGATGTGGATCTTCCACTCAGCACTCGCCACGTCACCCAGGAATCTAACCATTGCGCCAGCTCAACCACCGTCTGCCAGCATTCAGGCGCCTGAGTCCCATTCAGGCGCCCCAGTCAAGCTAATTTCTCCTTTTAGCTGTAACATGGGTTAGTTCCATACATCCAATAATATATAATGAGCACATGTATGAATCACATCTAGTGTTATCTTGGTCCTGACTTTCAGGTTTCATACGAAACCCTAGGGCGGACTGACACCTACTGTTCCCTCATTGGGGAACGTGTCCTCAATTACTCCTCTTAGGAGAGTTTACCTGTTGCCACCCGGAACCTCCGGTTGGACTTTTGCTCGGCCTCCGATAATCCAGAACTCGACGACGTTCGACCTTGACCCATCTTGATTCCTATCCATGATCCCCGCTTGGCAAAGTCTTCTGCTTGGTTCCCCAGACCAAGTCTTCATGCTCGGCTTCACTCGCCAAGTCTTCATTGCCCGATTCCCGACCAGACTTCGTGCTCAACCCTACAGGTCAAGACTTCTTGCCTAGCTTACCTAGGATTTTTCTGCAATCTCCACAAATCCATTAGTACAACATACCAGCTTAACTTGAACTCTTTGCCACTTATCAAAACAAGATTCGATCTGGTGCTTCCGGCACCAACAATCTCCCTCTTTTTGATTATGGCAACCCAGTTCAAAATTAAGCTAAAATATGTTTTAATATGGAAATGAAATTTCTTTTAAGCTCTCCCCCTTAACCAGTTATCTCCCCTAGATCATTTAACAGTTGTGTTTATAGAGGAGATTTTTTAAAGTAGACTTAGTCTTATTCAAGTGTGAAAAAGTTTAGAGACTAAGTTAACTTTTGAAAAGCTGTAACTAATAAAAAATACTTGTTAGTACATTCGTTTCGAAAAACTAAGTGCTTTTCAAAAACTTAGTATGAAAAAGAAATTAATTTTTCAAAATGCTGAGTCATTTAAAAATAGGTTCTAAGCATTTAAAAAAAATAGTTTTTGAATGACCAAGTTAAATCTAAAACTTTTTGAAAATACTAAGTATTTTGAACTCTTTTTCTTTTGAAAATATTTTGAATTTTTTAAACCATTTTGAACTTTTCTTTCCACTTTGAAAAAGCTAAACACTTTGAAAAACACTTATCAACTTTGAAAAACATTGAGAAAACACTAAACATTTTGAAAACTTTTCTTTTAAAAATAAAAAAAAATTGTTTTAACCACTCTAACCACTTTGAACTCTTTTTTTTCTCTCCCCATTTGCCATATATCAAAATCATGTAAATAATATAAGGGTAAGAATAGAAAAAATTGACTAAACTATTCACAACAAAAATGGCTAAGTGTATCAGAGCGAGTAATTTTTAAGCAAAAAAAAAATGTCTAAGTCTAGGCTAAGTCTAAGTTAAGTATGGACACCTTTATTTTGAGTCCAAGCATGAATAATAAAAAAAATTGAAAATAATTTTAAATAAAAAATAACGTCAATTTCTTTTAGGCATCTATCTAACCTTTTGAGCTACTTGCTGACTATAATAAACAGTAATTTTCACTTAGGTTAGTTAAGTCAAGTGTATTTCATAAATCAGCTCAGTTAGCTAGAATACTTGACTTGATTAATTTGAATTGTATTTATAACGCCCCTAACTTATGTCGATGCACTGATTTTGAAGAATCTAAGTCTAGGGCAACAGTCCTAAGCATCTCAACCCAGTCTAGATTGTCAATCAAGTTAATCCTAATGTGCTTGTGAGATGCTAGCTTCTAAATCTATAGGAACATGCACACTAGGGTTAATCCTATGCTAAGTCCATGTCGAAGAAAGACCCTAGTTTTGAAGGGGGTAATTTTGAAGTCAAGGTAAAACTAAGTATTGAAAAAATATAATAAATTTTGAAAATAAAGTTTTGAAATTTGAGATAAAGTTTTTGAAACCATTTTTAAAATCAAAAACAGACTTTGATTTTTAAAAGATAGATAAGAGTTTCGATATTCAAATTCAAATTAAAATCAAATATTGAAATCCTACTCTACTAAGCACATTCCAAGCTGCCTTCTTAATGAACTGAGCTCGAACTCAGGTAAGGGTTTAGTGAAAATGTCTGCTAGATTAGATTTGGACTCTATATATTGAAAGACAATTTCACCCTAGTTATGTGGTCCCTAACAAAGTAATGTTTCACTTCTATATGTTTAGTTATAGAATGGTGGATTGGGTTTTTGGTAAGGTTTATAGAACTGATATTATCAATAAAGACTTTAGTTTGTGTATAATCTAGGTTAAAATCCTTAAGGGTATGCATCATCCATAAAAGTTAAACTACACATTCCCCTAAGGCAACATACTATGCTTCAGTTGTAGATAAGGCAACACAATGTTGCTTTCTACTACACCAACTAACTAGACTCTGATCCAACAATTGACAGCTCCCACTTATACTTTTTTTTATCTAGTTTACAACCTGCATAGTCTGAGTTTGAATATCCTAATAATTCAAAATTGGAAGTCCTATGGTGCCAACTACCAACATTTAGGGTGCCCTTAATATATCTAAGGATTCTATTAACTGCAGTTAAGTGAGACTCCTTAGCACAGGTTTGGTACCTGACACAAATACCTACTGCAAAAAGGATATCAGGTCTACTAGCAGTTAGGTAAAGTAAGCTCCCTATAGCACTTCTATATTACTTTAAGTCAACTAGCTTACGTTCAAAGTCATTATCTATTTTAGCATTTGTGGCCATAGGAGTACTTAAGTCTTTTGAATTTTCCATTTTGAATTTCTTAATCAATTCTTTTGCATATTTTGATTGATGAACATAATTTCTATCTCTTGTTTGTTTAATTTGGAGTCCTAAAAAGAAGGTTAGTTCACCTACTAACTCATTTCAAATTCACTTTCCATAATTTTAATAAATTATTTTAAAAATTAGTATTAGTTGATCCAAAAATTATATCATCTACATAAATTTGGGTTATAAAGATGTCTTTTTCTAAGGCCTTAACAAATAGGGTTGAGTCAATTTAGCCTTGGTTAAAATCCTTAGAAATTAGATAAGTGGATAGTCTTTCATACCAACCCTTAGGTGCTTGTTTTAAACCATAAAGAGCTTTTCTATGTTTGAATACCTGGTTATGGTAGTCTAAATCTTCAAAACCTAGGGGTTGTCCTACATAGACTTCCTCTTTTATAAATCTATTCAGGAAGGCAGACATAATATCCATTTGGTATAATTTGAATCCTCTATGGGTTGCAAAGGTAGCAGTATTCTAATTGATTCACGTCTAGCTACAGGGGCATAAGTTTCATTATAGTCTAACCCCTTAACTTGACTAAAACCTTTAGCCACTAAGCGAACTTTGTTACTCATTATTTCACCTTGGTCATTCAACTTATTCCTAAACACCCACTTAGTGTCTATAATGGACTTACCTTCAGGTTTAGGTACTAAGTCCCAGACTTGGTTTCTATCAAGTTGGGATAGTTCCTCCTGCATAACAATGATCCAGTCTGGGTCAGGTAAGACCTCTTCTATGGTCTTAGGTTCAATCTTTGAAATCAGTGCAACCTGACTTAGTTTTCTATAGGAGGACCTTGTTCTGGCCCTTAAGGTTGGATCACCCATAATTTGGTTAGTTGGGTGATTTAGTCTAGGTTTCTTAGGTCTCTTAGAACTTGGTTCAACTACCAGTCCGATTAATAGGTTTTACGTTGGTTCAGGGACCGGTTCGGTAGGTAACACTAAATTTGGTTCAGGGACCAGTTCAGTAGTTAAGTCTAAGACTGGTTCAGGAACTGATTCAATTGGTGAGTTAGTAATTTGGTCTGGTCTAGACTCATCATCTTTTAGATTAGTTAAGTTGGGTAGATTTGAGTTAGATTGATTGGTTGGGTTAGATTGGTTTTCTTCATCAAATATTATATTAGTAGATTCTTCAATCTTAAGGGTTTGTTTGTTATAAACTCTATAGGCCCTACTTGAGGTTGAGTACCCTAAAAATATACCAAGGGTAGACTTGGATTGGAATTTACCTAAGTAGTCTTTTGTGTTTAAGATGTGAACTTTAAAGCCAAAGACCCTTAGATAATGTAGGTTGGGTAGTTTATAATAATATATTTTATAGGGTGTCTTATTATGTCTTTTATTGATTAGGACCCTATTTTGAATGTAGCACGCAGTGCTAACTGCTTTTGCACAAAAATGGTTAGCCATGTTATATTCATTAAGCATGGTCCTAGTTGCTTCTTGGAGGGTTCTATTTCGTCTTTCAACTAGGCCATTTTGTTGAGGGGTCCTAGGGCAGGAGAATTCATGAAAGTATCCATTTGTGATGCAGAATTCAGTAAATTTTAAGTTTTCAAATTCACCCCCGTGATCACTTTGAATTCTTTTAATTTTGGTATCTTTTTGTTTTTCACAGATTTTTGTTAAAGTTCTAAATGAATCAAGACATTGATCTTTGATTTTTAATAAATTGGACCCAAGTGAATTTAGAATAGTCATCAATTATAACTAAGCAGTACTGGTTTTCACTTAGTGACTTGACTCCGTGAGAATCAAATAGGTCCAGGTGTTGGATCTCAAGTATAGATTGGGTCAGGTCAGGCTGGGTAAGTTTGTGGGTAGCCTTGGTTTGTTTATCTTGTTGACATGGACCACAAACTGAATTTTCAAGATTCCTAAGTTTGGGTATACCCTTTACTAGTCCTTTTTGGCTGAGTCTGGAGATTAGCTTTAAGTTGACATGTCCTAATCTCTTATACTAGAGTTTAGTTTCTTCTACTTGAGTCTGATAACACTTAAGTGAGGTAGGTAGGTTTGTGACATGAATGTTATTTTTCCTATGTCCTTTTAAGGTAACCTCTGAGTCTTATAAATTCTTAATCAGGTAGTTTTGGTTGGTAAAAGTGACTAAGTATCTAGTATCACAGAGCTGACTAATACTGAGTAAATAAAATTTAAAACTATCAACCAAAAGGACCTTTTTGATAGTAAAGTCGGAGCTCAGTTCAATGTTACCTGAACCGATTACCTTAAGTGTAACGTTTTTGCCAAACGCCACTGTTCCTAGGTTCTTGTATTTTAGTTTGGTGAACTTTGCATAGTCTCCAGTCATATGTCTGGAGAACTCACTAGCTAACATCCACTGATCCAAATTTTTATGTTCCTACACATAAAGTCGCTTAGTTTGGATCCAGTTTAATAGAAGTATAGGATAGGTTGTTCAAGTTCACTTGCCTAATCTGTCTCACCAAATTTAAGTGATCAAGCATGATAAATCTATGTTGATTTTGTGAGATAGAGTTCAGTCTAACCAGTTTGATCTGATTAGCTGTATTGAACAAAAAAAATTGAAAAAGATTGAGAAAAGTTTGAAAACAAATTTTTGAATTTTTTTTGAAAAAGATTAAGAAAAATTTGAAAACGAATTTTTGAAAGAGATAAAGATAAATTTGAAAAAGAATTTTTTCAATGAGAAAAAATTAATAAGATTTGTATTGATCTAACTTTTATTCATCTTAACCATCTCACTCATTTCTAAGTGACAAAACAGAGATCCTTATTTATTTTGTGAGATGCTTTCTATTTTATCTTGAAAATTAGGTTATGCCTAAGATATGGTTGAACCATGAGTTAGATTCAGATTTAAGAATTAGTTATTTAAAAATAAATTTCAATATTCGACTTCCAGGTCTTGGCGAGGCACAGGGGCCTTCTTTGGCCTTAGCCTTATTGGATCAACAACCCATTCCTAGACAAAGCCGCATAAAGAAATAGTTTTTTTAAATTTCTCATTCAGAAACCTTGGTCTAACTAGTCGAGGATGTAGTGAGGTAGCTTCAGCTAATTCCACCGGACTAAGAAGACCAAATAGGAGACACCTTCCCCTACTTGACTCCCTAGAATGCTTTCCTAACGTACTATCAACTCGCCCCACCCTAATACTAGGTTGTGCAAAATTCAATAAGATCTAATCCTTAACTAACCATTTTTAATCCTAAGCATGATAATTGCAGGAAAAAATGTAAATAAACAAGCATCAAGGAAGGTATTCAAAAAACTATCTAACCATATAAATAGTTTTATTGGCTTCCCCTGGATCGTATTCTCGATATGGTCTATCTAAGTAATAGATATGATCCTTAGGAATCCAATATTGATTTGGTCCGGCTTGATTAGTCAAGCATAGTTTGGGACCCATGCTTGGACTCGGGTGCTAGGGCGGTTAATTACTGAGTAGTAGGACCTAACTCGCGAATTGGATTAAAGCCAATTCCAGATCGATTTAGAACATATTTCTATTTTCCAAGAATCATATATGATTCTTGGAACGCAGGGTAAATTGTTCCAAATTTGCTCTGAGTTCTTTGACTTGAGCCTTCAGGGAGGAATTCTCTTCTTTAAGTCTTTGGACTTGAGTTAAGGTTTCTTCCTGAACTTGCTCAGTCAAAGGACTCAAGCTGGTGTCTTCCTTAAGGACTTTTACCTCCTCTCAGAGAAACCTGACCCGGTCATTAGACTTAGCTAGTTTACGAGATAAGTAGGAAATTAACTCGTAAAGATCCAGTTTGGAAAACCCCGTTACCTTAAGTTGGCCTGTTTCCGACAGTGAGACAGTTTCGTGCTCCATTTCTTCATCCGATTCGGAGTCGATGTCAATCTCGTCTTTAGCCATTAGGGCGAGGAGGTTGGAGTGTGTTGGTTCATCCTTGTCCGATTCTGAAGATGACTCATCCCAGGTTGCTTGCAACGCCTTCTTCCTCTGTTGCTTCTTTGTCTCCTTCGCGTTCGAGCACTTGGACTTGAAGTGCCCCTTCTTTCAACACCCATAATAGGTGATATCACTTTGTTCTTTGTTTCAGCCAGATTGTCCTTTGGTTGTCTCATTTTCTTCTTCTTTTGGTCCTTTCGAGCTCTAAACAGCTTCCGGACAACGTTCACAAGCTCCACCAGCTCTTCCTCTTTAGATTCTGAGACAAAATTCGGTTCCAATTTCGGTGACTTCATCTTGATTTTTCCTGCAATCAAAGTCACACCTTTCTCTACAAGTGAACCATTAATCTGCACATGTAACTCAAATTTAGAAAATAACTCATCTAATTTTATTTTCGAAAGGTCCTTAAAAACTTTGTAGGCATCAACCATAGATGCCCACAGCGAGTTTATAGGGAATGAATTTAATGTATACCTAATTAGATCTCTATTTTTGATCGTGTGGTTGATAATGTGTAGTCCGTTCATAATTTCTTAAATCCAAGCGTGCAGTTGGTAAGTAGTTTCTCCATCCTGCATTTTTAGATTATATAGTTTATTCAACAAAAGATCGCGACGACTCACCTTAGTGTTGGAGATTCCTTCGTGGAGTTCTATGAGTTTGTTCCAGAGTTCTATGGCTTTGTTGAAGGGTCCGACAATGTTAAGCTCCACCTTTGTAAGTCCGCATTGGAGGGTCTGTGTCGCCTTTGCGTTAGCTTGAATTCTCTTCTTGGCAGCAATATCCCATTTGTCGTAGCTTAGTACCACCCCTTGCTCGTCTCTTAGAAGGTCGAATCCGATTTGGATTATTATCCACATGTCCACCTGAGTTTTCAGGTGGACTTCCATCCAGCTCTTCCAATACCCGAAGTCTTCCCCAGAGAAGAGAGGGGGGTGAGTAGTACTGTAGCTCTCTTGTAAGAACATAAGAATAGTAGAGAAAAATCCGAACTTGTAAACACAAAACCAAAAGAATGTACCAAGACTTTTGTTTTGGATTAGCAGTGCGGGGAAAAAAATGTGACCGAAGTGAACTAAAAGAAATGGCAAAATTATCCTTTAATAAAAAACTATGAAAAATCTAAAAAGTGCTCAAGTGGTGGTTTAACCAAAATTGAGCATCCCCTACTCTAATACCAATTGTAGGATTGAGATTGAGCAATACTAGAGGGATGAATATCGCTTAAAAAAACTTCGAATTTAACACTTAAATAAAGTAAGCAATGTACACAATGAAAGCTTTAGGCGTAGGAGTTAGAGAGAGAGAGGGAAAGCAGTGGAAACAAGAAACAAAACAAGATCTCTAACTCCGGTTGACTTTACTTGCTTCGGAATCTTGACCGGCTCCTATTGCAAGGCCCACGATCGTTGATCATTTACTTTACGCATTACTAAAAATTGCAAGAATGTTTACAAGTTACAAATTGAAGTGTGCACTAAATATGAACAAATATACCGACTTCTGAAATGAGTGAATAGATCTTCATTTAGAGAGTCGGATGACGTTTCAGCGTTATTGGATCTTCGGTCGCGCAACACACAGAAGAAGAAAGTGATTGCAGAGTGTTGATTTGTGTCTTGGACTAGTGCTCTCGACCCCTTTTTGTACTACTTACTCAGGCGCCTGAATGACCATTTAGGCGCCCTTGTAGCAGCGTATTAGGCAGAATCTCTTATTTGTTACCTGGTCAAATTCTATCCTAGTCAGGCGCCTGAGTCCCTTTCAGGTGCCTGAGTGCTGACGTGGCTCTTCCACTCAACACTCGCCACGTCACCTAGGAATCTGACCGTTGCGCCAGCTTAGCCGCCGTTTGCCAGCACTTAGGCGCCTGAGTCCTATTCAGGCGACCCCAGTCAAGTTGCTTTCTCCTTTTAGCTGCAACATGGGTTAGTTCCATACATCCAATAATATATAATGAGCACATGTATGAATCACAGCCAGTGCTGACTTGGTCCTGACTTTTAGGTTTCATATGAAACCCTAGGTCGGATTGACACCTACTGTTCCTTCACCGGGGAACGCATCTCACCTACTCCTCTCAGGAGAGTTTACCTATTGCTACCCGGAGCCTCCGGTTAGACTTTTGCTCGGCCTCCGAGAACCCAAAAATTGACGACGTTCGACCTCGACCCATCTCGACTCCTGTCTGCGATCCCCGCTCGGCAAAATCTTCTGCTCGGTCCCCCAGACCAAGTCTTCATGCTCGGCTTCACTTGCCAAGTCTTCGTTGCCCGATCCTCGACCAGGACTTCGTGCTCAACCCTGCAGGTCAAGACTTATTGCCTAACTTGCCTAGGACTTTCTTGCAATCTCCACAATCTATTACTACAACATACCAGATTAACTTAAACTCTTTGCCACTTATCAAAACAAGGTTTGATCTGGTGCTTTCGGCACCAACACTTTACTGTTATGATTGTCTTGTTTTCAAGTAGATGCTCATGCATTTTATTTCTTCATTTATGCTATCAGTGATTTATGCTAGTATGTCAAGTGAATGCTTTCCTCTATCTTCATTAGTGGGAAATGAGCATTACTTTATTAAGCTATTTGAGTTTAGCCTAGTTTTACGATCTCTCTCCACTTTGTTTATTTTTGAAAAGTTCATTACTTGATAAATAATTATAATTCATAAGACTTGTTAGTACTTGTATCTTATGGTGATTTTCAAACTGCATTTTGGTTACTGGATATGGCTCGAATCATTAAAGCTCATTTGGAAAAATCTTTTCCCATTATGCTTGTATAAATTAGAACTATAGATTGAGTTAGTGCTATACTTTTGAAGTACTCAAAAAAATATTTGAATTGAATAAGAGAATAAAAATAGTTTCGTAATTGGAAACTAGCAATTTGACTCTTGGATACCTAGTTAGGTTACTGAGGAAATGAGTGCTAGGCTTCTCTTGATCTGAGCACGCCTTTGAGACCACGGACAGTTTGAAAGGAATGAACTAATCATGCGGTAGGTATGTGTCTATCGTCGGGGCTAGAAAGAAACCAGTTGGACGATGACTTACTAGGCAGGTAAGTGATTTATGCTAGTTCCTATCGCATGCCTAGGCCATGCTAACATTGCTGAGAGGTACACAGTAGGACCGTGCCTCTTGCACGACCCTATGCCCAGGTCGTGCCCCCTAGCACATCCCGTATGTAGGGGGCATGGTAGGGTCGTGCCCCCAAGCATGGTCCCTTCCTGGGTCGTGCCCCCTTGGCACTACCCTTGCCTAGGTCGGGCCCCCCTGGTACACCTCCTGCTATAAAAGGGGAAACCCTCTCCTTTGCAAAGGGGAGGAGGTTTTCTCTGTTTTTGGGGGTTTCTCCCTTGGGGAGAATCCATCTTGTAAGTACCCCTAGTTGGTTTTGATGTGATCAACTGATTTAAGTTAGGTGCTGGTGTGTTTAATCCCTATGTCTAAGTGTACAAGAACTTAGGAGCGTAGGAAGTCGAGCGGAAGACGCAACGGTCGAGAAGGATGACACGGAAAGGGAGCTGACGGGCTCAGTGCATCCGAGGGACGCGGAGCTCTGCGGAAGAGTACATCGGTAGAATTTAGAAGGACGTGCACGATGTCTGAGGGATGAGAAGCCGGGAGGAGGTACGCTCGAGGGATGAAAGGCTGGAATCGGGTTCGGGTAAGCCTAACTCCGGTTAAGCCAAAAATCACCTAAGAAGGCGAAGCAAGTCATGCCAGAGACGGGTCAACATTGGCTGACCAAAGTCACTGCTGGGCTCCCGTAAGTTCACAGGCGCCTAGGAGTTTGGGCACTTGACCACTAGGCGCCTGAACAACTCAGGCGCCTGTGTGCTATCAGACGCCCAAGAAAGCAAATTCCAGCCATTTGTGACCATTGTCTTTGGATAATGCCTTGGACCACATGTCAGGCGCCCAAGACCTCTCAGGCGCCCAATATCCACCACTTCAGCAAACGGATATATTTCACCGGAGCTATAAATAGACTCCTAAAGCTCAGTTTGTTTCATTCATTGCATTCCAAGCACTAACAAATGAGTTTAGAATAGTTTTTCTTTCTTTTTTCTGGGCTTTCCATGTGTAAGAGGCTTCTACACCCAAAGGAGATATATTCAGGATAATCGAGCCATATCCAAAAACCGCTTTTTCGCATCGCGGAAACCCCGAAAGCCCCAATAGAAAGGATCCGAGCGAAGAAAACCATTTCAAAAATTTACGAGTGCTCGTTTACATGCTTCAAAACCGATCT
This sequence comes from Boesenbergia rotunda, assembly GCA_024364735.1. Classification (NCBI taxonomy): domain Eukaryota; kingdom Viridiplantae; phylum Streptophyta; class Magnoliopsida; order Zingiberales; family Zingiberaceae; genus Boesenbergia; species Boesenbergia rotunda. The sequence goes on from JAGFNQ010005349.1 coordinate 249,810, forward strand.
ACAACCTAGATCTATTAGAGAAGAGAAAAACTACCTTCGATACGTGCCCCGCAATTCCCGCTCGCTCCTTGGTTGGTGTCGGATCTCAAGGATGCAAAGTAGCAACCCTCTAGAAGCATCCACACAAGCAAGAGAGTGGAGAGGAGAGCCCAAAAGTGTGCTAGCACTTTTGGGGTCTCGGCAAGATGAGAGGAGAGGGAGAGCCAAAACCGAAAAACCAAGTTGGGAGAAAACTCAATCACACACAAAAACCTCATTTTGTGTGTATAAGTGGCAGGCCACTTAATGGCCATTATTGGCCATTAAGTGGCCGGCCACCACCTTTGGTAACCCCCTTATTTGAATTCAAAATTCAAATAGGGAGGTTACTTAGCCTTGATGATGATGCCAAGTCATCACTCGGTCAAGTCAAGGTGATGTGGCTTGAGTCAAGTCAAACTTGCCTCTTATGGACTTTCCATATTTAGCCAAAGTCAAACTTTGACTTCATTATTCTCCCATGATTAGATTCATCCAACACTTGGATCAAACTCGAGTCCAACTCAAGTTGTCTAATTTGAGTCAAGTCAAACTTGCCTTTTATGGACTTTCCATATTTAGCCAAAGTCAAACTTTGACTTCATTATTCTCCCATGATTAGATTCATCCAACACTTGGATCAAACTCGAGTCTAACTCAAGTTGTCTAATTTGAGTCAAGTCAAACTTGCCTTTTATGGACTTTCCATATTTAGCCAAAGTCAAACTTTGACTTCATTACTCTCGGTCCATCATATGGACTTATTCTCCATCTATTGCACTATGTGTGTGACCCTATAGGTTCTTGTAACGTTGGCAATGCCCTTAAACCTATTTAAGGACATAAGCAATGAGAGGTATCTAGCAACACATCATTGCTACCCAAGTTACAAGAATGTCGAGATCCAACATCACCATTGTGACTAATAATTGTGACCATCACAATATGTGACAACGTCCTTCTATCCTCGATATCTAGATTGATCTTTCATGAGGCATAGACCGTGTCATCCTCCAATCAATCTATGTGTCTTGAACTCCAAGTACACTCACTATAATCAAATAAGCTCAATATCTCATATTGCCTTATTTGGGCATGGCCATGCACTTAGTGATCTCACTCTATCAAGACTATGATATCTCTCCCGTCATATAGGAGGGATAGATCCCATCTACATCACTCACATCCCTCCGCATAATTTGTTACATACCCAGTAATCGCCTTTACAGTCCACCCAGTTACGGGTGACGTTTGACGAAACCAAAGTACATAACTCCTTATGTAGGGAACTATGGTGACTTCAGGTCTAAGGACTAATAGTCATACTAATAGTCACATGAGAAAGTATATGACACTCATATAACGATCCATGATACTTTCTTATGGCGGGCCATTTAGTATACATTCTCTAATGTATACCCATGTGTCAACTTGATATCTCATATCCATGACTTGTGAGATCAAGTCATCATGTTGACCCACATGCTAGTCTATATGCATTAACATTATCCTTGAATGTTAATACTTGACTAGGAATCATTAAAAGTAGTGTTCTCTATATCATCTCACTATCGATTCAACTAATCGATTGATATAGATAAGAACCTTCTACTCAAGGACGTTATTATACTAAGTTATTTGGCACCAATACACATAAGTACAATAACCATAAGAAATGCCTTTATATATAAGAAATATATATACAAGAATATGATACAATGAGTCCAAAAAGTAATCATCATATGATTGGCTCTAGGGCTCTCATTAACAATCTCCCACTAGCACTAGTGCCAATCGCTGTAGTATCTAATACCCAATGACCTAGTGTGACCATCATGATTCATCTGTGCCAAAGCCTTGGTCAAGGGATCTGCGACGTTAGCCTCTGTGGGTACTCTGCAAATCTTCACATCTCCTCGATCGATGATCTCTCGAATGAGATGGAATCGCCGTAGTATGTGTTTGGACCGCTGGTGTGAGCGAGGTTCCTTAGCCTGCGCAATAGCTCCATTGTTGTCACAATAGAGCTCTACGGGATCAGCTATGCTAGGAACCACCCCAAGCTCAGTGATGAACTTGCGGATCCAAACTGCCTCCTTTGCTGCCTCTGATGCAGCAATATACTCAGCTTCTGTTGTAGAATCTGCAACTGTGTCCTGCTTCGAACTCTTCCAGCTCACAGCTCCGCCATTCAAGCAAAACACGAACCCTGACTGTGATCTGTAATCATCCTGGTCGGTTTGGAAGCTGGCATCAGTGTAACCCTTTACAACTAGATGCTCATCGCCTCCAAATATCAAAAAATATTCCTTAGTCCTTCTCAAGTACTTAAGGATATTCTTGACCGCTATCCAGTGATGTTCACCTGGATCTGACTGGTACCTGCTCGTCATGCTCAAAGCATACGAGACATCAGGACGAGTATAACATGGCGTACATGATAGATCCTATGGCTGAGGCATAAGGGATCTTGCTCATGCGGTCTCTCTCCTCTCTAGAAGAGGGACCTTGAGTCTTCGAAAGACTCACGCCATGTGACATTGGCAGATTTCCCTTCTTGGAATTCTGCATGGCAAACCGTTGCAAAACGGTATCAATGTATGTACTCTGACTTAGGCCAAGCAATCTCTTAGATTTATCTCTATAGATCTTAATGCCTAGAATGCAGGTTGCTTCACCTAAGTCCTTCATTGCGAAACAAGTCCCCAACCAAGTCTTCACAGACTGTAGCGAAGGGATGTTGTTCCCAATGAGTAGTATGTCATCTACATACAAAACAAGGAAGACAACTGTGCTCCCACTAACCCTTTTGTAGACACAAGGTTCATCTTCATTCTTGATGAAACCAAACTGTTTGATTGCATCATCGAATCGAAGATTCCAGCTTCGAGAAGCTTGCTTTAGTCCATAAAGGGACTTATGCAGCTTGCATACTCTACCAGTATGCTTTGGATCTACAAAACCCTCAGGTTGTGTCATGTACACTTCCTCGAGGAGGTTTCCATTCAGAAACGCAGTTTTGACGTCCATCTGCCAGATCTCATAATCGTGGTATGCTGCAATAGCAAGCAAGATCCTAATGGACTTGAACATCGCGACTGGAGAAAAAGTTTCATCATAGTCAATACCATGAATTTGCTTGAAACCTTTAGCTACTAGTCTACCCTTATAGGTATGTACAAGTCCATCCATGTCAGTCTTTCTCTTAAAGACCCACTTACACCCAATGGGTTTGACCCCTTCAGGTGGATCAACCAAAGTCCATACTTGGTTGGTGTACATGGAATCCATCTCGGATCTCATGGCCTCTAGCCATTTCTCAGAATCTGGGCTCATCACAGCTTCCTGATAGGTGGTAGGCTCATTCTTAATGATCATAACGTCATCATGGTCAGGCAAGAGAAATGAATATCTCTCAGGCTGACGACGTTCCCTATCAGACCTGCGAAGAGGTAGGTCTACCTGAACAGGTTGTTGTTCCACAACTTCTTGTGTAACAATCTCATCCACAACTTCTTGTGGTTCCTGTTCAGTATCCATCAAGGGCTCAGTGCTATGGTCGTTGTCTTGAACTTCTTCAAGATCAAACGAACTCCCACTAGTCTTTCTAGAAACAAAGTCCCTTTCTAGAAAGACCCCAGTCTTAGCAACAAACACTTTGTGCTGACTGGGAATGTAGAAGTAATATCCCTTAGTTTCCTTGGGATATCCCACGAAATAGCACTTATCGGACTTGGGTCCCAGTTTGTCTGAGACTTGACGTCTAACGTAAGCCTCACAACCCCAAACTCTCATGAAAGACATCTTGGGACTCCTCCCAGTCCATATCGTATATGGTGTCTTCAATACCGCCTTTGATGGAACACAGTTAAGTGTGAACGCTGCCGTGTCTAGAGCATATCCCCAAAAGGATATAGGAAGATCTGCGTGACTCATCATAGATCGTACCATATCTAATAATGTACGATTCCTCCTTTCAGATACACCATTCCACTGTGGTGTCCCAGGAGGAGTGAGTTGAGATAGAATCCCACACTCAGCTAAATAGTCACGAAACTCATGGCTCAAGTATTCTCCACCTCGATCTGATCGAAGTATTTTAATACTCTTGCCGAGTTGGTTTTGTACTTCATTTCTGAATTCTTTGAACTTTTCAAAGGACTCGGACTTATGTGTCATCAAGTACACATAACCATATCTACTGAAATCATCAGTAAATGTGATGAAGTATCTATAACCACCTTGAGCAGCAACATTGAAAGGGCCACATACATCAGAATGTATGAGTCCTAACAAATCTGTTGCCCTCTCGCTATGTCCACTAAAGGGAGTCTTAGTCATCTTGCCTAGAAGGCATGACTCGCATGTCTCATATGATTCAAAATCAAATGAATCCAGCAATCCATCCTTATGGAGCTGGGACAAGCGACTCTCATTTATGTGGCCTAAGCGACAGTGCCAGAGATAGGTTGGGTTCAACTCATTTGATCTCAACCTCTTGGTACTTACATTATAGATAGGGCGTTCTAAGTCTAGAATGTAGAGTCCGTTGATAAGATCTGCACTACAATAGAACATTTCATTTAAATAGACTGAACAACATTTGTTCTTAATTATAAATGAGAAGCCTTTCTTGTCTAGACAAGAAACAGAAATTATGTTCTTAGTAAGTGCAGGTACATAACAACAATCATCTAGTTCCAGTACAAGCCCAGAGGGCAGAGATAGAAAATAAGTTCCTACAGCAACAGCAGCAACTCGTGCTCCATTGCCTACTCGTAGGTCCACCTCGCCCTTTGCCAATGCCCTGCTATTTCTTAGCCCCTACACATTGGTACAAATGTGAGAAGCACATCCAGTATCTAATACCAATGATGTAGAAATAGAAAGGTTGACTTCTATAACATATATACCTGAAGTAGAAGGCTCGCTTCTCTTCTTCTTAAGATCCTCCAGGTATACCTTGCAGTTCCGCTTCCAATGCCCTGCCTGCCCTTGATATAATTGCTTGAGGTGGTCAATCATATCGTAAGCATTCATGTTCTCGTGTTGCTTCTGAAGCTCAGAGGACATGCAGCATAGCATTAGGCACGACACGTCTAACGCGTCATCTTGATGCTTCTGATGAGCATCTCTAACGCTACGGATGGCTGAGGGTGGTGGTGCTTCAGGAACTGCTTGCTCTAGAACGTACAGCTTATGTTCCTATTTGAGGACTATCCTCAAGTTCCTGTACCAGTCCAGGAAATTAGCTCCAGTGAGCTTGTCCTTCTCAAGAACAGATCGCAGAGAGAGAGTATTCGCGTTTGAAGACATGACAATCTACAACAGATAAATGCAGAGAATAAATATCATATTCTAGTAATCATCTAATTAGGCCTTTAATTAAATGATGCTCCCACTAAATTATAGGAATTTTGGTGGAATCAAGTCATTGGAGTGGTCAAACCACACTACTAGATCCGTACCAATTTACTATAATTTATGTGGGACAAGATCCACATCATACTATGCCTTGAGTTAGCTTTGGCTAAATCGCCCAAGACTTAGTATGATCGGTAGATAACTAATTTATCAATTACATCTCTATGCAACTCTTGTTTATAGGATCAAGAATTAATATTTATGAATAATCTTGAGTTAGCTTTGGCTAAATCGCCCAAGACTATTGATAAATGCTATCTTGTCCTACCTTTCCAACTATTGGAATACGCCTATAGCTTTACTCGATCCAATTGAGTTAACTAGTTACTCAATCTGATTAAGCTCGATCTAACCCGAGCCGTGATAGGCGGGACCAAGGTTGTCCCTCCGCATCCTACCAAGATTAAATGCGTTGCTCTGCTTTGGCAGAATCGACAAGCGCATATAATCGAGGTAGTGATGGGTATCAGGACCCGGTAGGCGTTTACGAGTCGATTCGATTTTAGATCTAATCTAATCGAGGATGTGCATCACATCTAGGCATTTATGAAATCTAATTTAATCCTAAATGTGTATTAAGTGCACATCAAAATATGGTTCCCACATTACTTGTGCATCTCATACACTTAAGTTTATTTTTACTATTCTACATTATCATGCATCATATACATCACAAGCATAGCAATAATAAAATAAACTTAAGTGACTTGGTCATGTCCCTACTAAGACCCTCTCAAGCCAATGAGAGGATCCGATGGTCAACCTAGGTCTAGCGGCTTCTCCAAGCGCTTCCACTTGACCGTCTTGGTGTTGTCGGCTAGTTCTCCCGAGTCCAAGTTCTCCGGAATTTCCGTCGTCTTCACTTTTGTACATTACAAATTTTTTATACTCGAGTTACATTCGAGTCTAAATATGAAATACAACAGAAATAAAATATTAAAAGTCGACACGCAGGTCGCAAACACAATACAACACGCACATATACAAAAATGGCGCGCAGGCCGTATTATGAATTACAACACAATTTTAATCTTATTAAAAATTAGGTTTTGGGCCATGACCATCACACTACTGTACATAATTCAAAATTATGTAATTTTACAGATTTTATATAATTTTTCTACTGATTTTTAGAATTTTTCGAGTCACAACTCCGCGGCGGTCCTGGTAAGCGGGTTTCGAGCGTAATCGCGAGACAAGGCCCCTTGCGGGGTTAGGGGCAGCGCCCCTACTCGTGAAATAACCTTCACGAGTGTCTTCTTGCGATTATACAGTGCCTTTACCCACTGTCCCAAAATCCATTTGGGCGAAACTTGCCGTTTCGGAGAAGTTTTTCTCGGTGGCAAAGTCTATAAGTGCTTCGCACTCGTCGCTTTGCCTCTACGAGGAAAAATACTCAAAAATCCTAAAATTTAGAAAAATTACAGAAGCATAAAATTATATAAATTTTGTATCTAATACAAAAAAAATAAAAACCAAAATGAGCACAAGCTTCGCTCGTGGCTCTGATACCACTAGAGGGTTTTTCGGGCCGCGAAAACCGCTTTTTCACGTCGCGGAAACCCCGAAAGCCCCAATAGAAAGGATCCGAGCAAAGAAAACCATTTCAAAAATTTACGAGTGCTCGTTTACATGCTTTAAAACCGATCTACAACCTAGATCTATTAGAGAAGAGAAAAACTACCTTCGATGCGTGCCCCACAATTCCCGCTCGCTCCTCGGTTGGTGTCGGATCTCAAGGATGCAAAGTAGCAACCCTCTAGAAGTATCCACACAAGCAAGAGAGTGGAGAGGAGAGCCCAAAAGTGTGCTAGCACTTTTGGGGTCTCGGCAAGATGAGAGGAGAGGGAGAGCCAAAACCGAAAAACCAAGTTGGGAGAAAAATCAATCACACACAAAAACCTCATTTTGTGTGTATAAGTGGCAGGCCACTTAATGGCCATTATTGTCCATTAAGTGGCCGGCCACCACCTTTGGTAACCCCCTTATTTGAATTCAAAATTCAAATGGGGAGGTTACTTAGCCTTGATGATGATGCCAAGTCATCACTCGGTCAAGTCAAGGTGATGTGGCTTGAGTCAAGTCAAACTTGCCTCTTATGGACTTTCCATATTTAGCCAAAGTCAAACTTTGACTTCATTATTCTCCCATGATTAGATTCATCCAATACTTGGATCAAACTCGAGTCCAACTCAAGTTGTCTAATTTGAGTCAAGTCAAACTTGCCTTTTATGGACTTTCCATATTTAGCCAAAGTCAAACTTTGACTTCATTATTCTCCCATGATTAGATTCATCCAACACTTGGATCAAACTCGAGTCCAACTCAAGTTGTCTAATTTGAGTCAAGTCAAACTTGCCTTTTATGGACTTTCCATATTTAGCCAAAGTCAAACTTTGACTTCATTACTCTCGGTCCATCATATGGACTTATTCTCCATCTATTGCTCTATGTGTGTGACCCTATAGGTTCTTGTAATGTTGGCAATGCCCTTAAACCTATTTAAGGACATAAGCAATGAGAGGTATCTAGCAACACATCATTGCTACCCAAGTTACAAGAATGTCGAGATCCAACATCACCATTGTGACTAATAATTGTGACCATCACAATATGTGACAACGTCCTTCTATCCTCGATATCTAGATTGATCTTTCATGAGGCATAGACCGTGTCATCCTCCAATCAATCTATGTGTCTTGAACTCCAAGTACACTCACTATAATCAAATAAGCTCAATATCTCATATTGCCTTATTTGGGCATGGCCATGCACTTAGTGATCTCACTCTATCAAGACTATGATATCTCTCCCATCATATAGGAGGGATAGATCCCATCTACATCACTCACATCCCTCCGCATAATTTGTTACATACCCAGTAATCGCCTTTATAGTCCACCCAGTTACGGGTGACGTTTGACGAAACCAAAGTACATATCTCCTTATGTAGGGAACTATGGTGACTTCAGGTCTAAGGACTAATAGTCATACTAATAGTCACATGAGAAAGTATATGACACTCATATAACGATCCATGATACTTTCTCATGGCGGGCCATTCAGTATACATTCTCTAATGTATACCCATGTGTCAACTTGATATCTCATATCCATGACTTGTGAGATCAAGTCATCATGTTGACCCACATGCTAGTCTCTATGCATTAACATTATCCTTGAATGTTAATACTTGACTAGGAATCATTAAAAGTAGTGTTCTCTATATCATCTCACTATCGATTCAACTAATCGATTGATATAGATAAGAACCTTCTACTCAAGGACGTTATTATACTAAGTTATTTGACACCAATACACATAAGTACAATAACCATAAGAAATGCCTTTATATATAAGAAATATATATACAAGAATATGATACAATGAGTCCAAAAAGTAATCATCATATGATTGGCTCTAGAACTCTCACTAACAAAAATCACCTAAGAAGGCGAAGCAAGTCATGCCAGAGACGGGTCAACATTGGCTGACCAAAGTCACTGTTGGGCTCCCGTAAGTTCACGGGCGCCTAGGAGTTTGGGCGCTTGACCACTAGGCGCCTGAACAACTCAGGCGCCTGTGTGCTATCAGACGCCCAAGAAAGCAAATTCCAGCCATTTGTGACCGTTGTCTTTGGATAATGCCTTGGGCCACATGTCAGGCGCCCAAGACCTCTCAGGCGCCCAATATCCACCACTTCAGCAAACGGATATATTTCACCGGAGCTATAAATAGACTCCTAAAGCTCAGTTTGTTTCATTCATTGCATTCCAAGCACTAACAAATGAGTTTAGAATAGTTTTTCTTTCTTTTTTCTGGGCTTTCCATGTGTAAGAGGCTTCTACACCCAAAGGAGATATATTCAGGATAATCGAGCCATATCCAGCCTTGGATTAACAACCTCCCCAGTTGCAATCCAAGTAAATTTGATTGCCTCTCTCTTTACTTTATTTATTTATATTTATTATTTCTGCTTGCACTATCAAATATCATTATCAAAGTTAGACAAAAGATTTTTTATATTTATTTCAGGGGCAATTCACCCCCCTCTTGCTGGTCAACCATGATGCAATAAGTGGTATCAGAGCTAGGACGCTCTAGAAGGACTAACCGCCGTCTGAAGTAACAACAAAATGGTCGGACCAGTTATCTACCCGACTAAGTTTGAGGGGGAGTTCGCGAGCTGGAAACGCAAAGTGCAGGTTTTTTTTAAAACCAATTTTGAATTACTTTTAATAATGAAAAATGGGTTTGTAGCTCCAAAGGACGTCGACAATAAACCCAAGGACGAAAGCCTGTGGAATAAGAAGGAACAGGCTAACTTCGTGGCAAATGGAAAAGCAGAATACCATCTGTTGACCATACTTCCTGCACAAGAAGTTAACCAAATTGGCAATTACCAATCGGCGAAGGAACTTTGCGAGAAGTTCCTTGAACTCCATGAAGGTACCTCCGAAGCAAAATTGGAAAAAAGTGATCTACTTCAGAATCAGCTCAGCAACCTTCGATTGGAAGAAGGAGAGTCGGTTGCACAACTTCACGCCAAGATCAAGGAGCTGATGACAGAACTCAACAATCTCGGAGAAACGGTAAGCAAACGGGATGAGCAAAGGTACGCGTTGAATACCTTCCCGAGGACCCTGAACTGGAGTTCAATTATCGGCGCATACTACATTTCTATGGACCTTGAGGTAAGTACCTTAGAAGAACTTTTTTCAACTTTAGAACTTCACGAATCCAGATGTGTAGGAATAAGGAAAACAGATAACAACGCCCTAGGCATGAGGAGGATCCAACATGAAGAGGATTCTTCAGAAAGTGATAAAAACGCAGCATATATGATAATAAAATTGTCCAAATACTTTAAGACTAGAAATTTAATAAAGTGCAGGGTAAAAAGCAAAGGATGATCCGATGTTACAACTGCAACGCAGAAGGACACGTGAAGGAAAACTGCCCCAAAGGGAAAAATAAAGGAAAAGGGGTACCCAAGAAAAAGGTACACAACCTAAAGGTGACGTGGGACAAGTCTTCATCGGAAGACTCAGATCTCGAGGAGCATGCTGAACTGGCCTTGATGGCGTCACACTAAGAAGATGAGAGCATCGACGAAGGGGGAGCCACCTCAGCGGACAGCAGCGACGAAGGGGGAGCTTCGGGCTTCAAAAGTGACATGGTAAGTGAGGTATGTTTTCTACCTCCTGATCAACTTTATTCTAGAATAAAATTAAAAAATAAAATTAAAAATTAAAAAAAAATAATTATCTTTTTCTTGCCCAATAGAAATGTTTGATAAAATAAAATTTGATAATTAAAATTTAAAAAATCAACTTGAAAATTTGAAAAACAATTATTCATGTTCAAAATGTTTACAAAATTCAAAAATAAAAAATTATCGAAACCTCAACTGGTATTTTAGATATCCTAGGGGTCAAATTATAAAAATACCCAGATCAGATATTCCATCAAAATTTTTCATAAACCTTGTTGGTAACAATTTATATTGGATTCTAAAAACTATTTTAAACTGTTGATTTTTTATGCATTATCTTATGTTTTTTTTGGATAACTATTTCTGAAAATTTGTTTAAAGTTTTTTTAGGTTCTATCAATTCTTAAATCTTTTTTTAAAAAATATGGATAACTGCTTCTGAAAAATGATTTTAAACTTTGACATTTTTTTCACTTAACTGTTTATGTTTTTTTTTGATGTGATCAAAGGAGGAGAAGTAGTGTTATGTTAAGGGGTAGACTCTAAATTTCATTTTTTTAGAACTTACACTATTGAACATTTATGTATGCTTTTTTATTTTGTTTACCCTAACTTAACTCTGATTGATGCACATCAAAAAGGGGGAGATTGTAAGTACCCCTGGTTGGATTTGATATGATCAACCGATTTAAGTTAGGTCGTGGTATGTTTAATCCCTGTGTCTAAGTGTATAGGAACTTAGGAGCGCAGGAAGTATCAAAAGACGCAGCGGTCAAGAAGGATGACACAGAAAGGGAGCCGACGGGCTCGGTGCATCCGAGGGATGCAGAGCTCTGCAGAAGTGTACACCAGTGGAGAGAGAAGGACGCACATGGTGTCCGAGGGACGAGTAGCCGGGAAGAAGTACGCTCGAGGGATGAAAGGCCGGAATCGGGTTCGGGTGAGCCTAGCTCCTGTTAAGCCAGAATCACCCAAGAAGGCGAAGCAAGTCAAGCCAGAGATTGGTCAGCATTGGCTGACCAAAGTCACTGCTAGTTGCTCGTATGTTCACGGGCGCCTGGGAGTTTGGGCGCCTGAACAACTTAGGCGCCTGTCTGCTATCAGGCACCCAAGAAGGCAAATTCCAACCATTTGCAATCGTTGGCTTTGGATAAAGCCTCGGGCCACATGTCAGGCACCCAAGAACTCTCAGGCGCCCAATATCCGCCATGTCAGCAAAGGGATATATTTCACCAGAGCTATAAACAGACCCCTGAAACTCAGTTTGTTTCATTCATTGCATTCCAAGCATTAGCAAATGAGATTAGAATAGTTTTTCTTTCTTTTTCTGAGCTTTCCCCGTGTATGAGGCTTCTCCGCCCAAAGGAGATATATTTAGGAGAATTGAGACATATTCAGCCTTGGATTAGCAACCTCCCCAGTTGCAAACCAAGTAAATTTGATTGTCTCTCTCTTTAAGTTTGCTTTATTTATTTATGTTTATTATTTCTGCTTGAACTAACAAATATCATTGTCAAAGTTAGACAAAATATTTTTTATATTTATTTTAGGAGCAATTCACCCCCTCTTGCCGGTCGACCACGATCCAACACATCTCTTGGCCATCCTTCTCTTATTCGGCGACCTCCGGCGACTAATCGACGCTCTCCGATCCTCCTCATCTCTCAAGGCTACGAGTTGGTTCCAAAGGCATCACACTCTATGAATAAACACTTATTCTCCCCTTTCTCTTGTTTGGGTTTAGATTGCTTCCTTACATGTCTTAGGTTCTCTTCCCATGCTTAGAGATAGTTTTTCCATGTTCTAGGGTTAGGGAGTAGTTGTAATGTGTATTGATGTAAAATACTATGGCTATGTTAAATCTTTGTGTTGATGACATGTTAATGCTTTGTTCTTGTTTGATAAAATGTCTATATGAAGAGTTTATGCTTTATTTCTTAAAGTGCATGCTTTAATGTAGTTTTTGATTAGATGGATCTATGGAATGTCTCCATCTAGTGTAAATGCTCAAGGTTGTATGTCCAGGGAGCCCTATGTGACAAAGATAATCCTTTTAACCAGATAATTTTGAGCGTTACCTTGAAATGGAGACCACTCCCATGCAAAGAAGATCCTAATCAGGACATAGTGTCTTCCCTAATTTTGTGTTAGGAGATGACTTGTGTAACTTGGAATCGTATGCCGAGGAGCCCTCCGTGACAAGGGTAATTCTTTAATCAGAAATTTTAAATTACCCTGTCTATCTAATGACACTGAATGTCATGGGGAGACACTCTGGTGTGGCATGCCGGCAATTAGTTAGGCTTCTTACAAGGCATGGACGTAAAAACCAAAGCTCTAGCTACCCATAGGTCGTCAATGACCATTACAACAAAATCTAAACTCTAGAGCATTCCACTCACACAAGCCCTTCCTCACTCAACTCTCTCCTAGCTCCCCTCGTCTCTCTCTTCTCTCTCACTCTAGCTCTCATCCAAGCTTACATTCGCTCACACTCCCGACCAGTCTTGTTAATTCGCTTTGTAACCCTCTAGTGCTTGCCTCATCAGTCCCTATGGATATGATATCTTTTATACAACTTGATAGCATTTCTGTGCACATGTGGGACGACCGTCGAAATTGAGATTTAAATATGTCAAATTGAAAAAGAATCTAGTCATTGCATACCCTTTAGAACTATATGATCAAGTAAAGCATGAAAATGATAAACTGAATGAAGAAATAAAATCGTTGAAAAATCATGCATGTTCAAATATTTTTCTCCTAAAAAAATGTTAGATACACTAGAAGACTTAACTAGTATTTGAGAAATCACAAGGGCCAAATTATAAAATTGTCCAAAAACTATATCCCACCTAAATTTCTGATTAGCCATGTAGGTAGAAATTTATATTTGACACCTAAATCTATTTTGAAGTGATAGTTTATTTTGTATGCATGCTTAAATAGTTGAATAAATTTCTTGATTATTAGAAAAATAAAATTGATGATCCATTTCTAGATTAAATTTGTTTTTTGAATTTTTTTATAGATACAAATTATATCTATCCACAAAAAATATTTGAGAATTTTATTACCGTTAGATAATTTTTTATGATGTTTTAATCAAAAATTAAGTTTTAATTTTAAAATACCTTAGAAAATTATTTTTGAAAATTCTAACTTTTTAAAGGATAGATACGTTATATGTTGAATGTTGTAAAAAATTATTAGATTTTTTCAAGCTAACTATTTAATTTTGAGAATTATTTTTAAAATTATCAATTGTACCATAAAAATTATTTTTCCAATACCTAGAAAATTTACTTTATTTTTAAATTTTTTATAGAGTTGAGTTTACTGATTTTCCAATTTTGACAACAAATTTAAGAATTTTTAGATTAGTAGATAAATTTTTATAATTTTTTTTTATCAAAAATCACCTTTTTAATTT
>JAGFNQ010005349.1:278350-387494 GCA_024364735.1 Boesenbergia rotunda
TCCGCGGCAGTGGATACTTGTTCCTGACTGTGACTGAATTAAGCTGTCTATAATCAATGCAGAGTCGCATAGAACCATCCTTTTTCTTCACAAAAAGGACCGAAGAACCCCACGGGGAAGCACTCGGTCGGATAAATCCCCGATCTAGTAACTCCTGGAGTTGGACCTTCAGTTCGTCCAACTCCCGCGGTGCCATCCGATATGGTGCCTTTGATGCCGGCGCAGTCCCCGGTATCAACTCAATAGTAAACTCGACCTCCCTCCGGGGAGGCAAACCCGACAACTCGTCTGGAAATACATCCGGAAAATCCCTGACCACTGGAACATCGGAGATCTGAGGAGTACTATCATCCGACGTGCCGAGTAATGATACCAGAAATCCCTGACAACCCTGCGTAATAAGTCTCTGCGCCTGATGTGCGGAGATAACTGTTATGCCGTCATCCCGGGTGCCAAGGAATTCCCACGAGGGTTGGTCTGGAGGTCGAAAAGTGACCACCCTCGAATGGCAATCAACGGTGGCATGTGAAGCCGTAAGCCAGTCCATGCCCAGAATGCCGTCGAACTCTATCATGTCCAGAACAGATAGATCCACGGTAAGGGTGACCCTCCCAAAATCCAAAGGACACCCTCTGACCTCCTGGGTTACCTCCAAAACCTCTCCTGAAGGTAGAGACACTGATAACTGTTGTGCCCTAAGGGTCGGCAACCTGCAGATCTTGCTCAAGAATGCCCGTGATATAAAAGAATACGAACTACCAGTATCAATGAGCAAATCTGTAGTGAGTGCGTAAAGCAAAACTGTACCTCGGAAAACGGATCCATCCGCTCGATGGGCCTCCTCTCGAGTAGCAGCATAAACTCGGCCCGACTCTGGTGGAGGTGGGAGGAATGCCAGCACAGTAGGCACCGAGGGTAGCTGAGGTACTGATGCTCCAGAACTCTGAGATTGCTGATAGACAGGTAGCTGATACCCAGTATAGGTCTGCTGATGAGGCTCTGAAATCGCAGGCTGAACTGAAGGCCGGGGTAGTACAGATGACGATACAGCCTCTTGACCATGACCAAATAAGCAGTAGAGCTGGATCGGTGGAGGGCCAGTCTGCTGCTGTCGTGAAGAAGTCTGTGCCTTTCGGCCTTCTCGCTGGGCCCCCGACTGGCCAGAAGACCCTCCTCCAGCTGGAGCTCCTATACTAGCCTCCTGTGCCCTCAGAGGGCAGTCGCCTCGCCGATGGCCAGGCTATTTGCAATGATAGTAAACCGCTGTCCAATGGTACATCTATACCTGTCGTGTTTCCTGGAACCGCACAAAAAACACCGATGAGACGCATTCGACCCCTGCCGGTCCTGTCGAGAGACCTGGGAAGATCCTAACGCTGAGTCTCCTGTTTTCTGAGGCCGAGAAGCGATCCCAGAAACATCCTGTGCTGACTTCTCCTGTCTATCTCGCTTTCGCGAGGGCTGAGTCTAAGGAGTCTGCGAGGCCTTCTTCTCCTTCTTCCTATCTGATGATAGCCTCTGCTGCATGGCCTCCACATGTAAGGCACGGTCTAACGCCTGTCCATAGGAGGTCAGATCCCAGGGGGCCATCCTAGACTGGATGTAGGGAGTCAGACCTCTAATGAAATGGGTCATCCGCTCGAGATCTCCAGGAAACATCTGAGGACAACCCTCGGACAGTCGATGGAACTCTGCATCATAATCTGCCACTGACCGCTCTCCCTGACGAATCTCCAGAAATTCCTGCCATCGTGTCAACTGCTATGCGGCTGGGAAATACTATCAGGTGAACGCCTGTCGGAACCTCTCCCAGGTGATCGGCTGAGTACCCATAACCGATCGCTGAGTGATCCACCATGTCTCAACTCGATCGCGCAAATGATACGCTGCGAGCTCAACCCGCTCCAGATCTGTACACTCTAGGTACGGAAATGTCCGCTCCAGCGTCTCCAGCCAAGTGCGAGCCACGTTCGTATCAGTGGCTCCCTAGAACAGAGTGAGACAACCCTTGGCCGCCTGGGCTAATGCCGGAATTCGAGCTACAGATCGGCTCGGAACAGTAGTGGCAACAGGTGCTGCTGGGTGTGCTGTCGACTCTCCGACTGGTACCGTCAGTCCCGGCGGCTATATATCTGTCGACTGCACAATCTGAGGCTCTGCCTGAATAGGGACAGATCTCGGTGGAATGGGGAATGGAGCAGCCTGCGTCTGAAACATCCGTAGCATCTGATGCATCATCTACTGCTGCTGCACCATCTGCTGCATCATCTGCTACATCATCTGTGAGGTAGTATCCTGAGGTGCCACAGAAGGCTCCGCTGGGACAGATGCTGCCGTGGGACTCACCGAGGGTACCACCGGAGGTACCACTGGTACTGTCGTCTGAAGTGGTGACGGTATCCGCGGGGACAGAGATCCCTGATCATCCCGAGTCTCGGAAGAAGATCGTCCTCTGCCACGAGACCCTGTCCGTGCCCGTCTCACAGGAACCCCTTCTGTCCCTGCCATCGTCGCTCGCTGGGACACTCGTGTCCTACGGTACGCGGGTCGACCTGACCCACCAGGTCGACGTGGTGTAGTCAACTCAATACGTCGCGGCATACCTGTAGAGATACGCCATTCATTATTTACTAAGCAAATAGTATCAACCACAAAACCTGCAGTGAATGTTAGATTGCCGCCTGGAGCTGTCCCGTCACCACCATGTCCCAAATCGCGTCCAACGAGAAAACGACTCCGAATACATAAATCCAAAAACACCCACAAGACCACAAGGTATCTCGAAACTTGGCTATGATACCAAATAAATTGTCACGCCCCGAGACCCCAGGAGTCGCTGATCCGATAGAAAATCGGACAGCACCTCCCCTGTCCGGCGGACAATTTACACATACATACATAGCATAAAAGAATAAACCACAACCACGCAGTTTAAGTGGCCTCAGGCCTCAAATCAAGACAGAACATAAACTAAAACCGAGTAAATCATACATGACTGCGGACCGGTCCGACTTACGACAAAACACAACGTATAACGGCCACCAGGGCTCACAAAAGTACAACTATACCGCCGTATAGTGTGACAAAACCCAATACAAAACAACAGTGGAAAAAGTAAAGTATAATCAAATAAGAAAATAACACCAAACCAGTACTGCCAACAAAATAACAGAAAACTCCGGAAACATCTCGACAAGAACGCGAACCGGGACAGGCTGTCGGGCACGCTCCAATCAATCATCCTGAAATAAAAACAAGATGCCAACGGGGTGAGTCATAAAACTCAGCGAATATCTCATCATATATACAGGATAGTCTAAGTTAGCAATAGCGTAGCAGACTATCAAAATAACACATGTGCAAGCAGTACTAGGTACCACAGGAAGAGAGAATAGAAAATACCGATGTAGCAGATTCGCCAAATCCTGACATAAAGGTTTCCTGTATGAACATGTCAAACATATGCAACATCCAAGTATAACAAGCACAACCAAATGCAAAATATGCGTATGCATATGGTGTAATGTCATGGTCACCCCTGCCATCGGTCAGACATCGTCACCTATGTACGGGAGGAAATTGAACGGAGGCCACCCTCCGACGTAGGGCTGTGACTGCCGTCCCTACTCTGCCATCGCTACTACTGAGCAACCGAGTAGACGGTATGCTGTGGGCGTAACACTCCTACGCGAGGCCTATCCTGGCGATATCACTATCAGCCTCAGGTCATCTCTGGAGTATATCTCCATCTGAGTGTTACCCCTACCCTATATATATAAATGGGGGAGAGATCTCTCTCTCTCTCATCTCCGGGTATATGGACCCCTCAAGGAGGAAACTCTGCCTGCCATCACGCTCCGATTCACTAACCCATGAGTGCATGAGCGGAGCAGCACAGAGTACACTACCCACACTCCGTCAACCACTAACCCATGAGTGGCCGTATGGGTAGGTCAGTATGACTGTCGACTGATAGGCCCAAAATAGATTGTCACGAATGTGGGTCTCAAATTTAAATGTGAATGAATAACTGGAAACCCTTTTTACAATCAAAATCTGAAAATGTAGCAAAGGGGTCGCAGGTCGTATTTTTTCCAAGGGACTAGTTGATATTGTGTTTGATTCGAGCTCGTGTTCATGCGTCGTTTGTGAATTTGGGTTTCGAATGTGAATTAGATTTGGTTTCAAATAGAAATAGAAATGCAATAAAAATCCCACTTAACTTGACATCAATCGATGCCAAAACTTCTTTTGATACAAGAAATGCAACAGCTAACACTACTATTCAGAATGAAGCTTAAAGGCAAAGCAATGAGCTGGCTGTGAAACAAGCTGAATTCGAATGCAATAGCTCACTAAAAGGGTTGTTTAACTACAGGAATTACAACTCAAAACCATGAATCAGTAGTTGAATCTTCACTTAAAAACAGATTCCAAAGATGGTGCCAACTTGATACGCAAGGGAACATCATTTGTGCCAAAAACTTAACTAAATTCAGCCCTATAAATTGATGGGCAGCAATTGATGTACAGCAATTGGATGGAAACACACAAATAGAGTACAAACTTCACAAGCTACCGAAAGTGCAGAGATTATAGTGGCACACAAGAAAAAAATTACTGCGCAATTTGAAACCCAGTTCAAAACTCAATCTCAATTGCTTTGGAATGAAACAACTACAAGGGTAGTTCATAAGTGGAAACTGAGCTAATTTGACCCCATTTCAGAAATATTAACTGAAGATTTCAGAAATGAGGTTGTCCAGTTCAGAAACAATTGAATGGAAGAAGTGGATTCAGAAATACAGGTGAGAATTCAGAATTTGAAACTGATGCTGAATTACTTCAACTTGTCACATGAGTTAAATGCAGGAACATCAAGCTGACTAAATGCAAGTGGAGAATCTAGTGTTCAGAAAGATTTAGACAGAAAACCAATCTAACTTGATACAACTACAAGGCTGAAACCAAAACAACTTGCAAGAAGGTAATCAAAACTCAATGCAGAATTTACATGCAGGAATTCAGTGATGATATGATGCAGAAATTTTGGATGCAGAGAACTACAACTAATGCAGGATCAAACCATGAAAGCAGCAAAAATTTGATGCAGGACAATGCATGAGTAAATTGATGTATAAATTGCTGCAGAAACTCATCAACAAACTACTTGCAGAAACTAATGGATCAAGTTGAGATCTGATATAATCCTTCACTAAACAAGGAACCTCTTATTGAGCAGAATTCGAAAATGCAGAAAGACAAGTGGAAGATGCAGTAATAAAGTTGGCACGCGAGCACCAAACTGATACACAAAATTAATTCAAGCTGATCAAAACGAATTTAAGAATTGAAACTACATGTGAAATCAAACTTGGATCAACTAAGTTCACACACTAAATTGGTCTTCAATGGCTGGAATTGAGCTAAACATAAATCGAATGGGAATTAAGCTGAAGAAATTCAGAGACTAAGCTGAATTAGCAGAAAACGGCTGATACGCAGCAATTAAACAAGAAGCAAACTGAAATTAAGTCTAAGAATTCACTAACAAGCAATCTAACTATCTACTTGAAGCCTTGAACACTAATTAAAGTAGAAACTAATCAGAAACAAAACTAAGCAACTGTTATGAAAATTCAGAAACAGGAATTGTAGAATTCGAAGACTACAGCTAATTTCACTAGAATTTAACTAAGCAAAGCCTCAATCTCTCATCTCAGCTCACGAAATCCTTGCTGTCACTCAAGGATGAGCCTCGGATTGAGAAAGAAAAAATCCATACAAGAAAACGAATTAACTGATACAATGTTCAGAAATAAATTGGCACGCTGCAGGAAAGAAAGTTACAAACTAAAATTCAGTAAATTAAACAAGAAAACTATCCTCAATCACTCGATTAGGTCAATAACTTCTTGGTCGTCAAGCAAGAGTGAGCCTCGAACCCGCAAGCTCAGCAAACAATTGAGAAACAGCTCAGCAATTCAAATCTAGCTCACACTCTGAACCAATCTGAATTCCGAATCGATTTCCTCAATCTGGCATTGTCCAATTGCGCGGATGGTGTGGGGATGAACCAAGCACTCCAGGGAACCCCTCTGAACTGCTCGGATGGATGAAGGATGGAGCAAAACCGAGATTGAAGCAATAAATGACAGAGCTGCGGAGACCTCACAACAGCTCTGTTTTGGCCAATTCGGAGCTGGAAATTCACCGAGAACCTTCCCAACAACCTAGCGATTGATCTAAACAAAGAAATTGAGGGGTCGCGCCCCTTGGATTGAAGAAAAATAGTTGAAGAAACGAAACAAAAGCGAAGAGGAAGAACTGCGGCGGAGACGTGACGAAGGTGAGCTGCGCAGGATTTTTGATTAAATAGCTAACAATGGACGACCCAAATTTCTCCACATCAATCCAACGGCTGATCTTGCTCTGATTTGAGCCAAACTTTGAGGATGTTGATCAGGGGTCAGGATCTGCCTTGTGGTAGCTCGGATCCTCCAGATTTGTAACGGATGGTCCAGATCAACTTAGTCTTTGAATGGACAATCTAGAGCCCTCCGAGCTTGATCCAACGGTTGATTTAGCTCTGATTGGGATGAAACTTTCAGATCATGATCAGATTGCTTGATCAACCCTAACCCTATCTCGGATTGCTTCAGATGGTCCTGGATGGCTCATATCTAGCCGCTCTTGAATCGGACGACCCGGATTTAATCCTAATCTTGATAACTCGATCCGGGTCACTTCCGACTCGAGTTTGACCCAGTATGCCCTAGGTCCATGAACCTTTCATGCCTACAAAAATAGATCAGAAATTTAGTGGCCAAATAATCCAATTTAATGCAAATTTGTAATTA
Organism: Boesenbergia rotunda; assembly: GCA_024364735.1. Taxonomy (NCBI): domain Eukaryota; kingdom Viridiplantae; phylum Streptophyta; class Magnoliopsida; order Zingiberales; family Zingiberaceae; genus Boesenbergia; species Boesenbergia rotunda. The sequence continues at coordinate 285,211 of JAGFNQ010005349.1, forward strand.
AGTCCAAAATAAAGGTAAGTTCTAAAACCTAGGGCAATTTCACAATTAAGCAATAAAAACATAGGTCAAACATGGATTTTAGCAATTAAAATAATCAACAAAATGGTATCTATCATCGACCTAGCTCACCCAAAAGGGGCCCCTGATCGACAGTTATGCACAGTGCACGATGATGCATGACATTGGTCAAACAGCATCCACTATCTAGTCCACCTATATCAACATGATATGCAAGGATTGTAGATAATGCATCAGTAGCTTAAGTCCTAGAGGTATAGGTATCACATGCTAGGTCTAGCATATACGGTATCAACAAGACAAATAGATGGGTTATATTATAATCCATTACTCTATTGCTAAACGTGGCATATCATGTATATATATCTGTGACTCATCTAAAAGAAAAAGTCAGAGATACCCGCCTCCGATGTAGAAATCCGGAAATGAAGAGAACCCCCGTCTGAATTATATCTGCCTCAAGTAGAATCCAAATAGCCGAGTCAATGACCTGTATCACCACACATAACTTTAGCTATGTAAGCAAATAATAATTAGACTAGACACCAAGATAATTCCGGATCAACCCAAACAAACTCTAAGTGTGGTTTACGATAATACTAAACCACACTATTAGGCTAACTCTAAATTCGATTAAACTAGCCTTAATCAAAGATTAATCCCACTTAATCCTAAACATAGGAGACTTACAAGCCAGATTTAAACCTCTGATTAAATTAGAGTTAAACCTATTATCAACCCTAATTAGTCCAACAATACCAAAACCTAATAGTAAGATAACTCTCACAAATACAGATCACTCTTGTCCATCCAAGAGCCCACTACATCAGCTACATGATCAACCAATCCTTTCAAGTTAGTCCAAAACACAATCACCTCCCAACTGCCAACTTCACGATTAGAGCAATAACAACACAGCTGATTTAACCAGATCCAAATCCACACAAGAATAGCTCTACAATTCGGAGTGAAAACCTAGAATCAAGATCCAAGCAAAACGGAGATCGAAATTTGAACACCGAAGCCATCCAAGCTCTAACCGAAAACAGAACTCACTGTACATTCATGGCAAGAACAGCAAGGTAATGAAAACGTGGCAGTAAGAACAACACCGATCATAGCAAGGGAAACTTCACCTGACTTCAGAGCCGACGATTTCTTGTTGGCTCCTGAAACCCTAGCTTCGATCCGAGTCTCCCCAGCCAAACCCCGATTGGAAAATCCAAGATCGCTCCAACGGAAGGAGACGCGGGGAAGAGGAGAAGGCGAGATCGGCCCAAGGTCCGGTTCCCGCAAGGTCAGGGAAGGAGGAGAGGCGCGTTTGGGGAAAGAAGAAGAGCCGACGAAGACGAAGGCTTTGGCGTCGATTCAGGCTTCGGGCGAAAAGGGCAAGGAGAAAATAAAAGAATGGAAGAACGGAAACCGCCATCAATGAAATCAATTAGGTTAATAAAAGCTTAGTCTTTTGCGAAAAACCCCACTGAACTTTGCTAATTGTTTTATCCCCCTTTTTGAACTTAGGTATTTTACAAAGGTACCTCCGAAGCAAAATTGGAAAAAAGTGATCTGCTTCAGAATCAGCTCAGCAACCTTCGATTAGAAGAAGGAGAGTCGGTTGCACAACTTCACGCCAAGATCAAGGAGCTGATGACAGAACTCAACAATCTCGGAGAAACGGTAAGCAAACGGGATGAGCAAAGGTACGCATTGAATACCTTCCCGAGGACCCTGAACTAGAGTTCAATTATCGGCGCATACTACATTTCTATGGACCTTGAGGTAAGTACCTTAGAAGAACTTTTTTCAACTTTAGAACTTCACGAATCCAGATGTGTAGGAATAAGGAAAACATATAACAACGCCCTAGGCATGAGGAGGATCCAACATGAAGAGGATTTTTCAGAAAGTGATAAAAACGCAGCATAAATGATAATAAAATTGTCCAAATACTTTAAGACTATAAATTTAATAAAGTGCAGGGTAAAAAGCAAAGGAAGATCCGATGTTACAACTGCAACACAGAAGGACACGTGAAGGAAAACTGCCCCAAAGGGAAAAATAAAGGAAAAGGGGTACCCAAGGAAAAGGTACACAACCTAAAGGCGACGTGGGACGAGTCTTCATCGGAAGACTCAGATCTCGAGGAGCAAGTTAAACTGGCCCTGATGGCGTCACACTAAGAAGATGAGAGCATCGACGAAGGGGGAGCCACCTCAGCGGACAACAGCGACGAAGGGGGAGCTTCGGGCTTCAAAAGTGACATGGTAAGTGAGGTATGTTTTCTACCTCCTGATCGACTTTATTCTAGAATAAAATTAAAAAATAAAAATAAAAATTTAAAAAAATAATCATCTTTTTCTTGCCCAATAGAAATGTTTGATAAAATAAAATTTGATAATTAAAATTTAAAAAATCAACTTGAAAATTTGAAAAACAATTATTCATGTTCAAAATGTTTACAAAATTCAAAAATAAGAAATTATCGAAACCTCAATTGGTATTTTAGATATCCTAGGGGTCAAATTACAAAAATACCCAGATCAGATATTCCATCAAAATTTTTCATAAACCTTGTTAGTAACAATTTATATTGGATTCTAAAAACTATTTTAAACTGTTGATTTTTTATGCATTATCTTATGTTTTTTTTGGATAACTATTTCTGAAAATTTGTTTAAAGTTTTTTTAGGTTCTATCAATTCATAAATCTTTTTTAAAAAAATATGGGTAACTGCTTCTGAAAAATGATTTTAAACTTTGACATTTTTTTCACTTAACTGTTTATGTTTTTTTTTGATGTGATCAAAGGAGGAGAAGTAGTGTTATGTTAAGGGGTAGACTCTAAATTTCATTTTTTTAGAACTTACACTATTGAACATTTATGTATGCTTTTTTATTTTGTTTATCCTAACTTAACTCGGGTTGATACACATCAAAAAGGGGGAGATTGTAAGTTCCCCTGGTTGGATTTGATGTGATCAACCGATTTAAGTTAGGTCGTGGTATGTTTAATCCCTGTGTCTAAGTGTATAGGAACTTAGGAGCGCAGGAAGTATCAAAAGACGCAGCGGTCAAGAAGGATGACACAGAAAGGGAGCCGACGGGCTCGGTGCATCCAGGGATGCAGAGCTCTGCAGAAGTGTACACCAGTGGAGAGAGAAGGACGCACATGGTGTCCGAGGGAAGAGAAGCCGGGAAGAAGTACTCTCGAGGGATGAAAGGCCGGAATCGGGTTCGGGTGAGCCTAGCTCCTGTTAAGCCAGAATCACCCAAGAAGGCGAAGCAAGTCAAGCCGGAGATTGGTCAGCATTGGCTGACCAAAGTCACTGTTGGTCGCCCGTATGTTCACTGGCGCCTGGGAGTTTGGGCGCCTGAACAACTTAGGCTCTTGTCTGCTATCAGACACCCAAGAAGGCAAATTCCAGCCATTTGCAACCGTTGGCTTTGGATAAAGCCTCGGGCCACATGTCAGGCACCCAAGAACTCTCAGGCGCCCAATATCCGCCATGTCAGCAAAGGGATATATTTCACCAGGGCTATAAATAGACCCCTGAAACTCAGTTTGTTTCATTCATTGCATTCCAAGCATTAGCAAATGAGATTAGAATAGTTTTTCTTTCTTTTTTTGAGCTTTCCCCGTGTATGAGGCTTCTCCGCCCAAAGTAGATATATTTAGGAGAATTGAGACATATCAGCCTTGGATTAGCAACCTCCCCAGTTGCAAACCAAGTAAATTTGATTGTCTCTCTCTTTAAGTTTGCTTTATTTATTTATGTTTATTATTTCTGCTTGAACTAACAAATATCATTGTCAAAGTTAGACAAAATATTTTTTATATTTATTTTAGGAGCAATTCACCCCCTCTTGCCGGTCGACCACGATCCAACACATCTCTTGGCCATCCTTCTCTTATTCGGCGACCTCCGGCGACTAATCGACGCTCTCCAATCCTCCTCATCTCTCAAGGCTACGAGTTGGTTCCAAAGGCATCACACTCTATGAATAAACACTTATTCTCCCCTTTCTCTTGTTTGGGTTTAGATTGCTTCCTTACATGTCTTAGGTTCTCTTCCCATGCTTAGAGATAGTGTTTCCATGTTCTAGGGTTAGGGAGTAGTTGTAATGTGTATTGATGTAAAATACTATGGCTATGTTAAATCTTTGTGTTGATGACATGTTAATGCTTTGTTCTTGTTTGATAAAATGTATATATGAAGAGTTTATGCTTTATTTCTTAAAGTGCTTGCTTTAATGTAGTTTTTGATTAGATGGATCTATGGAATGTCTCCATCTAGGGTAAATGCTCAAGGTTGTATGTCCAGGGAGCCCTATGTGACAAAGATAATCCTTTTAACCAGATAATTTTGAGCGTTACCTTGAAATGGAGATCACTCCCATGCAAAGAAGATCATAATCAGGACATAGTGTCTTCCCTAATTTCGTGTTAGGAGATGACTTGTGTAACTTGGAATCGTATGACCGAGGAGCCCTCCGTGACAAGGGTAATCCTTTAATCGGAAATTTTAAATTACCCCGTCTATCTAATGGCACTGAATGTCATGGGGAGACACTCTGGTGTGGTATGCACGATGTCATACCGGCAATTAGATAGGCTTCCTACAATGCATGGATGTAAAAACCAATGCTCTAGCTACCCATAGGTCGTCAATGACCATTACAATGAAATCTAAACTCTAGAACATTCCACTCACACAAGCCCTTCCTCACTCAACTCTCTCCTAGCTCCCCCCTCTCTCTCTTCTCTCTCACTCTAGCTCTCATCCAAGCTTACATTCGCTCACACTCACGACCAGTCTTGTTAATTCACTTTGTAACCCTCTAGTGCTTGCCTCATCAGTTCTTGTGGATACGATATCTTTTATACAACTTGATAGCATTTCTGTGCGCATGTGGGACGACCATCGAAATTGAGATTTAAATATGTCAAATTGAAAAAGAATCTAGTCATTGCATACCCTTTAGAACTATATGATCAAGTAAAGCATGAAAATGATAACTGAATGAAGAAATAAAATCGCTGAAAAATCATGCATGTTCAAATATTTTTCTCCTAAAAAAATGTTAGATACACTAGAAGACTTAACTAGTATTTGAGAAATCACAGGGCCAAATTACAAAATTGTCCAAAAACTATATCCCACCTAAATTTCTGATTAGCCATGTAGGTAGAAATTTATATTTGACACCTAAATCTATTTTGAAGTGATAGTTTATTTTGTATGCATGCTTAAATAGTTGAATAAATTTCTTGATTATTAGAAAAATAAAATTGATGATCCATTTCTAGATTAAATTTGTTTTTTGAATTTTTTTTATAGATACAAATTATATCTATCCACAAAAAATATTTGAGAATTTTATTACCGTTAGATAATTTTTTATGATGTTTTAATCAAAAATTATGTTTTAATTTTAAAATACCTTAGAAAATTATTTTTGAAAATTCTAACTTTTTAAAGGATTGATACGTTATATGTTGAATGTTGTAAAAAATATTAGATTTTTTCAAGCTAACTATTTAATTTTGAGAATTATTTTTAAAATTATCAATTGTACCATAAAAATTATTTTTCCAATACCTAGAAAATTTACTTTATTTTTAAATTTTTTATAGAGTTGAGTTTACTGATTTTCCAATTTTGACAACAAATTTAAGAATTTTTAGATTAGTAGATAAATTTTTATAATTTTTTTTATCAAAAATCACCTTTTTAATTTTTACTTAGAATTTCTGGCAATTCCGATTATTTGAGATCTGTATGTTATTTTTTGATTATTGTAAAAAATTATTAGATTGTTTCAGTCAAAATCTAATTTAAAAATTATTTTTCAAAAATTTCTTATTTTTGTGATTTAATCAATTTTTTTATACTTAGAAAATTTATTTTTCTCTCTCTAAGAAGTTTTGTAATATTTTTGACAAAAACTCCATTTTTTTTATGTCGTCAATATAAGGGCTAAGTTAGGGGAGAGTTCCAATTTGCAATATTCTAAAATATTTTATTTTATTTTCATAAAAAGTATGTCAGTTCTATATTTTGATTACTCTATCTTAACTTAGATTGATACACATCAGAATGAGGGAGATTGTAAGTATTTTAAGTTGGTTTTGATGTGTTCAACCAAGTCACGTTAGATCCTCATTTTTTTGATCCTTGTATTTATGTGTGTAGGTTAGGAGCACAAGAAGATGAGTAGAAGACGCAACAAATGAGAAAGATGGCATGGGAAGGGAGCCGATGGGCTCGGTGCATCTGAGGGATGCAAAGGCTGCAGAAGAGTACACCGGTGGATGAGAAGGGCATGCATGATGTCCGAGGGATGAGAAGTTGGGAAGGAAGCCCGTTTGAGGTGAAGACAGGAGTTGGGTTCGGGTAAGCCTAACTCTGATTGGCCGGAAATCACCCAAGCGGACGAAGATAGAGAAAAGACATCACAAATGTTAATTTTGACCAAAAGGTCAACTGAGGTGCCTCAGTTCAGAACTAAGATGTCTCGGGTTAGAACTGAGGCGCTTCAGATCGAATAATGATCATCCATCACTGTTAGTATCATAGATAAATTCTTATCTAACTGAGGCACCTTAAATCACAACTGAAGCATCTCAGTGCCATGTCAACATAATAGTAACATCTATTTTCGGGCTATAAATAACCCCTAGAGCTAGGAAGAAAGAAGAATAACTTATAATCATTTTCTTACTCTTTTCTAAGATTTTAAACGTCTGTAAGAGGCTTTTCTGCATACACTAAAAGAGATATTTCTAGTGCGTTGTTATTGCCTTGGATTAGCAACCACCTTGGTTGCAACTAAGTAAACTCCAAGTCTCTTACTAGCTTTCTGTTATGTTGTTGATGTTGTTTATTTTAATTGTTGCATAACTTATCTACATCTTTGCTAAAATATTTACAAAAGATATAGTTTAACTCTGTAGGGCTATTCACCCCTCTAGTTGGCCTACACTGGATCAACACCAGATTCAGTTGAGCCTACTAGTAGGGGTTGTGGGTGAAGCTTCCTCAGTATCAGTATTGAATGGATCAATGCAAATCAGATTTGAGTTTTTCATATTATATGAATTAGCCGAAATAGAAAAGTATGAAATATGCTAAAGAAACATAACATGACCAGAGACATAATTTTTGACTAATGGAATCAAAGCAACGATATCCTTTTTACCAATACCATAACCAAAAAAATGCACAAAGCGGACCGAGGGGCTAATATATTATGCTCAACATGTGGATGAGGAGCAAAGCAAGTATAGCCAAAAATATGCAGAGAGGAATAGACAAGAGCATGACCATATAATTTTTCAAAAGATGACAAGCCTGAATTGTGTGAAGTTGGAATTCTATTAATCATATGAGCAGCGGTAAGCATTGCTTCCCCTAATAGACACTAGAAACACTGAAAGACAATAAAAATAAATAGGCTATTTCAGTAAGGTATCTATGTCTTTATTCAGCCACACCATCCTGCTCAGGAGTATCTGTTGCTGCCACAAGCACCAGATCGAATCTTGTTTTGATAAGTGGCAAAGGGTTCAAGTTAAGCTGGTATGGTGTATTGATGAAGTTGTTGAGATTGCAGGAAAGTCCTAGGTAAGCTAGGCAAGAAGTCTTGACCTGCAGGGTTGAACACAAAGTCCTGGTCGGGGATCGGGCAACCAAGACATGGCGAGTGAAGCCGAGTATGAAGACTTGGTCCAGGGGACGAGCAGAAGACTTTGCCGAGTGGGGATCCCGGACAGGAGTCGAGATGGGTCGAGGTTGAACCTTGTTGAGTTTCGAGTTCTCAGAGGCCGAGCAAAATTCTAACCGGAGCTTCCGGGTGGCAACAGGTAAAATCTTCTGAGAGGAATAGGTGAGGACGAGTTCCCCGGTGAAGGAACAGTAGGCGTCGGTCTGACCTAGGGTTTTGAGTGAAACCTGAAAGTTAGGACCAAGACAGCACTGGCTGTAATTTATACATGTCTTAATTTTATATTTAATTATTGTATTTTTGGAACTGACCCTTGTTGCAGCTAAAAAGAGAAAGCAGTTGACTGGGGCGCCTTAATGAGACTCAAGCGCTTGAGAGCTGGCAGCGGGCGGCTGAACTGGCGCAACGGTCTGGCTTATGTGGTGAGTGTTGGGTGGAGGATCCACGTCGGCACTCAGGAGCCTGAAAGGGACTAAGGTGCCTGGCCAGGATAAAGTTTGACCGAACAACAGATAGAGTTTTTGCCCGGTACGCTGCAGTGAGGGAGCCTGATAGGCCATTTAGGCACCTGAGTAAGTACTTTAAAAAGGGGTCAAGTGCAGCAGTTCATGACAATAATTCTAAGACTTCAATCAGTTTCTTCTTCTGTGTGCTGTGTGACAGAAGTTTCGATAAACGCTAAAACGTCGTCTGACTCTCCGAACGAAGATTTTCCTTTTACTTCAGGAATCAGTATAATTGTTTTTCTTTTATTGCATACTTAAGTTCTGTAATTTGTAATATTCTTGTGATTATTATTTTTGTCCAAAGTAAACAATCAAGGATTGTGGTCCTTTTAGTAGGAGCTGGTCAAGACTCTGAAACATGTAAAATCAACCTGTGTTAGTAATCATGTTGTGTTTTATTTTCCGCTGCTTCCTATGTCTCTCTAACTCCGATGCTTACTCTAACCTTATGTTTCTGCTGTGTACTCTATCATCGTTAAGTTTTAAATTCCTAAGTTTTGTTAAGCGATATTTAGCCCCGCTATATCACTCAATCTCGATCCTATAATTGGTATCAGAGCGGGGGCTGCTCAATTTTGGTGAAACCACCACTTGAGCACTTTTCAGATTTTTCGTAGTTTTTTTTAAAAAGGAGTAATTTTGCCATATTTTTGAAGTTTTCATCGTCGTGTTTTTTTTTAAACTCGAGAATGGTGCAATCATACTTAGGTGGACATGTGGATAATAATCCAAACTGGATTCGACTTCCAAGAGATGAGCAAGGGGTGGTACTGAGCTATGACAAATGGGATGTCAATGCTAAAAAGAGAATCGAAGCTGACGCACAGGCGACACAGACTCTCCAATATGGACTTACAAAGGAGGAGCTTAACCGTGTCGGCCCCTTCAGCAGCGCCAAAGAACATTGGAACAAGCTAATAGAACTTCACGAAGCAACCTTCGACACTAAGGTGAGCCATCGTGATCTATTGTTAAATAAACTATATAATCTAAAAATGCAGGATAGAGAAACTGCTTCCGAATTGCAAGCCCGAATTCAAGAAATAATGAATGGACTCCACATCATCAAGCACAAGATCGAGAATATGGACTTAATTAGTTATACATTAAATTCATTCCCTAAAAACTCGCTGTGGACATCTATGGTTGATGCCTACAAAGTTTCTAAGGATCTTTCAAATATAAAAGTAGATGAATTATTTGCTAAATTTGAATTACATGAGCAGATTAACGGTTCACTTGTAGAGAAAAGTGTGACTTTGATTGCAGGTAAAATCGAGAAAAAGGCACCGGAACCAGAACCAGATTCTGACTCGGAATCCGAAGAGGAAGAGTTGGCGGAGCTTATGAACGTCGTCCAGAAGCTGCTCAGAGTTTAGAAGGCTCAGAAGAAGAAGAAGATGGGATAACCAAAGGATGATCTGGCTCAACCAAAGAACATGGCAGATCTCACCTGTTGTGGGTGTGGGAAGAAGGGGCACTTCAAGTCCGAATGCCCGAATGCGAAAGAGACAAAGAAGCAACAGAGGAAGAAGGCGTTGTAAACAACCTGGGATGAGTCATCTTTGGAATCAGACAAGGATGAACCAAAGCACTCCAACCTCCTCGCCTTAATGGCTAAAGACAAGATCGACATCGACTCTGAATCGGACGAAGAAATGGAGCACGGAACCGTATCACTGTCGGAAACAGGCCAACTTAAGGTAACAGGTTTCTGCGAATCGGAGCTTTACAAATTGATTTCTTACTTATCTCGTAAATGGGTAAGTCCAATGATTGGGTCAGGTCTCTCCGAGAGGAGGTAAAACTCCTTAAGGAAGAGACCAGCTCGAGTCCTTTGATTGAGCAAGTTCAGGAAGAAACCTCAACTCAAGTCCAAAGACTTGAGGAAGAGAATTTCTCCCTGAAAGCTCAAGTCAAAGAACTCGGAGCAGATTTGGATCAATTTGTTGGGACCGGGTGTATGTTGACATGGATGCGGGTTCGTAATTTTAAAATTAATTACGTGCAGCGGAAGATTTAGCATAAATAATTTCTCAGATTATTTAACCACACATCTAAGCATGCAACTTTTTCTAGTGTAGACATGATCATATATTTAAAATTTTGCAGAAACGTAAACTAATTTACTTATTACCTCGCGTAACTTGAAGGAAGGGACGAGATCCAACCGTAAGCGTCCCTCGGAAGCTCCACATCTATTCGCGTCCACGCCGAGTATCTTCGAGATGACTTCGCAAAGCCACGAGTTTCGTGTTCTCGAGAACTACTAGATTCTCCGAGAACGCGACAAGAAAAACCAAGAGAGAAGTAATCACATCGGAAAAACTCACTACCAAGGTTGGCCGGAATCACAATTCCGGCGAGAAGGAGGAAGATGACTTGCGCCCAATCCCAAGGTGATGATGGCCGGAGAGGAAGATCATCCCAACGGAAGAACTTCGTCGCCTCGGTGCTTCTCCTTGTGGTCACGGCAAGAAGAAGGGAGAAGAACCTTGTGGCCGACCAAGAGGAAGAAGGGAGGAGAGGGAGAGAGCCCAGGCAAGAATACTTGGATGGATCATCTTTCATGGCACCCCTTGGGTCCTTTATATAGGGAGCTCCTCCTCAATCAAGCCTCTCAATTTTGGCATAATTTTTATATCAAACCATAATTGATTTTTGTCTCATGATTAAAATCAAATTTTAATTCATGATAAAAAAACAATCAAGCCTTTTAATTTTGGCATAATTTTTATATAAAACCATAATTGATTTTTGTCTCATGATTAAAATCAAATTTTAATTCATGATAAAAATCAATCAAGCCTCTTCCATCTTATGGAATAAATCTCCAATCAATCCATGATTGATTAAAACAAAACAAAAGAGAAGGAGAGAGAGAGGGTCGGCCAAACCAAGGAGAATATTCTCCTTGGCCGGCCCATCTTGGTTCAAATAAATTATGGGCCAAAATTTACACACAAGAGAATTCAACTCAAGTGATTGGCCAAGTTTTCATCCAAACCATAAGTCCATGGTTCAAAACCCACCAATGGATTAAATTTTGTCATCTTTGATTTATTATAAATTTTTATAAAACAAACCAACTCTTTGGTTTATTTTAATTCAAATAATCCCATGGATTATTTTAATCTTATAATAAAACATACCACCTTGGATCAAATCCTTTAATGAATTAAACTTATTTAATTCACCCATTAAGTCTTTAAAGACTTAGTCATTCTATGTTTCCGATGCGTCTGAAATAAATTCAGTTTTGACTAATCGTTTGGCTCAACCAAACTTAATCTTTCTTGATTGGAAAATCCAATTTTCAACTCGTTTTAAATCCCTCCGATTACTCGTAGTGCGTGTGACTAAATAGGCTTTCGATTTATGTTGGTCGTCTATAATTAATCAATTAATTATAAAACGATCATGAGTGACACCTAGTAGTACATCATGATCCCCAATTAATCGAAAGATCAACGGTTGACCTCAGAAACAATTCTGAAACCTTTCAACAGCTATAATGAATCGTGCCCCATTCCCTTCACCATCTTATACCCACTTGGTTCAGGACATGGTCTATGTGTGTTAGTCCCCACTAGGCAGACTACGTCACACCTAGCCCAAGTAACGTTTTCTCATCCTACGGATTCTAATTACTCTCATGTATTTAAGAGATTCATACTCTGAACATGTCATGCTCTGGCCAGAGGCTTCGAGTAACAATCCGACGATAGGCCTCGGGTATACATCTCCTCGCAAGGAGTGGTGAATCCTTTGTAGGCTGTTCAAACATCTTCGGGCACTTCGGCTTATACCCAATCATCCTGGGTCTACACCTCCTTGGAGATGCTTGCTTAAGATGTCAAAGTGTAAGTCTCCATGACCAAGATGACTTGAACACCGCAAGTCAAAGGAACATCGCACTTAAGCTGTAGTAAGAACTTCACTGACATATCTATATGTAGATTACCATATGAAGTTTTACAGCCAGTCATTCCAATGAACTAGTTCCCTTAACTAGCATTCATGTTTATCTCCGGACATCTCAATGTCACCAGCCAGTGAGAATCAGCTGATTAGAGAATAACCCATGCTAGTCTCAACAGAATTGATAGTGTCCGTATTTATCAATTCATCGACTAGGGACAATTTCAATACTTCACAATTGCACATGTAGAGATAATCACTAGTTGTGAATTCATCATAAATTCTCTCATGCTGTGAATTGTATTGCGGACATTCAGTAAATGAGTTTAAGATCTCAATCAAATACACAAACATATATACTCAAATAGTGAATATTCATTTATTAGAATAAATGATTATAATCATAAGGCGATTGCCTTAGGACACTTCTTTTATATCACTAACACAATTTACCTTGGGTTCCAAGAATCTTGATATGATTCTTGGAAAATAGAAATCTGTTCTAAATTGATCTGGAATTGGGTTTAAATCCAATTCGCGAGTTAGGTTCTACGTTTCAGTAATTAACCGCCAAAGCTCCCGAGTCCAAGCATGGATCCCCAAACTAATCTTGACTAATCAAGCCAGACCATCAATATTAGATACCCAAGGATTATATTCATTACTTAGATAGACCATATCGAGGATATGATCCAGGGGGAACAAAAAAAAAACTATTTATGTGGTTACATAGTTTTTTTGATTGAATACCTTACTTGATGCTTGTTTATTATTTTTTTTCCAAATTATCATGCATAGGATTAGAAATGGTCAGTTAAGGACTAGATTTGATTGAAATTTGCACAACCTTGTATTAGAGTGGGGCAAGCTGATAGTACGTTAGGAAAACAGTCAAGGGAGTCAAGTAGGGGAAGACATCTCCTATTTAGTCTTATTAGTCAGGTGGAATTAGCCAAAGCTATCTCGCCACATCCTCGACTAGTTAGACCAAGGTTTCTGAATGAGGAATTTAAAAATACTATTTCTTTATGCGGCTTTGTCTAGGAACGGGTTGTTAATCCAATAAAGCTAAGGCCAAAAAAGGCTCCTATGCCTCGCCAAAACTTGGAAGCATAATATTGAAATTTATTTTTAAATCACTAATTCTTAAATCTGAATCTAACTCAAGGCTCATTCACATCTTAAACTTATCCTAATTTTAAGATAAAATTAAAAGCATCTCACAAAACAATTAAGGATCCATGTTTTGTCGCTCAGAAATGGGTGAGATGGCTAGGATGAATAAAGTTAATTAGATCAACCCAAATCCTATTAATTTTCCTCCTCACAAAAATTCTTTTTCAAATTTATCTTTATCACTTTCAAAAATTCATTTTCAAATTTTTCTTATGTTTTTAGAAAATTCTTTTTCAAAAATTTGTTTTCAAACTTTTCTCAATCTTTGTCAAAAGTTGGTCTTAAAAACCCTTCTTCAAATTTTTTTTTCTTTCGTTCAATCCAGCTAATTAGATCAAACTGGTTAGACTAAACTCTATCTCACAAAATCAACATAGGCTTAACATGTTTGATTGCTTAAATTGGGTGAGACATATTAGGCAAGTGAACATGAACAACCTATCCCGTACTTCTACTAAACTGGATCCAAACTAAGTAATTTTACGTGTAGGATCATAAAGATTTAGACCAGTGGATGTTGGATAATGGGTGCTCTAGACATATGATTGGAGACGAGTCAAAGTTCACTGAACTAAAATACTGTAGGACCGGTGTCGTCGATAGAGTGGGGGGGGGGTGAATATCGACTCGAAAAATCTTTCGAAAAACTCGTTGTTCATTCGTTCTAGTCAAAGAGTTAGTGCGCAGCAGAAAATAGAAAAGAAAGACAGAACAAACAGAGACTCATGGGATTTATTTACTTGGTTCCCGACCCCTCTGGTCAGTACATCCAAGGCCTATGTACTTGACGTGAGTCCACTATTGGTCTCCTTTTCAAAATTTCCAGAGGTGGAGAATACCTGTTTTACAGTTCAAGTTTACAACCAAAGAATATGTAAATTAAGTGCGTAAAATAAATGCAAACCAAAAAGAAAGTCGAAGGTCGGCCAATCCGGAAGTCTGAAGTGTAGCGCACTTCCTTCTAGAGCCTCCTTGGTCGCAGAGCTTCATCTCTAGTGCTTTTTCTTCACTCATAATGCCTTAGCAGATGATGGAATTGTTGTTCTAAGTTGAGGGGTCGAAGCCCCTTCTATAGTCTCATCCAGGGCACCCTAGAGGCCTCTAAGGCGCCTCAGTACGGTCAAAAATTCATCTGTACTCGTGAACTTCGCGTATGGATAGATCAGCCCATACAGGGCGCCTGGGACCATCTAGGGCGCCTGGGATGGAGTCTTGAGGGCGCCCTGATGAATGGGGGCGCCGTGGATGCTCCTCCCAGGTGGCATTTCCCCTACGTTTGCACTTCTGTCTTGCCTCCAACTCCAGGTACCTGCAAGACAATCAAACATAAGACAAATATACAGATAATCTTAGCCTTAAAGCTTGGTTCTGACTTTGAATTTCTCTCGAAACCCTAGGTCAAACCGACGCCTAATGTTCCCTTTCCCGAGGAACGCGCCATAGCCTACTCCACCCTGGAGAAGTTACTTTTGCCAACTGGGACCTTCGGTTGGACTTTTACTTAGCCTCCAAGACTCCCGAATCTCGAGACGTCCAAACTTCGACCCGTCTCTACTTCTGTCCTTAGTCATCGCTCAGCTAAGTTGCTCGATCCCTCGGACCATGACTTCGTGCTAATTCCTCGAACTAGGACTTCGGTGCCAACCCTCGGTCAGGTCTTAGGTGCCCAGCCCTCGGTCAGGACTTAGTGCCCAATTCCTCGAACCAGGACTTCGTGCCCAACCCTCGGTCAGGTTTTAGGTGCCTAGCCCTCTGCCAGGACTTAGTGCTCAACCCTGCCGGTCAAGTCTTCGTGCCTAGTTTAATTAGGACTTTCCTTTACCTTGATAAGGACTTCTTTTGCTAGTCATATTAATCCTGACTAGACTTCTCTTCTGCCAAACATCAAGTCCTGTTTGGCTCACTCCTTGGTCTAGCTGACCAACCCTGGGTTTTCTGCTAAACATCAGATCCTGTTTAGCTAACCCTTGTTCTAACTGATCAAACCTTAGTATATTGTTAACTAGATTAATTCTAGGTTTGATCACCCTGCCAAACATCAGGTCCTGTTTGGCTAACCCTTGGTCACCTTAACCAACCCTGGGTTTTAGTTCACCCTACCAAACATCAGATCCTATTTAGCAAAACCATTGTCAACCTAATCAAACCTGGGTTAACCCTACCAAACATAAGGTCCTGTTTGGTTTAACCCTTGATCACTTTGACTAACCTTTACCTTGTATAACACATATTGTTACTAACTTAAGTATATTGTTAAACATCGAAACACTTAGAGGAAGACATCATTGATGCATCTTGCACCAACAAATACAAGGACCTAAGAATAGTGACGTTTGACAACAATGCTACACTTAAGGTAATTGGTTCAGGTAACATTGAATTGAGCTCGGACTTTACTATCAAAAAGGTCATTTTTGTTGACAGTTTTGAATTTAATTTACTCAGTATTAGTCAGCTATGTGATATTGGATACTTAGTCACTTTTACCAACCAAAACTGGCTGATTAGGAACTTACAAGACCTAGAGGTCACCCTAAAAGGACTTAGAAAAAATAACATCTATAAACCTACCTACCTCACTTAATTGTTATCTAACACAAGTAGAAGAAAATAAACTCTAGCATAGGAGATTAGGACATGCCAATGTAATGCTAATCTTCAGACTTAGCCAAAAAGGACTAGTTAAGGGTATACCCAAAATTAGAAATCTAGAAAATTTAGTTTGTGGTCCATGTCAACAGGATAAACAAACCAAGTCTACCCACAAACTTAACCAACCTGACCTGACCCAATCTGTACTTGAGCTCCTACACTTGAACCTATTTGATTCTCACGGAGTTAAGTCACTAAGCTGAAACTAGAACTGCTTAGTCATAATTGATGACTATTCTAAATTCACTTGGGTCCAATTTCTTAAAACTAAAGATTAATGTCTTGAATCCTTTAGAACATTAACTAAAATTCTTGAAAATAAAAAAGATACCAAAATTAAAAGAATTCGAAGTGATCATGGGATCGAATTCGAAAACTTAAAATTTACTGAATTCTGCAACACAAATGGATATTTTCATGAATTTTCCTGCCCTAGGAACCCCCAACAAAATGACCTAGTTGAAAGACGAAACAGAACCCTCCAAGAAGCAGCTAGGACCATGTTTAATGAATATAACTTGGCTAACTATTTTTGGACAGAAGCAGTTAGCACTGCCTACTATATTCAAACAGGGTCTTAATCAATACAAGACATAATAAGATCCCCTATGAAATATATTATTATAAACCACCCAACCTACATTATCTAAGGTTCTTTGGTTGTAAAGTCCACATCTTAACTACAAAAGACTACTTGGTAAATTCCAATACAAGTCTACCATTGGTATATTTTTAGGGTACTGAACCTCAAGTAGGGCCTACAGAGTTTATAACAAACAAACCCTTAAGATTGAAGAAACTACTAATATAATATTTAATGAAGAAAACCAATCTAGAAACCTAAGTCAAGTTGCACTGATTTCAAAGATTGAACCTAAGACCATAGAAGAGGCCTTACCTGACCCAGACTGGTTCATTGCTATGCAAGAAGAACTTGCCCAATTTGATAGAAACCAAGTATGAGACTTAGTACCTAAACCTGAAAGTAAGTCCATTATAGATACTAAGTGGTTGTTTAGGAATAAGTTGAACGACCAACGTAAAATAGTGAGAAACAAAGCTCACTTAGTGGCTAAAGGTTTTAGTCAAGTTGAGGGGTTAGACTATGATGAAACTTATGCCCCTGTAGCTAGACTTAAGTAAATTAGAATGATGCTAGCCTTTGCATCCTATAGAGGATTCAAATTATACCAAATGAATATTAAGTCTGCCTTCTTGAATGGATTTATAAAAGAGGAAGTCTATGTAGGATAACCCCTAGGTTTTGAAGACTTAGACTACCCTAACCATGTATTCAAGGGTTTAAAAAAGCACCCTAGGCCTTGGTATGAAAGACTATCCACTTACCTAATTTCTAAGGGTTTTAACCAAGGCCAAATTAACTCAACCCTATTTGTTAAGACCTTAAAAAAAGAAATTATTATAACCCAAATTTATGTAGATGATATAATCTTTGGATCAACTAATACTAATTTCTTTAAAATATTTATTAAAATTATGGAAAGTGAATTTGAAATAAGTTTAGTAGGTAAACTGACCTTCTTTTTAGGACTCCAAATTAAACAAACTAGGGATGGAAATTATGTTCACCAATCAAAATATGCAAAAGAATTAATTCAGATATTCAAAATGGAAAATTCAAAAGACTTAAGTACCCCTATGGCCACAAATGCAAAAATAGATAATGACCCTGAAGGTAAGCCAGTTGACTTAAAGTATTATAGAAGTGCTATAAGGAGCTTACTTCACCTAACTGCTAGTAGACCTAATATCCTTTTTATAGTAGGTATTTATGCCAGGTACCAAACCTATGCTAAGAAGTCTCACTTAACTGTAGTTAAAAGAATCCTTAGATATATTAAGGGCACCCTAAATGTAGGTATTTGGTACCCTAGGACTTCCATTTTTGAATTATTAGATTTTCTGAATCAGACTATGCAGGTTGTAAACTAGATTGAAAAAGTACAAGTGGGAGCTGTCAATTGCTGTCTCAGAGTTTAGTTGGTTGGTGTAGTAGAAAGCAACATTGTGTTGCCTTATCTACAAGTGAAGCAGAGTATGTTGCCTTAGGGGATGTGTAGCTCAATTCTTATGGATGATGCATACCCTTAAGGATTTTATCCTAGACTATACCCAAACTAAGGTCTTTATTGATAAAATCACTTCTATATACCTTACTAAAAACCCAATCCACCATTCTAGGACTAATCATATAGAAGTGAAACATCACTTTATTAGGGACCACATAGCTAGGGGTAAAATTGTCCTTCAACATATAGAGTCCAAATCTAACCTAACAGATATTTTTACTAAATCCCTACCTGAGTGTGAGTTCAATTCATTAAGAAGTCAGCTTGGAATGTGCTTAGTAGAGTAGAACTTCAAATGTTTGATCTTGATTTGATTATGAACGTCAAAATACTTTAAAATTCTATGTCCGATTCTGATTTCAAAAATGATTTCAAAAACTTTATTTCAAATTTCAAAACTTTGTTTTCAATATTTATTATATTTTTGTGATACTTAGTTTTACTTTGGCTTTAAAACTACCCCTTCAAAACTAGGGTCTTTCTTCGACATGGACTTAGCTTAGGCTTAACCCTAGTATGTATGCTCCCATATATTTAGAAGCTAGCATCTCACAAGCACATTAGTGTTAACTTGATTGACAACCTAGACTGGGTTGAGATGCTTAGGACTGTTGCCCTAGACTTAGATGCTTTAAAATCAGTACATCAACACAAGTTGGGGGCATTATAAATGCAATTCAAATTAATCAAGTCAAGTATTCTGGCCAACTGAGTTGATTTATGAAATACACTTGACTTGACTAACCCAAGTCAATTAATTGAGATTGCAGCAGCTATCACCTAGAGAACATCAAAAGAAGCTTAAGATTTGCAAGTCAATTAATTTCATCCTTGTTGTAGCTAAAAGACATTGTTCCAAAGAATTGAGAGTGCAAGTCAATTACTCTTCTCCAAACCATCATTGTCGTAGCTAAAAGAGGTGTTACAAAGATTTGCAATGTGGAGGCTTTAGCTGCCATAGAAGCTTAAGCATCCAAAAAACATAGGGCAGAAACCATAGTGCAAAAAACTAACCTGGTTGACGAGCTAATAAGGTTGCAGGACCAGATCGGTTAGAGACGACGACCTCAAGCTCAAACAAAACACATGCCTCTTCTTCTTGCGGCCAGGAAACCTCAAAGAGGATGACTCGGTGGTGCTATAGAGAGGAAGAAAACTAGTGGCACTAGGGGGGGGGGGCAGGCACATGCGGTATAGGGAAAAAATTTGCTCAGTTTAAATTTACCATCACAACGAAACCTAGATCCTAGAGCATATCCTTCACATAATCTTTTCTCACTCACTCTCGAGCTCTCTCTCTTTCCTGACTCTAGTTCTCATTGGTTTGCAGTCATCCAGACCCAGTTAGTTTAGCTAATTCTCCTTCCATCACTCATAGTGTTTGACACTTCAATCCCTATGGATTCAACAACTCTTTATATTACTTGCGACGTTTCCGTACACTTGCGGATCACGACATCAAGTTTCTGGCGTTGTTGTCGGGGACCCTAGAAGACTCAACTCTACTGACATTGTTCATTTCCCAAATTGATAAGGAAGTCAGCCAGAGTGAAGCATCTAACTAGCGAGTCCCCCTTATTTCCTTCCTCCAACACAAGGTGTTGCTGGTTGGATCAAGCCCAATTACTTCAAAAAAGAGCTTCCCGATTCACTCTTATTGATGATCACTTATACATGCGAGCTTTCTGTCACCCCCTCCTTAAATGCCTTGGACTCAATGACATAGACTATGTCATGAGGAAAATTCATGAAGGCATCTGCAGGAATCATGTGGGGGTCGAACGCTCACGCAGACAATTCTTCTAGCTAGATATTTTTAGCCAACCTTGCAAGCTGACACCTCCAAATTTGTATCTCTCTATGAACATTCCCAAAAACATCAGCATATTTCTCACCATCCGATAGAGTTCTCAAAGCTTCAACTATTTCCTACCAACTGAACTGCATCAGAAATTTTGGTGTTGCAAGCACTAGTTAATGAAACCTATGTTTTGATATTAACAAAGGTTAAAAGTTAAGGGTTATTGTGATCTAACAAGTTGAACTAAGTGTGCAGGAAAGTCCTAGTTGATGTTGGGCAAGAAATCCTGGTCAGGTGATTGGGTAAAGAAATCCTGGTCAGGTGATTGGGTAAGAAGTCCTAGTCATGTGGATTAGGTAACGAAATCTTGGTTAAGGGGACTGGACAGAAGTTTTGGCAGATTGAGGATGATGGGCAAAAGTCCTGGGGTCGCAGACACCAAGTGGAAGTCTAGGCAGGATGAGGATCTAACATCTAGTGGAAGTTTTAGAAGTCAAGATTAGATGTTGAGAAAAAGTCGAAATAGGTTTAAAGGACTAGATGTTTGGCACAAGATAAATTCTCTTGAGAGTAGGTGAGGGCACGTTTCCCATTAAGGGAACATTAGGCGTCGGTATGACCTAGAATTTTAGTGAAATCTAAATTCAGAACAAACAGTTCCAAGGCTGTCAGAAACATTTACATAATATATATTTTGCCTATTTCTCTAACTCTGTGGTGCAAAAAATCGAACCTGGAAGTTGGCCGAAAAAGGCTTCCTAGTGCCCGGAAAGAGGTCTAGGCACTTGGAATTGTCTGAACCCAGGATCATGACTGCCTTAGTTGGTGCACTCTGATTGGCTGATGCACATAACCTTCCAGGCACCCGGAGGTGGTATAGGCACCCGAACCAGGATAAAACTTAACGGATTGAGTTTTGCCTAGGTGTAGCCACGTCAACCTGATGGTGGTGCCCAGGAGTGGTCCAGGCGCCTAGATAACCTATAAAAGTTCTTTGACCAGCAGCTCAAGACATCAATTTTCTATGCCAAAACATTGCTCCGATGACTATGCTTAATCTTCTACTCCAAAGTTGTCGGTATATTTGTTATTAATCACTTGTACTTTATATTCCATATTCTTTTGTAACATTCGAACTGATAGTAGATTGCCCAATGAAAACACTCAACGAGTGCATGTGTTGGACTAGTAGCACGGTCTGTGAACCAAGTAAAAATAGAGCGTGTTAGCTTTGTTCTTTGTTTCTTATTCCAGTGCTTTAATTCTGTGATTTATGAAAAAGTGACTCATGTTATTCACCCCCCTCTAGCGCGTTCTTCGATCCTACAAGAAAAAGTTTCATTCAGTCACCATTGATTACTTCTCAAAATGGTTGAGGTGCAAGCCCTGACTCAATTCACTGAGCAAATAGTGATAAATTTTCTATGGCAAATTTTCTATAGCAAAATATCATATGTCGATTTAGCATTCCATACAAATTTATCTCTGATAATGGTCGACAGTTTAAAGGGTGCAAGATTTAAGAATGGTGCAAAGAACTTGATATTCAGTAGACCTTCATCTTGGTGGCTTACCCACAAATCAATGGACAAGTAGAGGTAACCAATCGGGAAATTATTCAGGGACTCAAGATTAAACTAAATCACATACAAGGCAGCTAGGTCAAGGAACTCCCAAGTATTCTTTGGGCCAATCAGACTACTCCAAGAGAGAGTACTTGTCAAACTCTTTTTCATCTAGTTTACGGAGCATAAGCTATGGTTCCAGTAGAAATAGGAGAGGAATCCGTTCTACGAAATAATTATCATAAGGACAACACAAAACAGTGGCTCCTCGACCTTGATATAATCATCGAGATCAAGGAATGAACTGCCACTCTGCTGGATATGGCGAGTTAGGACTTTGACCTTTACGTAGAAAAACATCAAGATAAGTTAGTAGTAAGATGAGTCGGTCGGATGCAACCCTTCAGTGAGTGATACCGAATGACTCTAAGAAGATTCCTCTGAGCGGGGAGCAACAGATGTCATTGAATCGGTCAGGGAATAAGATAGACTTCTCTACGTCTGAACCCTAAACCCTATCTCCCCTGTTGGATGCAACCCTCCAAATGAGCTCTACCGAACGAAGACACGTACACCTCTAAGCGGATACCTCCGAGCAGGGAGAAACTGATGACATTGAATCGGTCAAGGAATAAGATAGGCTTCTCTATGTCTGAACCCTAAACCCTATCTCCCCAGTCGGATGTAACCCTTTGAATGAGCTCTACCGAACGGAGACACATACGCCTCTAAGCGTACACCTCTAAGTGGATTCCTCCGAGAGAAGCAACAGACGCTTCTGAGTGAACTCCCCTACGCAAGGTAGTAAACTTCTCCTAGTGGACGTCTTCGCTCTCTTTATCCATAAGGAATTATGAAAACTAGAACTGAGGACAAAAAAAGTTGATGGGTCGATTAGATCCATAGTCATCTTAGCGAGGGAACATTGATTGGTTGTTTCCGCAAGTGCACGGTTTGTCGTCAAGTAATAAAATATCGATCCCACAGGGACTGGGACAAGTACTAGAATTTTACGAGTTTTAATTATCCAGATGAATGTTCTAATGATAAATTTGCTCTAAATCAAGGAATTCAAGCGATCGAAAATCAGCGAAAGTATTGAGGGATAAAAGACAATCTTAGGATTACGGTTTCACCATTCTAACTATTATCATGACAGTTCTCTGTTGACGACTACTTATACCCAGGTCGGTTTCTTTTATTCGAATGCAACTTTACCTATCAAGGTTTCCGAAATAGACGATCTTTTCATGCTTTGAAATCCTGTCACTAGATTCCCGCAGACCTATCTAAACGTCTACCAGATTCGTAAGCTGATTCCTAATTTATCAACGACCTCTTTTGAAGATCACGCCAATGTATCTACTTTAATTCATCTCTAGTCCTATGGCATACGTACGTAGATGACTCTTAACTGCTTTGGATCCTGTCACATGAATCCCGCAAAGCCTATCTAAACAATTACCATTTTTCGTAGAAACAAATCAAAGCATCATTCAACAATCGATACAACCAACAAGGATATGCGTAATCGAACAAACAGAGTTAATAACAAATCATGAAAATAGTTAGGGCTACTCCCTCTTCTAAGATTTACACGACTACTCCATAAATCCGGAGAATTTGACAAATAGATAGGAAATAGACATTACAAATCCTCCTTGATGGTGTTTCCCCCTCCAAGTCTCGACAAAAGCAAGCTTTTCCCTGATTTCCGCCGCCTCCCCTTTGGTGTTAGGTCTTCTCCCCTTTTATAGAATCTCAGCGGCACGCCCGTGATGATCGACACGGCCCGGACGTGTTCTCTGCGACTTCTCGTTCTTCAATAGCATGCCTTGCCCGTGCTTAACTGGCATGGGCGTGCTCTTCATATGCCACGGCCGTGCTTAACCAACACGCCTTGAGCATGTTGGTCGCTAGACTCTGCACGAGATTTTCAAGAGACACCACGGCCGTGCTTAGCCAAGACACGGGCGTGTCTTCACGTGCTGATTGGTTCGACTGGTTTTGTGCATCCTGTCATCAAAATCTAACACACAGCAGTATCCTCGCCCAAAATATGTTAAACCAAGTAAAAACTATCAAATATGCCTCTAATAAGATAAAAACAAGATGAAATGCATATATATTTCATGCCCCAAAACTATACATGAGTTTCACACATCAAACATGCCTTGTCTTTACAAGCACATATGATGTAACGCTCCCTCTCTTAGAGTAAGAGGCCCCTCCTAGACCTAGGAGCCCAACAATCCTAATGCTTCTTGGGTCGACCCACTAGGAAGGATGGTGTTTATTGTCACATTATATTGTTTGTCAAAGCATGTGGGATACCATTCCCTTATCCCTGCTTCCGTGACATCTCTGTACACAGTGGGACACTCTACGCTTATTGTAGTGAGATACATAGTAGGCTACCATCTTATCCACATTTGATACACCATTAATACATGGATATGGTATGGAGCGCTATAAAAGGGAGAAGGAGCTCATATCAAAGGTAAGAGATACAACAATAACTAAATCTTTTCTTTTACATGCTTTTATTCCACCATCCCACAGATACTTACTTGAGCGTCAGAGTGGCGTCGCTGGGCCATCCCTAATGCCATTCTCACTCACTTTTGTTCCTCTATTTCAGATCATAAACTTTGTTGACCCAGTGTCCAACTTATCAATGTTATTCTCCCCGATGTCTTGGTGTAGGAACAATCATCCACTTACTTCGACGATTTAAATAAGGGTAACTAGTAAGTGGACAATTTTTTTCAATTGCAAGTGCAGTTACATGCCACAAGACCAAATAAGAATATCCAATTTATATTTAATGAAAACTAGTTAGTGCAACATTAAACATATTGAGCGATTAAAGCTAAAAGAAGTTGTCAAACTTTATATAACCACTCTTCAAGACAAATTAGATATATCAATATCTTGAATTTACCCTAATTAAATCATTTACATTAATATGAAAATCTCTTATAATGATTATTATGTCAAGAACTTGTTCAATATCTTTAATTATTATAATTATTCACAATCACATTATTAGTACTAAAAAAATATAGAATTGGTCAATCAGTAAATAAAAGTAAAGGATGTAAAATAATTTTAATCTTTTTTTAGCTAGAATCTATTCATTTTAATCAAATGCTTTCTTAGTCATGGTCTATAAATTGAAACAACTATAGTCATTAGGATACATGCTAAAGTAATGTCACTAAAGGTAAAACTAAGTGATGGGGTGATGAATAGCCCGTGGCGGGCATGTGGGGTAAAGAAGTTGCGTGGCAAAACATGATGAGTCTGAGCAACTCCACTGTTAGAGCTCTCAGGACATTCTCAGGAAAAGAGCCTCCCGGGCCCCTATCGGGAGACATGCCCTAGATGGAAACCCCTCTCGGGACCACCCTGGGAAGCAGGGTCCCGAGATCACCTCAGGGAAGTAAAGCACCCGCGATCACCTGGGCCAGAAGACCCCGAGATCATCTCGGGGAGGCGGAGCCCAAGTAACATTCGACTGCAAGTAACGATCCCCCTCTTTTCTAGGATCTATGGATAAGCATCCCCCTTAATGCGGAGTCATCATGACCCTTAAATACCGCAACGGGTTGAAACACGTAATAACGACGTGGACCATTTCAAAGGCTATCCAGTAACCGCCAAAGAGGGAGGGATGTGGCATAGATCATAGGGACGTGCCAAGTCTGCCGCCACAGGTATAAAAGGTAGTCCAACCCCTCTGGTAAAGGGGTTATGCACTCTTTGCTACTCATACATTTTTCCTGCTTACTGTTGAGGCAATCGACCTAGAATGATTGGAAGATCATGATTTTGATGTGTGTGTGTGAATATGTTTAAGGATAGAGTGTTATGTTATATTTGATGTGTGTGATTGAGTTTGCAGGACTTGGAGAATCACACATGGTAAACATATCCGAGGGACGAGAGCCGAGGGAGGAGGACTCCAAGGGCAAGTCGGGAAGTGGACTTCAAGGGCACACGTGAAGGGTGGCATGGAGGCAAGCCAAGGGAAGGCTTGTGTGCGTATTCGAGGGACGAGAGCCAGAGGAAGATGACTTCAAGGGGCAAGCCAAGGAGTGAACCTGAAGGCACACGTGAAGGACTATGTGAAGACTGGCTTGGAGTGAGTGGGCAGTCGACTGGCCAGAGGGTAGTCGACTGCCAAAACTCACAGAAGGTTTTCAACCTTCTACCAGTCGACTGGCCCAGATGCAGTCGACTGGTATACCCCAAAAACTAGCCGTTGGCTAGCAATTAATGCTAGGCCAGTCGACTGCCCCATGGGCAGTCGACTGGTGCGGGGCTGGACAGACTGCGAATTTGTCCTGTTCACCTATAAAAGGAGGACCTTTTTGCACGTGAGCGGTACGGTTCCGTACTATAACGAAGTACTGCTCGTGTGAAAAGTATTTTCATCTTCCTCTCTCTCATTTTACTACATTCTGTAAAGTGGAAGACCACCACTGTAAAGGTTTCTCCACCTGAAAGAGATTTTTCATAGTGGAAGTGGTGTACGTGCATGGATCCTTGGATTAGTCACCCATGTGGGTGGATACCAAGTAAAGTATTGTTGTTAGCATTGTTCTTATATTCTTTTGCATATTATTGTTTCCGCTGCACTAACAACCTTGTAGAGATTCAACCGAAAAAGTGTTATTCACCCCCCTCTAGCACGCCAGTCGATCTATCAGTTGGTATTAGAGCCCGATTCATTTTGGAAGAACTCACCGTCAACCAGAGCAAGTAAAATGGTGTTTCAAGAGGGATACAACACTGCACGACCACCCTTCTTCGACGGGAACGACTTTGCGTACTAGAAATGTAGAATGCAATATTACCTTATGAACGATATTGAGAATTGGATTAGCATTGCAGATGGTTTCGATGCACCCGTCGATGAAAGAGTGGAACCGACACCGATGAGATCTTGGTCAAAAGAGGTCATGAAGAGGGCACAGTCAAATGCCAAGACCACCACTACACTGCAGTGTGGGCTCTCAAAGGAGCAACTCAACAAGGTGGGGTCGTTCAAGAGCGCCAAGGAATTGTGGGACAAATTGGTGGAACTGAATGAAGGGGCAAACGAGTCCAGAAGAGCAAAGAAGGACTTGCTCATGGCCCAACTCCAATCCTTATCCATGAAGAGCAAAGAAGGACTTGCTCATGGCCCAACTCCAATCCTTATCCATGAAGAGCAATGAGACTGTCAGCCAACTACATGGAAGGGTGAAGGAGGTCATCAATGAGCTCCATGTGATTGGAGAAAAGATCAAGAACCGAGATATCGTCAGGTATGTTCTACATGCCTTCACAAGAACTACCTTGTGGGCATCCATGGTTGATGTCTACAAAGTATCAAGGGATTTGTCCATAGTTAAATTAGATGATTTATTCTGTGAATTTGAACTACACGAGCAAGCTAACGTCTCGGCCAAAGAGAAGGGTATTGCTTTTATTGCAGAAAAGGAGAAGAAGAAGAGGAAGGAGAAGAAGAAGGTGATCTACTCCTCCTCATCCGATTCAGAGGAATCCAGCGCCTCCATGGATAGCGACCAAGAGACATTCATGGTATGAAAGATGCGTAAGGCTTTCAAAAAATTTTCTAACAAATCATATGCTAGGAAAGGGTCCAAAGGCAAGGGTAAGGCCAATGACATCATCTACTACAACTGCCATCAAGAGGGACACATGAAGAACGAGTGCCCTCAACTGAAGAAAAGAGATGACAAGAAGGAGGAGAAGAAAAAAGGTGACAAGAAGAGGTCGAACAGAAAGGAGAAGGGTGCCACCAACCTCAAGGCGACGTGGGATGATCCATCATCCTCGGAGGAGGAAGAAGAGCAAGTTTTATATTTTTCTCTCATGGTAATGGACCACTCAGATTCATCAGATGATGAAAGAAGTTCAAGCAGTGAAGATGAGAGCACTTCTTCATCATCATCCGAGTCATAAGCATCGGTAAGTGAGGTATACCACTTACCCTCCTCTACTTTAGTTAAGATTATTTCTAGCACTAACATGGATTTAGCTAAAACTAGAAGTAAGATTAAGGACCTAAAAGATGAGATTGTCATGCTTAGAGTAGAATCTACCCAACTTAAGGAAGACTTACATGCTAGTTCTCTTACATCACATGCTTCATGTTTTGAAACTGAAAATAGGGAACTAAGGAAAAAGGTAGATGACCTCACAAAGGCATTTAGAAAATTCCAAGTAGGCTCTAGCAACTTAGATATGATAATAAATAGCCAATGGGTCGTTTATAACAAGGCCGGATTAGGATATAGGCCAAAGACAAAGGAAGTGGCCTTTGTCTCACTCACGGGTAGGATTAGTGCATCTAGGAGACTAGGGGCTAAAGGAAACACAAAGAGTGCATGAGTACCTAAAAGATTTTTAAATGATGCTTATGGATCAAAAATTTGGGTACCAAAAGAGTATGTTTTCATGTTGTATAGGTAAAGGTGAAGAAGGCCTCAACTATGTGGATAGTAGATAGTGGATGCTCAAGACACATGACCGGAGATGTGAGCAAGTTCACTACTATTAGCTACTTAAGAGAAGGGACGGTCTCCTTTGGAAATAGTGCAAAATTAAGAATTATTGGTAGGGGCACCATTGAGGTATCTCCTATGATTTCCATACATAATGTACTCTTAATTAACGATATGAAGTTTAACTTACTTAGTGTGAGTCAGTTATGTGATGCGGGCTTTAGGGTTGAATTTCATGCTAGGAAGTACCTAATTAAACATAATGAATCAAATAATGTCATATTAGAAGGGTATAGAGAGACAAACTTATATTATCTTGATCTTGCTTATGCTACTAATAATTTGGCTAAGTGTTTCATGTCTAAAGAAGAAGAAGGGTGGTTGTGGCACCGGAGGGTTGGACATGTGAACATGAGAAGCATTGCAAGAGTGGCCAAGGAAGAATTGGTGAAGGGGCTACCTATGATCAAGTATGAGAAGACCAAATTGTGTGATGCATGCCAAAAGGGTAAGCAATCAAAATCATCACACAAAGGTAAAACCCTAACCACTACTACTTTACCATTAGAACTTTTGCATATTGATTTATTTGATTGCCATAGTACTCCCTCACTTGTAGGGATCAAATATTGTTTAGTTATAGTAGATGACTTTTCTAGGTTTACATGGGTTTTCTATATGAAACATAAGGACGATACCCTAGAAATCTTTATAAGATTTAGTAAAAGGGTAGAGAACAAAAAACACCTCAAAATTAACTGAATTAGGAGTGACCACGGTGGGGAGTTCAAAATTCAAGTTTCTCACAATTTTGTGTAGAAAATGGATACAAGCATGAATTTTCATGCCCAAGGACTCCTCAACAAAATGGGGTAGTTGAGAGGGGAAACCGAGCCCTACAAGAAGCTACTAGGACTATGCTTAATGCATATTCCCTTCCTAGCTATTTTTGGGCCGAAGCAGTTAACATCACTTGTTACATTCAAAACCGTGTTTTAGTACATAGATTCCTAGGAAAAACACCCTTTGAATTATGGAATGGGAGAATACCACAAGTCCACTACTTTAGGGTCTTTGGATGTAAAGTGTATATCTTAAATACCAAAGATGAGCTAAGGAAGTTTGAGTCAAAAGCCGATGAGGGAATTCTAGTTGGGTACTCATCCACTAGTAGGGGTTATAGAGTTTACAACAAAAGGACAAAAGTGATTGAGGAGTCCTCAAATGTCAAGTTTGGTGAAACAACAAATACCTACCCTAGAAAAGCCTCAATTGATAAGGATATGGAAGAAGTCCAACCCCTTGCCCAAAGAATCCAAGACCTACATTTGGAGGGCAATGATGAAGGGGGAGTAAGAAGTAACCTAGAGGACGAGGAAGAAGTAGTGAATGAACCCACAACCTCTAGGCCCTTGAGACATCATCAAGATCACCCTATTAATCAAATAGTGGGTGATGTCACTCAAGGAGTAAGGACTAGGTCCTATTTTAGGGACCAAACTAGTCAAATAGCTCTAATCTCTCAATTAGAACCTAAGTCTATTGATGAAGCATTGGGAGATGTGGATTGTGTCTTAGCTATGCAAGAAGAGCTAAATCAATTTGAGAGAAGTGAAGTTTGGGAGTTGGTTCCTAGGCCCAATGATTGCACCATTGTAACTACAAGATGGGTCTTTAGGAACAAATTAGATGACCAAGGCAAAATCACTAGGAATAAAGCTAGATTGGTAGCTAGGGGGTTTAACCAAGTTGAGGGATTAGACTATGATGAGACGTATGCCCCCGTAGCTAGATTAGAGTCCATTAGAATTCTACTAGCCTATGCCGCTCACATGGGTTTCACACTTCATCAAATGGATGTAAAGTCGGCATTCCTTAATGGAATCATTAAGGAAGAGGTCTATGTAGAACAACCCCCCGGGTTTGAGGACCCTAATTATCCAAGACACGCTTACAAATTAAGAAAAGCCTTATATGGATTGAAACAAGCTCCCCGAGCTTGGTATGAAAGACTTTCTTCATTTCTAGTGTCTAAGGGGTTTAGGAGAGGAACAATTGACCCTACCTTGTTCCTAAAATCTAAGGATAAGGACATTTGTTGCCCAAGTGTATGTAGATTATATCATTTTTGGGTCAACAAACAATGACTTCCTACAAGAATTCATCAAATGTATGGAAGATGAATTTGAGATGAGTCTTGTAGGAGAGCTAACCTTCTTTTTAGGACTTCAAGTCAAGCAAACTAATGAAGGAACACATGTTTTTCAAACTAAATATGCTAAGGAAATGTTAAAGAAATTTGGCCTAGAAAATGCTAAGGTAGCATCTACCTCCATAGGAACCAATGTGAAAATGGATAGTGACCTTGAAGGGAAAATGGTAGACTCTAAGCAATATAGGAGCATGATTGGTAGCCTACTATACCTAACCGCTAGTAGACCCGATATACTTTTTACGGTAGGTATGTGTGCAAGGTATCAATCTTGTGCCAAAGAGTCTCATTTGGTTGTAGTTAAGAGAATCCTAAGGTATGTCAAAGGTACCCTCAATGTCGGACTTTGGTATCCTAGAACCCCTAGTGTTGATCTTATTGGATACACCGACTCGGACTATGCGGGTTGTAAGCTAGATAGGAAGAGTACTAGTGGAGGGTGTCAATTCCTTGGGTATTCCTTAGTTAGTTGGAGTAGTAGGAAACAACCATGCGTTGCCCTATCAACAACGGAGGCAGAATATGTGGCAATGGGTGGGTGTGTTTCCCAACTCCTTTGGATCATGCACACTTTAGAAGATTATGAGTTACATTATACCAAGGTCAAATTCTTGTGTGATAATGTAAGTACAATCAACTTGACCAAAAATCCGGTTCACCACTCTAGGACAAAACACATTGAAGTGATCATAAGAGACTATGTGGCAAGGGGAGACATAGAACTACACTATGTTGAATCAAAGTCAAACCTAGCCGACATCTTTACCAAGCCTCTTCCCGAATCGGAGTTTACATCCTTAAGAAGAGGTCTTGGAATATGTTTTGTAGAAGTATAGGATGAACCTTGGGATATTACATTTGAAAAGGTGTGCTTGATCCATTAGGGTGATACATTTGGTTCACTTGTGCTTGTGGCACATTGTTGAATCATTAAAAGTATCAACATATGAAAACTAGACCAACTATTAGGGAAGGCAAGTGTTTAATCAATGGACACTTTGCCCAAAGATCATAGTTGGACATTTTAAACCTTTGAAAGCCATTTTATGCTTTATATGCTTTGCCATGCTTTTAAAAGTTATATGATTGCAAAGTTAGATTGTAAGTTTGGCACGAAACTTAGTGGTTTTCAAGGATTTTAGATTTTTATCAAAAGTCATGCATGTTTGAAATTTTATATGGACTAATATTTTTCCTTGATAGAGTATATTATTTCAAACATGTCTGTAAGTTTTTAGAATTTTTGGAATTTTCTGGATTTTTCTAGAGGTTTCTGAATTTCGGCACAGAACCTGGAATTTATCACTGACAGAGTATCAGTCGACTGCCCCATGGGCAGTCGACTGACACGCCTATTTTTAGGTTCTGTAAACTTTTTTCAGAAATTCAACTTTCTTTCATTTGATGCCCTAGGGTTGCTTGAGGCAATCATTTTGATGGTGTTAAAGGGGAGAATGGGTGGTTTAAGTTAGAATTTTAACTTGGAATGAATGGTTTATGGTATTTTGTCTAAACTTAGACCTTGGATGATTAAAAATGGGAGAAGACATGGATTAAGGGGGAGGTTACCTCTTATGTTTTGATATGTCTTACATTTTTAATGTTGTTTAGTGTTAAGTGGGAACTTAACTTGGATTATGACTAGAATTGAAAATGGGAGAAGACATGGATTAAGAGGGAGGTTACCTCTTAGGTTTGCTATGTCTTATGTTTTTCAATTGCTATCTATTGCTATTGTTATTGCTTGTTGTTATTTATCTCTAAACTTAAACATATTGTCACACATCAAAAAGGGGGAGATTGTTGAGGCAATCGACCCTAAAATGATTGGAAGATCATGGTTTTGATGTGTGTATGTGAATATGTTTAAGGTTAGAGTGTTATGTTGTATTTGATGTGTGTGATTGAGTTCTTGGAGAATCACACATGGTAAACATATCCGAGGGACGAGAGCCGAGGGAGGAGGACACCAAGGGCAAGCCGGGAAGTGGACTTCAAGGGCGCACATGAAGGGTGGCATGGAGGCTGTAACGCCCGCCTTTTTCCCACACCTCGTGGTGTGGCGAGGGAGGCGGCGTTACGCTAAACATACATATACTTAGACATTATCTTAATGCAGCGGAATCATTTTTTTTTTCCTAAACATGCTTATAATCATGCAACTAACACATGGAACATTCATACATGGCATCATATCATAACTTAACCATTTCATAACTTTATTCATAATCATCATAAGCAGTATGTACTTATCCATAAAGGTAGCATCATAAGTCTTAAGTCATCTATTAGTCATAACCATAAAACGTAATACAAGAATCTTCTGCCAAGTCACTGCCACACACACACATGCTTCTGCCTCCCCTGCGGCTTCCCTTAATAGCTTCTAAGTTGATCTGCGGTACGAGGAAAATAAAACTATAAGCACATAGGCTTAGTAAAACCCTTTTCCTACTCACTAAAACCATACGTTGCTTCAACAATAATATATCAAACATCTGACATAACATAACTTCGAGCATAAACATAAGCATAGTCATACATGGCATAAATGAACATACATGAACATAATGCATTACTTATACATGACATGATTCTTAGCATACTTACACATAATGCATACTTATTCATAACATGATATACAATATGAGCATAAATACAAGCATAAAATAATCTTACCTTGGCGCGATGCATAACATAGATGTATGAATGAGTCTAATGCATTTACTACATAAGGATGCTTAGTTTTGAAATTATACTTTTCAATGCTTAACATAACATCATTGGGGTCCCCTGGCTTGTACCACATACATACTTCATAGCGCGCATCCCTAAGTAAATACGAGGTAGCTAGCCTCGACCTACTAGGGTAAGGACAACATAGTCGGTAGTCCTAGAACCGGGGCGTTCTTAAGGTGCCCATCCCTGTTGCACAGCTTCGGTAGTGCCAGAACTGTGGACAGCATAGTCGGTAGTCCAGAACCGAGGCGTTCTTAAGGTACCCATCCCTTGGACCCTTACTTCGGTCCGGTACAAGCCTTATGCATGAAAATAAACATGCATGCCATACTTATCATACATACTTATTTCATATCATCGTTATGCCTTCATCATTCATACTTATCCTTCATACTTATCATTAAGGCATAACCATCATCTTTATTCATGCTTATCATTCTTCATTCATAACATAGAACAATACATACATAATCATGTTTCTAGTCATAATTTTATCCGAGTTCATGAATCTTGCAAGATCATGATACGAAATAAACATACATCTCATATAAGACATATTTTATCTTACCTACATGATCCTAGTATCCATCATAAGGCATGAACGGTAAGCTACATATAAACCTAACACATACTACTAGGATTCATAGCATTCATCACAAAACATGTATATACCTTCATGAGTCATAATTTCTTTATAAGCATTTATCAATATACATGCATTATTCCATTTATCATAATACACTCCTACATAAATTTCATGTAATCATGGTATATGATCTAAATATTCATGATTTAAAATATAACCTAAAATCAACCATACAAGTCATATCACATAACACATAAACTAAGGTTTTAGTCATATGGAAGCCCTTACATCATGCTTAACCATGTACTATCATCATGGGACTTATAAATATGCATTTTTGAGATCTTAACCCAACCCAAACCCTAGGGTTGGGTCTTGGCCGAAAGTCTCAAGGACCATGGGTCCATGGAAAATTCGCCTAGATCATGATTACATCTCTTATCTACATATCATGCCATAGAAAGATTATTTGAACCCTTGAGTGGACTTAACTCCAAGTCCTAGACCTAAAACACAAGTTGGCCGAAAACCCTAGAAGGGTAACAAGCCCATGGAAGAGTTCATTTAACACCATTCTTACTCATAAGGTATCATAAAAATCATATTAATCATGCTTGGAAAGGTTAGAGTTTCCCCTAGCCTCTTGACCTTGGTGTGGACGAAACTTATAAGGGTATCAAACCCATAAAAAATTTCATATAAATCCCTATTATCATCCATACTACTTCATAGTAAGACATACTAAGCATGCTTGAGGAATTTAAAATAAACCCCTAGCCCTATACTTAATATGGCCGAAACCCTAGAAGGGTTTTAGGGCATCCAAAAATTTCCCTATATCATAATCTATGCCTTACATAATATCATGGAACATTTAAGAGCACAAAAGAGAATTTACAACA
This sequence comes from Boesenbergia rotunda, assembly GCA_024364735.1. Lineage (NCBI taxonomy): Eukaryota > Viridiplantae > Streptophyta > Magnoliopsida > Zingiberales > Zingiberaceae > Boesenbergia > Boesenbergia rotunda. Next base: position 319,622 of record JAGFNQ010005349.1, read on the forward strand.
TCCCTAGGCCCAAACCATAGCCTTGGCCGAAAGTCCCCTAAGCCCTAATCATGGATTTTTTTTCCCAACATATCATGCCAACAAAACTTAGATCATGATAAATATTATGAAAGCTATCATACCACAGGTGAGGGGGGGGGGGTTTACCTTCCTTGATCTCGCTTACAAAATTCGAATCGAAGATAACAAGAGAACCTTCTTGTCTCTAAACTTTCCTTAGTCCTTGTGTCCTTGTAGGGGCTTTAGATCTTCAAGATGGGGGTCCTTGGTGGAACTTTTCTCAAGGGGGAAGAACACTTGAGTTTTCGGCCAAGTAAGGAGGAAGAAGAAGAAATGAAGAAAAAGAAGGAAGTTGTAACTTCCTTTCTATTTATACTATTTGAAAAGGGGTGAGTGAAGAGGCATGATGTCTCTTCCCTTGGTGACTCTTCACTTCTTACACCTTTACTAATATCCGCTTCATTCCCTCATAGAACTCCCTTGCTAGGTGAATTGGTTAGTGCATGCTTGGTTATATAAGAGGTCCAAGGTTCAATCCTTGGTGCATGCACTAATTTTCTATTTTATTTCTAATTTATTTCCTATCATTTTTGAAAATTCCTTAAAAATTTCCCCATAATTATATTAGTATTTTTCATTACAATCCCTCTATTTTTATATTAAATTTTACCTACAACCACCCATAATAATGGCACTAGGAAGCCCCTATAAGGCCCCTTAGTACTTAGTTTCCCAATTTAAATAAGAGAACCTTGATTTCTAGGCTAAGGTCCGTACTAATATTTCTAGATCCTTCGGAAAATTACCTAGACCTACTTAATATTTTAAAGAAAATATTAAGAGAATTTTCCGGGTCGTTACNTTCCATAAGCCTAATCATGGATTTTCCAACATATCATGCCAACAAAAACCTAGATCATGATAATATCTTGAAAGCTATCATACCACAGGTGAGGGGGTTTTACCTTCCTTGATCTCGCTTACAAACTTCGAATAGAGATAACAAGAGAACCTTCTTGTCTCTAGACTTTCCTTAGTCCTTGTATCCTTGTAGGGGCTTTAGATCTTCAAGATGGGGTCCTTGGTGGAATTTTTCTCAAGGGGGAGAGAACTTCAATTTTCGGCCAAGTAAGGAAGAAGAAGAAAATCAAGAAGAGGAGGGAAGTTGTAACTTCCTTTCTATTTATACCATTTTGAAAAGGGGTGAGTGAAGAGACATGGTGTCTCTTCCCTTGGTGACTTTTCATTTCCTACACCTTCACTAATATCCACTTCATTCCCTCATAGCACTCCCTTGCTAGGTGAATTGGTTAGTGCATGCTTGGTTACAAGAGGGCCAAGGTTCAATCCTTGGTGCATGCACTAATTTTCTATTTTATTTTTAATTTATTTCCTATCATTTTTGAAAATTCCTTAAAAATTCCCCCATAATTATGTTAATATTTTTCATTACAATCCCTCTATTTTTATATTAAATTTTTCCTATAACCACCCATAACAATGGCACTAGAAAAATCCCTATAAAGCCCCTTAGTATTTTAGTTTCTCAATTTAAATAAGAGAACCTTGATTTCTAGGCTAAGGTTCGTACTAAGATTTCTAGATTCTTCGAAAAATTATCTAGACCTGCTTAATATTTTAAAGAAAATATTAAGAGAATTTTTCGGGTCGTTACAATCCTCCATACCTCTTGAAAGTTCATCCTCGAACTTAGTGTAGCTCCGGGTACTTACGTCTTATCTCGTCCTCGCGTTCCCAGGTAGTTTCCTCGAACAGAGTCGGTACTAGTGTCCTTAATAGCTTTATAATGTAATTATATGTATATATCATAATTATATAATTATTATAATTATGGGTAAACCTAATAATAGTATGCATATTAGTTTACATTATGAGTTGTGAATCATATTATATGATAAGTGAGATCATATTTATTATATCACCCACTTTATTTTATCCCGTCTCATAAGCCTATATACAATACTAGTCCCACTCAGTGAGCAAGATGGGCTGCCGTTATACCCAAAATAAAGAACATCATAGCGATGGATGCCACCTCCTCACTCATCTCCCCTCGGCCCACCTCAGGATCTTCTACCGTTTCCATCGGGTCTTCTTCTTCAATCTCGAGATCCTCCTCGACCACTTCGAAGTCTGCCTCGAACATCCCGGGGCCCTCCTCGAACATCTCGAGCATCTTGGGATCCTCCTCAAATGGCTCGGGATCCTCCTTGTACTCCTCGGGATCCTCCTCGAATAGTGCGGGGTCCTCCTCAAATACCTCGAGCATCTCGGGATCCTCCTCAAATGGCTCGGGATCCTCTCGTACTCTCGGATCCTCCTTAACTTCGGGATCCTCATACCTCTCGGAACCCTCCTCTGACGGCTCGGGATCCTCCTCTGATGGCTCGGGATCCTCCTCCGAGTCTCCTAGGTCTTCCGGGAACTCATGGCGGAGAAGTTGTTTACCTAACTCCGTGTAGGACAGACGGCATCCGTGCTGTCCCCAGATCTGGTGAGCAACCTCTCTCGCCCGATTGGGCAATGAACGAAGCAAAGCTCCGATCCTATGATCATTCGTGACTGGAAACCCCCCCCCCCCCCCCCCCTCCAGTTTCCAGAATAGCCGATCTAAAAACCCAATGTTGCCTTGAATTCCCCGGGTCGGACAGTACTCAACCGCCTCTATCCGCTCCATCAGCTCGCGACACCTCTCAGTGTAGTTCTCATGCAACATCTGGAATTGAAAAAAAATGATCTAGTTAGTACTAACCCAGCCAAGCTAGTACAAAACCATTTCCTTTTCAATTCGTAAATATATACAGAGTAAAACACACACACCATCGGTTTAACCTACCCTAGTGATTAAAATATGTAACCACCTTCCTATCCCAAATTCTAAATTATTTAATTACTACCTATATATATATATATATATATAAATAAATAAAAGAAAGTATCGTTCATGTTCACATATCTTACCAGTACTTGCCATTATCTATCATAAGACATCATTCATACTTGCATACTCTAGAAGCATAACATATCATAAGAATGCTTACTATCATAAAATATACCGAAGGGTACTTACTTGGAAGCAACAGGAAGGAGGTTTGATGTGTGTGTAGTGAGATGACAATGGCTCTGATACCAACCTGAAACGCCCGCCTTTTTCCCACACCTCATGGTGTGGCGAGAGGGGCGGCGTTACGCTCAACATTACATGTACTTAGATAATATCTTAATGCAGCGGAATCATTTTTTTTTCTAGACATGCTTATAATCATGCAACTAAACACATGGAACATTCATATATGACATCATATCATAACTTAACCATTTCATGACTTATTCATACTTATCATAAGCAGTATGTACTTATCCATAAAGGTAGCATCATAAGTCTTAAGTCATCTATTAGTCATAACCATAAAACGTAATACAAGAATCTTCTGCCAAATCACTGCCACACACACACATGCTTCTGCCTCCCCTGTGGCTTCCCTTAAAAGCTTCTTGGTTGATCTGCGATACGAGGAAAATAAAACTATAAGCACATAGGCTTAGTAAAACCCTTTTCCTACACACTAAAACCATGCGTTGCTTCAACATAAATATATCAAACATCTGACATAACATAACTTCGAGCATAAACATAAGCATAGTCATACATGGCATAAATGAACATACATGAACATGACTTAATATATCAAGCAACGTATACATGACATAAAGCATACCTACATGAACATAAAACATACTTATACATGGCATAATTCTTAGCATACATGAACATAATGCATTACTTATACATGACATGATTCTTAGCATACTTACACATAATGCATACTTATTCACAATATACAATATGAGCATAAATACAAGCATAAAATAATCTTACCTTGGCGCGATGCATAACATAGATGTATGAATGAGTCTAATGCACTTACTACATAAGGATGCTTAGTTTTGAAATTATACTTTTCAATGCTTAAACATAACATCATTGGGGTCCCCGGCTTGTACCACATACATACTTCATAGTGCGCATCCCTAAGTAAATACGAGGTAGCTAGCCTCGACCTACTAGGGTAAGGACAGCATAGTCGGTAGTCCTAGAACCGGGGCATTCTTAAGGTGCCCATCCCTGTTGCACAGCTTCGGTAGTGCCAGAACCGTGGACAGCATAGTCGGTAGTCCAGAACCGGGGCGTTCTTAAGGTACCCATCCCTTGGACCCTTACTTCGGTCCGGTACAAGCCTTATGCATGAAAATAAACATGCATGCATCATCTTATCATTCATACTTATTTCATATCATCGTTATGCCTTCATCATTCATACTTATCATTCATACTTATAATTAAGGCATAACTATCATCTTTATTCATGCTTATCATTCTTTGTTCATAATATAGAACATACATACATAATCATGTTTCTGGTCATAATCTTATCCGAGTTCATAAAGCTTGCATGATCATGATACAAAATCAACATACATCTCATACAAGATACATTTTATCTTACATACATGATCCTAGTATCCATCATAAGACATGAATGGTAAGCTACATATAAACCTAACACATATTACTAGGATTCATAGCATTTATCACAAAACATGCATATAACTTCATGAGTCATAATTTCATTATAAGCATTTATCAACATACATGCATTATTCTATTTATCATAATATACTCCTACATAAATTTCATGTAATCATGGTATATGATCTAAATATTCATGATTAAAACATAACCTAAAATCAACCATACAAGTCATGTCACATAACACATAAACTAAGGCTTTAGTCATATGGAAGCCCTTACACCATGCTTAACCATGTACTAGCATCATGGGAACTTATAAATATGCATTTTTGAGATCTTAACCCAACCCAAACCCTAGGGTTGGGTCTTGGCCGAAAGTCTCAAGGACCATGGGTCCATGGAAAATTTGCCTAGATCATGATTACATCTCTTATCTACATATCATGCCATAGAAAGATTATTTGAACCCTTGAGTGGACTTAACTCCAAGTCCTAGACTTAAAACAAAAGTTGGCCGAAAACCCTAGAAGGGTAACAAGCCCATGGAAGAGTTCATTTAACACCATTCATACTCATAAGGTATCATAAAAATCATATTAATCATGCTTGGAAAGGTTGGAGTTTCCCCTAGCCTCTTGACCTTGGTGTGGTCGAAACTTATAAGGGTATCAAACCCATAAAAATTTCATATAAATCCCTATTATCATTCATACTACTTCATAGTAAGACATACTAAGCATGCTTGAGGAATTTTAAAATAAATCCCTAGCCCTATCCTTGATATGGCCGAAAGTTCCATAAGCCTTAATCATGGATTTTCCCAACATATCATGCCAACAAAAACCTAGATCATGATAAATATCTTGAAAGCTATCATAACACAGGTGAGGGGGTTTTACCTTCCTTGATCTCGCTTACAAACTTCGAATAGAAGATAACAAGAGAACCTTCTAGTCTCTAGACTTTCCTTAGTCCTTGTATCCTTGTAGGGGCTTTAGATCTTCAAGATGGGGTCCTTGGTGGAATTTTTCTCAAGGGGGAGAGAACTTCAATTTTCGGCCAAGTAAGGAAGAAGAAGAAAATCAAGAAGAGGAGGGAAGTTGTAACTTCCTTTCTATTTATACCATTTTGAAAAGGGGTGAGTGAAGAGACATGGTGTCTCTTCCCTTGGTGACTCTTCATTTCCTACACCTTCACTAATATCCACTTCATTCCCTCATAGCACTCCCTTGCTAGGTGAATTGGTTAGTACATTCTTGGTTATACAAGAGGGCCAAGGTTCAATCCTTGGTGCATGCACTAATTTTCTATTTTATTTTTAATTTATTTCCTATCATTTTCGAAAATTCCTTAAAAATTCCCCCATAATTATGTTAATATTTTTCATTACAATCCCTCTATTTTTATATTAAATTTTTCCTATAACCACCCATAACAATGGCACTAGAAAAATCCCTATAAAGCCCCTTAGTATTTTAGTTTCTCAATTTAAATAAGAGAACCTTGATTTCTAGGCTAAGGTTCGTACTAAGATTTCTAGATTCTTCGGAAAATTATCTAGACCTGCTTAATATTTTAATGAAAATATTAAGAGAATTTTCCGGGTCGTTACAGAAATCTCCTCAGTGCCTTCCCCTTCCTCTTGCGAGTGTGCTCTTGCGGCTCTGAGAAGATCTTCCGAGTCTCATGACATCTCTCTCTCGCGGAACGACCTTGCGACCAATTCTTGCACCGGGAGTCTCTTCCTGCGCAGTTTTCTTCCCCTCAAAACTTCAAGAATCTCTTCAATGGCACCGAAGTAAGTGTTTGGCTTCGTTTTTCTTTTCAAACAGCTCATGAACTATGTTTTGTGAAGCTAATCATATTTTGGTTTTGCTCTTGTTCTTGTTGTTGTACCGTGATCCTATGATCTTGGCTGTGACCTCATTTTCTCACCTTATGTCCATGATCAAACCTTAATCCAAATGTGTCTCTTGATCATTATGTCTTGGTTGTATTCTCTGATTGGGTCTTATCTGGTATGATCAATTTGTGATTCATTCTATGTTCATCTTGCTCAAATTGTTTAAATCATGTGTATGACCAATTCAAATCTATAGAAAGTCTTCCAAGGGCAAGGACGCTGTTGAGGGCAGCGCGAGGGGGAAAGCCCCTTCCTCCTCTGCCCCTTACAGAAGGCCACAGCCGTCTTCTAACTCCCGATTCCTGAATGCGGCCTGTGAACAGGCCTTTCAAACAAGGACCTTCAAACTTTTACCCTGTCGATCCATTGATGTTCCCTTCCTAACTGAGTACTGCCCCTCTGTCATGGAGATTGTCACTTACTACAACCTGGGTTTTCTTCTTTCCTTGGTACGGACCATAAATTACGACCTAGTCTCTGAATTCTACAACAACCTACAACAAGGTCCTCAAGGGGGTTTCGAGTTCACTACTCGTGTCGGGAAAATGAACCTTGATTTTTCATATGAGATTTTAGCCGAATACTTAGGTGGTCGACGATCACCTAACCTCTATTCGATTTATCCAGAGCTCCCTGATCCTCTGCTGGCCCCGTTCGCAGATGTTACCCCCGACTCTATTTATCAGCACTTCTTTGGTCATCCTCGCCCTACCGGGCTTGACGAATTGGGTCCAGTTTTCCCCACTTTTGCAGCCCTCCGCCTTGCTCCAGCTGATTATGTCCTTTTCAAGATCATCACAAATTGCATCTTACCCATTACTTCAAAGCCGTTGGCCGAGATCCGACCCTACCACTGCCTCATGCTCTACGGCATGCATTGCCGGATGGACTTTGATATCATGGAGAGCATTTTTCAGTCTATCCTATCCTACCGTGAGCCGAGTCGTCGCACGGTTTATATGCCTTTTGGTCACATCATCACTGATTGGCTTATGTTAGTTGGTGTTGACGTCACCAAAGGTAGGACCGTGCCCATGGTTAAGCAAGATTGTCGGTTGGGTCGGCGAGCTTTTGCGAAGTCAGGTATTATCATTCGTGAGCGTGATGGGGTCTTGGTGTGGAAGGATGGACGCGGACTTGGTGAGCTACCTGGCGGAGCACCACATTTTCAGGCATGACACGAGGCTCCTCCTGCTGACGACGAGTATGACGATGAGCCGGAGCCTGATCTTCGCTGGCAGATCGCGGAGCTGGATCAGACCTTCCAGCAAGATTTTCAGTTGCGAGAGGCTTACCGCGAGGAGACCCGATCACGGTTCAGCTCTATTGAGCACAGATTGACAGCGATTGAGACTGACGTCTCTGGGACCCGTGCCCTCCAGCAGACATGGTATGATGAGTGGCGCAGCCACACATTTCCAGGAGGTGCACCTTCATCGAGTACTGCACCAGGGTCCTTTGCTCCTACTGATGCGACGATGGATGACCTTATGCACGATGACGACCCACCCGCTGATCATTGAGCTTGGATGTTTGTTGTCTCTTTTCATGATGTGTGTACTTGACCTGTTTGACTTTTGGGCTGTATGCCCTTGACTTGCTTAGTGTGGCTTTGTGCCACACGTCTCTGGATTTCGATGCCTGTGACTTGCATCGTGTTATGTCTTAAGATATTTTATGACCTACTCTTTATGATGCTGATGCATGTTTTATCCTGCTACTTGTTGATGCCATGTTGATTATCTGTCTATTATCTGCATGCTTGCTACATTGCTATGTTCATGTCTATGCTACCATGCTCATATGATACATATGCCTGTTTAGCCATTCGATATCGTTTTGCCATATGTGATCGTATGATTATCGATAGTCAATCATATTCTTGTTAATTTGAGATACCCCTAGGGTTGAGGGAGAGTTTGGTTTAAACTTATCAGCCCTTCTAGCCCATTTTCAGTGTTCGACAAAGGGGGAGAGTGTTGGTTGGTTAAGTTTAGGTTGATCATGTTATAGGGGGAGGATCCTGATTCCCCTATGACTCTGGATTTGAGGAAATGGATTGAGGATTCCTAAACTTAGATCGGGTTGTCAAACAACAAAAAGGGGGAGATTGTTGATGCAGTCTGGCCCTGATTGTTGTTTTGGTGTTGACACCGATTTAAGTTTAGGTTGATGATTATGATGATTATGTTTAAGTCCTGATCGGGGATCAGGCATGGTTTGAAAAATCCTAGTCTGGAGGGCTAGGTGTTGGAAAATCTTAACCTGGAGGGTTAGGTGTTGAAAATCCTAGCTTGGAGGGCTAGGTGTATGAAAAGTCCTAATTCGGAAGAGGTGGGTGAAAAGTCCTAGCTTGGAGGGCTAGGTGAAAAGTCCTAACTTGGAGGGTTAGGTGCAAATTCCCATCTTAGAGAATTAGGTAAAAAAGTCCTGGCTTGGAGGGTCAGGTCCTAGCTTGGAGGGCTAGGTTTGGAAAGTCCTAATCCGGAAGAGTTGGGTGAAAAGTCCTAGCTTGGAGGGCTAGGTGAAAAGTCCTAACTTGGAGGGTTAGGTGCAAATTCCCAACTTGGAGGGTTAGGTGAAAAATCCTTAGCTTGGAGGGCTAAGGTGGAAGAGAACTTAGCTTGGAGGGCTAAGTTTACGTCCCTGGATCGGTCTGGTGATCGGTTAGGAAGCTGGCACGCTACCCTATTGTGGATTGGTCTGGTGACCGATCCAGCAATGACTGATCGGTCTGGTGACCGATTAGGGAGCACACAGTGAGGTTGGGAACCTACTGTACTGCTCTTGATCGATTCGGTGACCGATCAGGGAGTGTGTGTGTTTCACCTACTGCTTGGCTCCTGATCGGTCGGGTGACCGATCAGGGAGCGAACAGTTGAGGTTGATTTCCCTTGCTGATCTGAACCTGATCGGTCTGAAGACCGATCAGGATCACTGTGCAGATCGTTCCGGAGAACGATCCAGCGTCGCAGGTTCCTCACTATGATCGATCAGGCTCTAGCCTGACCGGTCTGGTCATGATCTAATCGGTCTGGTGACCGATCAGGAGGTTGCCTGATCGGTCTGGTGACCGATCAGGAGGTCTGGACTGCGAAGCTCAGAAATCGCCCAAAAAAGGGGTGGATCGTTCGGGTGATCGATCCACAACCTGGGATCGGTCTGGTGATCGATCCAGGAGAAGTCACAAAGAAATCGCGATTTCTAATTGAGCGTTGGGGACCGATCAGGACGGAGCCTGATCGGTCTGGACCTAGCCTGATTGGTCTGGTGATCGATCAGGAGTCGCTCTGATCGGTCGGGTGACCGATCACTTTAATTCAAATTGCACTGTCAGACGCTCTGATCGCGTCTGACCGTATCCGATTCGCTGATATTTGCCTCTGATATTTGATTTACTGTGTGATATACTGCTCTAACAGTCTGATTAAGCTGCAGGTGACAGGGGAGGATTCAAACACTCAAGGAGAAGTTAATGGAGGCTTTTCTTGGAGCAGGTTTGTCCATTTCTCATCTCAGGGTGCAATGGCTGGAGCTGCAGGACTGAAGCCGCTGACTGAAGCTTGGCTGAGGGAGCTCAGGAAGTTCAGTAAGGGTTCAGTGGTAGCTGGCGTTGGCAGTGAGGCAGCTGGAGGCTGCTGGAGATGAGGTCACTTGATGCTTAGTGGAGAAACAAAAGGGACGAGAGACAGCTTCGATGAAGCAGAGTTCTACAGCTTGTGTTTTGAGTTCTTGCCGCCTTGAGTTCTCCACAACTGCTTGCTGTGTTCTTGAAGTTTTGCATCATTCTGAGCAAGCGATCGAGAAGCAATCATCCATTACTTGAGTGCTTGAAGGAGAGAACAAGGAGCTGGGAGTCCGACAGTGGGAAGACACGAAGAAGGGTTCTTGTGTGAGATCGCCACTAGGTGGAGCTCAGGGAAGCTTGCTGTGTTCTTATCCTTGCTGAGTGCTTGAGTAAGATCCTTCTTGTTGTTTCATTGAGCTTAAACATTTATCTGTGATTGAAACGCTGTGGAGAGGTTTCTCCACCGAGAAGGAGGTTGCTTCATATCCGGTGATAACCGGGGCCTGATCTGCCGACGATCAAGGGATCGCCCACCTTAAGGGCAAGCCAAGGAGTAGGGGAAAGTTATCCCCGAACCTTGTAAACCCTCCTTGTTAGCGATCTTGCTAATTGTGGTTGTTTGTTTTCGGTTTCCATTTTGGTTTACTGCACTGCTTTGTTGCTTTATTTCTTCCGCTGTGCTACTGATAAGATTAAGTGCAAAAACTTGTTACTTGCCAAAGATAAAAGTGATTGGCTATATTCACCCCCCCTTTCTAGCCATCTCGTTTCCAACAGTAAAGGTTTGGTGTGCCAAAGATAAAAGTGATTGGCTATATTCACCCCCCCCCTCTCTAGCCATCTCGTTTCCAACAGTAAAGGTTTGGTGTTAGCATTGTTTTAGGTTATTTCCATTATGTTTCCGCTTGCGCTTGCTAACACGTATAGGATGAAAATCGAAAAGAAGCTATTCATCCACCTCTAGCTAAATGTCAAGGTCCCAACAAGTGGTATTAGAGCAAGGTTCGCTCGTCTACGGACTAACCGGCAAGAGAGCAAAAAGCTAGAGGAAATGGCGATTGAGGAATGATTAGGGGACGATATCAATGTTCCACCTCCCTACGATCACGAGAATTTCGACTGTTGGAGGATGCAGACAAAGACATGGTTTGACATGGATTGGAATTTCAAGATCGCACTAGAAGAGCCATTTGAAGTTCCGAGAGATAAACATGGGAAAAAGGTTCGACCAAGATATTGGACCAAGGAGCAACAAACCCAATCAAAGGCAAACGAAAAGGTAATTTCATTATTACTTAATATTTTGCCTAATGATGTAATGAGTGGTGTAAGCGAATATAAAAATGCATACGAATTATAGAGCAAGATGTTAGCGCTTCATGAAAACCCTACACAAGCTCAAGTAGTGGAAGAGCCCAAGGAAATGAGCTCAATGGTCCAAGAAGAGGAGAAGGACCAAACGGATGAAGAAAGAAGCTCAACATCCGAAGAGGAGGAGAAAGAGGAAAAAGATTCATCCATCTCCTTAAGTGAAGTGGCACAAGAAAGTGAAGAACCATCCACTTCATCAAAGGGAGAAGAAGAGGCCTCCACCTCAAGGATTGAGGGGGAGGAGAGATCATCCTTGATACCGGAGCAAGAAGAAGCATCCACCTCCACCAAAGCAAGGTCAAAAGATGACATTATATGCTTTAGATGCAACATGAAGGGACACTACAAGGGCAAGTGCCCATTAGGTAAAAAGGAGGTAAACCCTAAACCCAATTCAATTTATTTAAAATCTAACATGGGTTGTAGCGAAAAGAAGGAGAAGAAGCACATTAGGTGTTACACGTGTGGTGAGCTAGGACACTACCACACCAAATGCTCAAGGAAAGAAAATTTCAAGAAGTTGGAGCATTTGAGGAAGCGGGAGAAGAAGGAGAAGAAGAAAAGCTCATATCAAGAGGAAGCTACAAGGGTAAGGGAGGTAATCCCTAACTTTAAGCGTTTTTCAAATTCCTCCATGGATGTTAGAAATAATGAGAATTATTTACCTATGCATAACTTTGGCTTTATATATTGTGATAAAAAAGGCTAATGTTGTATATCAAAACACTAAGAAATTTATGTATCATGATAAACCTAGAATCTTTAGACCTAAGTACCAAGACATTAATCCAAAGAAAGGGAGACACATGTCTAGACAAATAGGTAGATCTAGAAATGTCCAAGGTGGACATGGTGATGCTAAGGTTAAGAATCTGGAAAGGGAAAAATCAAGCTTTAACAGTAAAGCTTGATAAATTAGAGAAAATCCTAGATAGATTCACTAGTAGATCTAAGGGTTTAGGTATGGTGTCGGATAGTCAAAACCCCAACAATGATAGATCGAGTTTAGGATATCGATCTATGAGATCAAATGCTATGGAAAAGTCATATGCAAGGATGCCATATGACTAAAGCAAGGGGAAGCCCAAAAATGGCAAGGGAAAGCCATTTAAAGGAAAGAAGAGGAATTTAACCAAGGACAAGGTGTCCAAAGTTAAAAAGATTAGGATTGTTGGTCAAGAAGTACTGGAGGTACACCGATGTGGCCTTGCAATTATAGATAAGTAAGCTAGGGAGGTGACCAAGGCTAAGAGCTCAAGGGGGAGCTCTAGGAGTCAAGATGGGGTCCATGGTTAATGGATCTCAGGAGGATTTCTTCTGGAAGTCTAGATGACTGTGGAATATGCTAAAGGATTTGGAGACAAATTTGAGTCTTAATCCTAGGAATTTGGCACATCAAAAGTAAGGTTCATGCATGAAAATATGACAATGGAACCATATTGCATGAAAATTGGTTCTCAATGAGTAGATGTTATATAAATCAATGCTAGGGATGCATTGTGGCTGAGTATGAGAAGATACATCAAGAAGAGATCAAAATTAGGACTTTAGGTCAAGGTTCAATTGAACCATTTAGATAGTGTTGAGTTTTGTGTTAATCTTGGGATTGGTAATAGATACATGTGTGAATGTATTTTTCCCAAGTAGACACAGGTACCACAAATCTCTCTACAAGATTTGAGAATTTTTGAAAATTTATGGAATTTCTGGTGCATTTCTGAAGTTGGGTCAAAAATGCTGAAAATATAGGGTACCAGTCGACTGATGCAGAAGGCAGTCGACTGGTACAGTTCGGTCCAGGAACTAAGGTTTTCTATGCATCAGTCAACTGATCATCCATCAGTCGACTGATCTTTCAATTTACTTCCATCAGTCGACTGGCCCAGGGGCAGTCAACTGATGCCGCGAATCTTTAAAAGAATAGCCTGTGCGGGGGCTGCCGAAAGAATAGCCTGTGCGGGGGCTGCCGAACCTAGGGTTTCAACGCCACCCCTTGTAGCCACCTCCCTCATTTGATCTCTCTAGCTCCTCTAAGGCCTCCTACGACCTTGAAATCGTGGCTAGGCCCTCCTTCACCTTAAGATCCGAATCTTGGGCAAGAAAAGCACCCTCCTTGAGTCAAACTTGATCATTATCCATCATGCAACGAATGGAGAGATGGTAATGAATTATTTGCTTTATTTTTCCCATTTGATCCATGATTCATAACTAACTCTCTATATTTTACATGTTTACCTTGTTTTCCTTCTTGATTGGGTAATTTGTGGTATATGCATATGGTATTTGCATTTTAGGGCTAGGCAAAAGTGAAGGGTTGGTGAGGGTGTGGGATCGTATTGAATCGATAGAGGGGGGGTGAATATCGATCGTAAACTTTTTCAGAAAGCGAAGAGTAATTGCACAGCGGAAAATAAATACCAATTGCTAACACGATTTGTTTTTACTTGGTTCGGAGTCGCGGTCGACTCCTACTCTAAGGCCCACGGTCCTTGACCGTTTGCGATGGGCAATTCTATATTTTCGTAAAAGATTACAAGTCGAGAGTACAAATATAGAATTGAAAAACAATTACAGCACTTAACAAAATTAGCTTTTACCGACGACCGGAGAGGTTGGAAGTTTCCGGAGCAGCGGGTCATCGTCAGCGCTTGAATAACGAGTACGGAACTTGTCGGAGTGGAGCGCTTGAGCGTAAGAGTTGAAAGCAATTGATGTAGAAGCCTTGAGGGTGAACCCCCTTTAATAGTAGTCAGTGGGGCGCCTGTATCGAAGGGAGCGCCTGACACGTGGCTTGTCCTATGTGAACTCCAATTCGCAGACTTGGTCAGTGCCTATCCCCTTCCATTGAGGCGACCGAGCTGACTGGGGCGCCTGTGATAACACAGGCGCCTCACTTGACTTGGTCCAGAGGCAGTTTGCTTCGAATGGCTGGATTGGCCTTGCACTGGGGCGCCTATGTCAATACAGGCGCCTAGCCCAGTGAGGCGCCTCACTCCATTGAGGCGCCTAAATGCAGAAATATCATCCCTTCGTTCCTGCAACCAGGGTTAGTTCCAAAACACACAAAGCATATACAAATGATATATTAATCATGATTTATAGCCTAAGCTGTCTTGGTTCTGACTTTGGGCTTCCCAAATGGAGCCCTAGGTCGAACCGATGCCTAATGTTCCCTCCTACGGGGAACACGTCCTCACCTACTCCTCTCGGGAGAATTTACCTTTTTGCCAACCGTCTCCTCCAGTTGGACTTTTGCTCATCTTTACTCACCAGGTCTTCGTGCCCAGTCCGTGACCAGGACTTAGTGCCCAGCTTTACTCACCAGGTCTTCGGTGCCTAGTCTTCGACCAGGTCTTAGTGCCCAGCTTTACTCACCAGGTCTTCGGTGCCCAGCCCTCGGCCAGGACTTAGTGCCCAGCTTTACTCACCAAGTCTTAGTTGCCCAGCCCACAGCCAGGACTTAGTGCCCAATTCTTAGAACCAGGACTTCGTGCCTAGTGTACCTAGGACTTTTCCTGCACACTTGAGTAACATCATTAGAGCACCAATAATACTTAACTTTGAACCCTTTGTCAATATCAAAACAAGGTTCGATATGGTGATTCTGGCACCAACAGAGGGACCATCCCGACAACCTCCCATAGATCCTACGACACCTCGGTTCCGTTCTGAGGCCTGCCGGCGGGTATTTGAAATTGTCGACTTCATTTTAATGAACTGTCGATATCTCAATCAATCATACTTTCAGGAGAATACTCCTCATATCATTGAGATCATCACTCATTTTGGGTTTGAAAAGTTAGTGTACTGTCAGCATTATGTAAATTTTGACCTCTGCAAGGAATTTTACATAAATCTCACATGTAGTAGTCCCAATGACGGGACGTATGACTCCATGGTAGGGGGAGTTACCATTCCATTTACACCTGCATTTATTAGGATCATTTCTAGGGTGTCGGGGTTCGGAAAACCCATTTACATGTTTCCCCAATGTCACTGAGCCAGTATCATTGTCTAATGTCACCATTGATAAAATTCACCGTCATTATTTCGACAATCCTCGACCTCCTCTGTAGCGTATTTTCATAGCTAGGCGCATGAGTGCAGTTAGCAACATTCTTTATAAAATTGACCTAGACTGCATTCTGCCCATTGTCACCAAGGGGAGGTCAAAGATTCGGCTACCTCACCTAGTGATGATGTATGCTTTAGAGAGGAGGCTAGACATTGACATCGCCCGCCAGATATTCACATCTATTGTGCATTTTTCGCATGACACCCATGGGAAGATCTACACACCATTCGGTCATATTTTGACCGAATTCTTTGTTAGGATCATGACCGTCAAGCTAGAGGGGGGTGAATAGTTTCTTTCGATTTTTCTTCCTACAAAGTTAATACGCAAGCGGAATAAACATAAACTAAAACTAAGAGGAACACACCGATTTACGTGGTTCGGAGATAAAACTCCTACTCCACGGCTGCCCGTAAGGTGGACGATCCCGATCCTTCGGTGGATGATTCCCCAGAGCACCTCCGGCTAGCTCTCGTAGCTCCTTGTGGGTGGAGAAACCTCACCACAAACCTTGTACACGATCTGAGCAATACAGGCTACTAACAAGCATTACCCAAGCAAGTTTCGCCAAGTAGAAATGGCCTTAAACGAGCTCCCTTAGATAGAGCTCGAGACTGAAATGACACTACCAGTCGACTGGTCCAACCCCAGTCGACTGATCCCACTTGGATCCGACCGTTGTAACTCTAACGTTAGAGTTTCCAGCTCCACCAGTCGACTGATCCTGGATCAGTCGACTGGTCAATCCCTAAGTCTAGGATTACCCTTCCCGATTACATTTCTCTCCGCACTCGAACCCTCACGACTTAGTTCCCGAGTTCAATGCCCTCAGTACTCAAACCCTCACAACCTAGTTGACTCTTCATCCAACAGCCTCGATCTGTTGCATTCGCGCCCTCTTCGTCTTCGGCTCCTGTCCCTCAGATGCACAAACAAGCCCTCGGCATGCCTCCATGCCATCCTTCACGCATGCCTCGAAGTCCGCGTCCCTCGGCTCATCGTCCCTGCTCCAGCAGCCTCGATTTGTTGCCTTCAAACCCTCTTCGACTTTGGCCCTCGACCCTCAGATGTGCACGCAAGCCCACGGCTTGCCTCCATGCCATCCTCTCCATGTCATCCTTCACGTACGCCTCGAAGTCCGCTTCCCTCGGCTCATCGTCCCTGCTCCATCCATGGTCCCTTAGATGCGCACACAAGCCCATGGCCTGCCTCCATGCCACCCTTCACTGTACCTAAAGACATCCAACCAAGTCTATGTGTACCTGCAAACCTGCACACTCACATACACATATTAAAACACAATAAAACCCTAACTTAACCATATTGACACACACATCAAAACCCATGATCCTCCAGATCATACTTGGCCCGATTGCCCAAACAATTTCTCCCTTTTTGATGCGTGACAATATGTTTAAGTTTGGTAAAACAACAACAATAGCAATTGAAAATTAACAGCATAGCATATTAAGAGGCATACACATGTCCTCCCCCTTAACCTATGCTCTTCCCATAATTTCCAATTTTCACTCACAACACCAAGTTAAGTTATACCCAACTTAACACCACAAGTTCTCCCAACTTAAGTTAAACCTAACTTAACACCACAAGTTCTCCCCCTTTGACACCATCAAAAAGATTACCCCAAGCAACCCTAGCCCTAGTGTCAAAAGAACTCCTACTATTTCTGAAAACCCCCTCAGAAATCAACCAACAGCCATACTAGTCGACTGCCCCTGCATCAGTCAACTGGCCTCTGTGATTCGCAAACCTACAGAAATATCAGTCGACTGTCCCAAGGGTAGTCGACTGATACAGTCTATTTCTGAATTTCCAGCCCAAATTCATAAACTCCTAGAAAATTCCACAAAATTCGGAAAAATGTAAAACTTTGCAAGCATATTTGTTAGGATATAATCTATCCTAGAAAAATATAGTTTCATGAAAACACCAAATATGCTTGACTTTTGGTACAAACTCCAATTCTTTCAAAATGTATCATTTTGTATCAACTCTTAAACCTTTAAATGATTCCATATGTTTGCCAAGCCTATCCATTACCATTTTACACATACAATTGATCTCAACTCCCCCTTTTCCTCATATATTATCAAGATGATAAAGCCTCCCCCTTCTTATCCCTTAACCTTAGACATATACATCTATAAACCTTCCTTTGTGCCCATAATAGCAATATCATAGCATTCAATAGCAAATCATAAATTGCAAACACTATAAGCAATATCATGCCATAAAATAAAATTTCATAAAGCAATATGAAAGCATAAATCCCAAGTTTCATACAACAATCAAAATAAATCATAAGTAAGTCACAAGGGCTATGCCCCGAAGTCATCAAATATTACATAACCAAAATTAGTGATTGAGAGATAAATATAAAAACCAAGTCATACACTCTCAACACTAAAACCATCAAATCACCCTAAACTACATGTCGTCGCCCGGAGGAGGAGGACCCTGGTATGCCAGATTCCACTGCTGCATCATCATGTACAACTATGCTTGCTGCTGCTGCATATCAATCTGGCGCTGCTAAAATGACTAAAAATCCTCCCTAAGCCCATGTACCTCAGACTGTAGCTGGGAGAACTGCTCCTGTGTAACCCCTGGAGCAGCAGCGGCGTGGCCTCCTCATCATCATCTGAGCTTGAAGAAGCAGGATGATGACACCATATCATCACCCCCTCATCTTTCTCGATCCCAACTAAAGAGAGCTGTCGAGACCCTATCTGGTCATAGTCTTTAGACAACTTATGAATCTGCCCCTCGGTGACTCTGACCCCTCTAGATTGAAAGAATTCGGTCAAAACATGACCGAACGACATGTATAGCTTCCTATTGACATCATGGGTGAAATAAACAATGGATACAAATACCTGGCGGGCTATGTCGATGTCCAGTCTCCTCTCTACGACATACATCATCACCAAGTGGGGAAGTCGAATCTTCGACTGCCCCTTGGTGACAATCGGAAGAAAGCAGTCTAGGACAACCTTATACAAGACATTACTAACTGAGCTTATGTTTTTGGCTACAAAGATACGGTCTCGAGTACATTGAGGTCTATTAAAATAATACCGGTGGATCTGATCTATGGTGACACATGGTAAAGTTAAAGGCTCAACAACTGTGGGGAAGCATGTAAACTGGCTATTTGAAACTCTACATCCTAAAAATGACTGTAATATGTCAGGTGTGAATGGAATGATAATCCCTAGTACCATGACTCATATACCTCGTTCTGAGCATCAGTAGATATAAGGTTGGCATAGAATTCCTTACATAAGTCAAAATTGATAAAATGTTGACAGTAGACCAGTTGTTCTAACCGAAAATATGCAATGATTTCGATAATGTGGGGGGTGATATCTTGGAAATATGCTCCATTGAGGTAGCGGCAATTCATTAAGATGAAGTCCGCACTGTTAAAAACTTTCCGACACTCCTCAGAAAGAAACCGAGGTCCCTCCGGATCTACCTGACCTTGGTGAGATGACCCCTCACCCTTTTGCCTCTTATGTGCAACCCTAAAATGTGACATACCAATGCATGTACCAAAACCACCCCATAAAGAGAGAAGACAAGGAAAACCAAGCAAAATCAGGCAAATTAGTTCAAAATCATGAACTAAATGGGAAAAAAAAATCAAACTATACAAGTCATTACCGTTTTCCTGCTCGTTTCATGATGAGGGTTGATGAAAATCGATTTGAGAGGAGAGGTTTTGCTAACCCTAGGTTTAGATTTGAGGTAGGAGGAGGCTAGGAAGGTGTTTTCTAAGGCTTGGGAAGACTTGAAGCAAGAGGGGAGGTCGGGAGAGACAAAGACTCACAGGGGGTGGCACTAGAAACCCTAGGTTTGGCCACCCCCGTGCGGCTGTTTCCTTTTAAAAACTCGCACACCAGTAGACTGCCCTAGGGGCAGTCGACTGAGAAATAAACAGAAAGTTTAGTCAACTGCCCTGGGGGTAGTCGACTGGTAATTTTAAATTCTCAGTTTCTGATTTACACTAGGCCAGTCCCTGATTTCAGCTTTCTAGTCCTAATTTCAGAAATGCATAATTAATTTCAAAAATCTCCAAAAAAATCTAAAATTTCATAGAGAGATTTGTGGAACCTATGTCTACTTGGAAAAAATATTTTTTGGAATAAATTTATTACCAAAACCAAGATTGACACGAAATTCAAAACTACCTAAATAGTGTCATTGAAACTTAACTAAAAGTTCTAATTTTGATCTCTTCTTGATGCCTCTTCTCACACTTATCCATAATACATTCCTGGCACTTATTTATATGGCATCTACATATTAAAAACTAATTTTTATACAATATAAGTCTATTTTCATCTTTTCCTCCACAAACTTCCTTTTAATGTGCCAATTCCCTAGGATTAGGACTCACACTAGCCTTCCCAATCCTATGACACATTTCATAGTCCATCTAATCTCCTAAGAGGAATCCTCCTGTAATCTATTGATCATGAATCCCATTTCGACTTCTAGAGCTCTCCCTTGAGCTCCTAGCCCCAGTCACCTTCCTAGGTGACTCATCTACAAAGGCGAGACCACACCGGTGTACCTCCGGTGCTTCTAGACCATCAACTCTTACTCTCATGACCTTGTATATCTTTTTCTTGGTCAAGTTCTTCTTCTCCTCTTTAAATGGATTTTCCTTGCCATTTTTGATCTTTCCCTTTCTATAATCATATGACATCCTTGCATATGACTTTTCCCTAGCACTTGACTTCATAGATTGATATCCTAGACCCGGTCTCTCATTTCTAAGGTATTGACCATTTGGTACCATATCTAATCCCTTGGACCCCCTAATGAGTCTATCTAGATTCTTTTCCAATTTATCAAGCTTTGCCCTCAAAGCTTGATTTTCCCTTTCTAACATCTCAACCTTATTATCACCACTTTGTGTGTTTCTAGGTCTACCCATTTTTCTAGGCATGTGTCTCCCTTTCTTAGGGTTAATGCATTGATCCTTAAGTTTAACATTTCTTGTAATGCCCGCCTTTTTCCCACACCTCGTGGTGTGGCGAGAGAGGCGGCGTTACGCTAAACATACATGTACTTAGACAATATCTAAATGCAGCGGAATCATTTTTTTTTTTTAAACATGCTCTTAACCATACAACTAATACATGACATATTTATACGGGCCTAAACTTGTCATTCATAACTTATATGCATAGCACCATAACTTAACCGTTTCATAACTTATTTATCATTTCATAGGTGGCATATACTTATCCATAAATGTAGCATTATGAGTCTTGAGTCACCCATTAGTCATAACCATAAAACATAGCATAAAATTTAAGAAACATTCCCAAGGTATGCATTATGTATGAATATAGAATCCTTTGCCAAGTCACTGCCACACACACACATGCTTCTGCCTCCCCTGCGGCTTCCCATAATAGCTTCTTGGTTAATCTGCGGTACGAGGAAAATAAAACTATAAGCACATAGGCTTAGTAAAACCCCTTTCCTACTCACTAAAAACCATACGTTGCTTCAACATAAATATATCAAACATCTGACATAACATGACTTCGAGCATAAGCATAAGCATAGTCATACATGGCATAAATGAACATACATGAACATGACTTAATATATTAAGCAACGTATACATGACGTAAAGCATACTTACATAACAATAAGCATAAACCTATCAAGCATGGCATAAATCCTTAACATACATGAACATCAGACATACTTATACATGACATAATTCTTAGCATACATGAACATAAAGCATACATATACATGACATAATTCTTAGCATACATGAACATAAAGCATACATATACATGACATAATTCTTAGCATACATGAACATAAAGCATACATATACATGACATAATTCTTAGCATACATGAATATAAACACACAACATAAAATATACTTACCTTGGTGCGATGCATAACATGGATGTATGAATGAGTCAAATGCATTTACTACATAAGGATGCTTAGTTTTAAATCATACTTTTAAATGCTTAACATAAACATAACATCATTGGGGTCCCCGGCTTTTACCACATACATACATCATAAGCGCGCATCCCTAAGTAGATATGAGGTAGCTAGCCTCAACCTACTAGGGTAAAGACAGCATAGACGGTAGTCCTAGAATCGGGGTGTTCTTAAGGTGCCCATCCCTGTTGCACAGCTTCGGTAGTGCCAGAACCATGGACAGCATAGTCGGTAGTCTAGAACCGGGGCGTTCTTAAGGTGCCCATCCCTTGGACCCTTACTTCGGTCCGGTACAAGCCTCATACATAAAAATAAACATGCATGCTTCATCATTCATACTTATTTCATATCATCGTTATGCCTCCATCATTCATACTTATCATTCATAATTAAGGCATAACCATCATCCTTATTCATGCTTATCATTCTTTGTTCATAACATAGAACATACATACATAATCATGTTTCTAGTCATAATCTTATCCGAGTTCATAAAGCTTGCATGATCATGATACCAAATAAACATACATCTCATACAAGATACATTTTATCTTACATACATGATTCTAGTATCCATCATAAGATATGAATGGTAAGCTACATATAAACCTAACACATACTACTAGGATTCATAGCATTCATCACAAAACATGCATATACCTTCATGAGTCATAAATTCATTATAAGCGTTTATCAACATACATGCATTATTCCATTTATCATAATATACTCCTACATAAATTTCATGTATTCATGGTATATGATCTAAATATTCATGATTAAAACATAACCTAAAATCAACCATACAAGTCATGTCACATAACACATAAACTAAGGTTTTAGTCATATGGAAGCCCTTACATCATGCTTAACCATGTACTAGCATCATGGGAACTTATAAATATGCATTTTTGAGATCTTAACCCAAACCAAACCCTAGGGTTGGGTCTTGGCCGAAAGTCTCAAGGACCATGGGTCCATGAAAAATTTGCCTAGATCATGATCACATCTCTTACCTACATATCATGCCATAGAAAAATTATTTGAATCCTTGATTGGACTTAACTCCAAGTCCTAGACCTAAAACAAGGGTTGGCCGAAAACCCTAGAAGGGTAACAAGCCCATGGAAGAGTTTATTTAACACCATTCTTACCCATGAGGTATCATAGGAATCATATTAATCATGCTTGGAAAGGTTGGAGTTTCCCTTAGCCTCTTGACCTTGATATGGCCGAAACATATAAGGGTAACAAGCCCTTAGAAAATTCATGTAAGTCACTATTTTCTTCCATACTATATCATAGTAAGACACACTAAGCCTACTTGAGGAATTAAAATTAATCCCTAGCCCTACACATGGTGTGGCCGAAACCCTAGATGGGTTTTAGGGCCTCAAAAATTTCCCTAAATCTCAATCTATGCCTTACATCTTATCATGAAACATTTAAGAGCACAAAAAGGAATTCACATCATCCCTAGGCCTAAACCAATGGCCTTGGCCGAAACCCTAGGCTCCACATCATGTGTTTTTTTTTCCAACTTACATGTAAACAACATCTAAATCTTATTCAACATCAAGAACAATCATACCACAGGTGAGAAGGTTTTACCTTCCTTGATCTCGCTTACAAACTTCGAATAGAGATAACAAGAGAACCTCCTTGTCTCTAAACTTTCCTTAGTCCTTGTATCCTTGTAGGGGGCTTTAGATCTTCAAGATGGGGTCCTTGGTGGAACTTTTCTCAAGGGGGAGAGAACCTTGAACTTTCGGCCAAAATGAGGAGGAAGAAGAGATGAAGAAGAGAAGGGAAGTTGTAACTTCCTTTCTATTTATATCATTTTGAAAAGGGGTGAATGAAGAGTCATGGTGCCTCTTCTCTTGGTGTCTCTTCATTTCCTACACCTTAACTAATATCCACTTCATTCCCTCCTAGCACTCCCTTGCTAGGTGAATTGGTTAGTGCATGCTTGGTTGTACAAGAGGTCCAAGGTTCAATCCTTGGTGCATGCACTAATTTTCTATTTTATTTTTAATTTATTTCCTATCATTTTCGAAAATTCCTTAAAAATTTTCCCATAATTATGTTAATATTTTTCATTACAATCCCTCTATTTTATATTAAATTTTACCTAAAACCACCCATAATAATGGCACTAGAAAACCCCTATAAGGCCCCTTAGTATTTTTAGTTTCTCAATTTAAATAAGAGAATTTCTAGGCTAAGGTTCGTACTAATATTCCTAGACCCTTTGGAAAATTATCTAGACCTGCTTAATATTTTAAAGAAAATATTAAGAATTTTCCGGGTCGTTACAATCCCCCATACCTCTTGAAAGTTCGTCCTCGAACTTAGAATAGCTCCGGGTACTCACATACTACTCTGACATTCTCCAATTTCTGATCCCTCGTTTGACCTACGTCAACCACATGTGCTAGAACCCAGTATATCCCTTACCTAACATCCTTCTTGCCTTGAGAGTCGGTAAGAATTTCTGAGTCCTTTTTCCTTGGTTCCCCGATAAATTCAAATGTGACATCTGCTGCGGGTTAAAAACCACCCTTCGTTTACGTCACTCAACAGAAGCCCCATATTTACTCAGAAAATCTATTCCCATTATAACATCGTAGTCCTGCATGTCAAGTACTATCAGATCGCAGTAGAGTTCTCTTTCCGCAATTCCGACTGGCACCGCACGCAATATGTTAGTGGATGTCATTATTTCTCCCGAAGGCAGGGTTGTTAAGAACTCGCAATCTAAAACTTGTGGAGACATGTCTATCTTCTTAATGTAGCATGTAGAGATGAACGAGTGCGTTGCCCCCAGTATCAAATAGTGCAGTAGCATACTGACTGTAAATAAGTATCTGACCTGTGACAACCGTTGAAGCATTCGCAACATCTTCCTTGGTGATAGAGAAAACCCTGGCATCCGCCATAGTTGATGGGGCCTCCAATCCCTCCTGGTTCATCAGGATACTCTCCGGCTCCGCTCGTATATAATGCAGCTTCGCGGGTGCAACCTGGTACTGCACAAGCTGTTGGGAAGGTGTCGGATTCTTGGTAGGACAGTATGAGGCCATGTGCCCTTCTACTCCGCAGATGAAGCACCGGTTCGTACCTTTGCGGCATTCCCCGGGGTGTATTTTCCCGCATGTAGCACACAGGGGAAACCGGGACTGCTTATTTGCTGGGCCCCCTTGGGGGTTGTTCCATGGCTATCGTTTACCAGTCTGGTTCCCTTTCCAATTCACATTGGTACTCTGAGGTTTCTGACCCCTTTCATTTACTGCCTTTCCTTGTTGACTGATATTGTTCAGGTAATGTTCGGTGAGTAGGGCACTACTGAACAACTCTTCTGCAGTCTGCGGTCTGTTAACTCCGCCGACCACGTTCAGAGCTATTTCGGGCCACAACATCTTTAACATAAGTCGATCCCTCTCCTTCTCAGTGCGAACCAGCTCAGGGCATAAGCGAGCCAAGCGATTAAATTTCTTCATGGCTTCGTTGACTGAGAGGTTGCCTTGTCGGAATTCCGTGAACTCGTCGTAGTGTTTATTGGTGACCCGCATGTTGAAGAATTCCTCGAAGAATTCCGACTCGAAATCCGCCCACGTCATCTGATTCACCAGTCTCTTGGCCTTGACCCTTTCCCACCACATTCTGGCATCTCCAGAAAGGCAGAATGACGCACATTTGATCTTTTCTTGTTCAGGCCAATCCAGCAGTTCCATTGTACTCTCTACGGTCTTGAACCATGCTTGAGCGTCCCACGGTTCACCGACCCCCGAGAAATTTTTCGGCTTCAGCCTCAACCACTGGATCAGATAAGCCTCTTGTCGGGCTACAGTGGTCGAACCTGACGGAGGGGTCTGTATAACCGTAGGCGCAACGAGTATAGCATTCTGGTTTGTCGGTGGAGTAGTAGAGTTTTCTTGTTGGTTCATCAGAGTATTAATAGTTTGCTGCTGCTCAGTGACTTGATGCTGAAGTTGAGTCACTAATTGCATTAGGTCAGGCGAAGAAGCAGTCTCGTTGAGTCTGTTACTCTGCCTTCTAGCCATGCTTTCCTTCCTAAGGGCAAGTATGGATCATATGAGATATTATTATACCTACCCCATATTAATTCTAAATTATTAAATTAATATATATATATATATATAAGAGGAATTATCGTTCATGTTCACATATCTTACAATTACTTGTCATTATCTATCTTAAGACACCATTCATACTTACATACTCTAGAAACATAACATATCATAAGAGTGCTTACTATCATAAAATATACCGAAAGGTACTTACTTGGAAGCGGCAGGAAGGAGGCTTGATGTGTGTGTTGTGAGATGGCAATGGCTCTGATACCAACCTGTAACGCCCACCTTTTTCCCACACCTCGTGGTGTGGCGAGAGAGGCGGCGTTACGCTAAACATACATGTACTTAGACAATATCTTAATGCAGCGGAATCATTTTTTTTTTAAACATGCTCTTAACCATACAACTAATACATGACATATTTATACGGGCCTAAACTTGTCATTCATAACTTATATGCATAGCACCATAACTTAACCGTTTCATAACTTATTTATCATTTCATAGGTGGCATATACTTATCCATAAATGTAGCATTATGAGTCTTGAGTCACCCATTAGTCATAACCATAAAACATAGCATAAAATTTAAGAAACATTCCCAAGGTATGCATTATGTATGAATATAGAATCCTTTGCCAAGTCACTGCCACACACACACATGCTTCTGCCTCCCCTGCGGCTTCCCTTAATAGCTTCTTGGTTGATCTGCGGTACGAGGAAAATAAAACTATAAGCACATAGGCTTAGTAAAACCCCTTTCCTACTCACTAAAAACCATACGTTGCTTCAACATAAATATATCAAACATCTGACATAACATGACTTCGAGCATAAGCATAAGCATAGTCATACATGGCATAAATGAACATACATGAACATGACTTAATATATTAAGCAACGTATACATAACATAAAGCATACTTACATAACAATAAGCATAAACCTATCAAGCATGGCATAAATCCTTAACATACATGAACATCAGACATACTTATACATGACATAATTCTTAGCATACATGAACATAAAACATACATATACATGACATAATTCTTAGCATACATGAATATAAAGCATACATATACATGACATAATTCTTAGCATACATGAACATAAAGCATGCATATACATGACATAATTCTTAGCATACATGAACATAAACACACAACATAAAATATACTTACCTTGGCGAGATGCATAACATTTTTTTTTAAGTATAAAAAGGATCTTATTCCAAGAAAAAGAAACAACCATATTAAGAAGGGGGACCAAACCTAACCTTCTAATATGGAGTTACAGAGGAAAAAAGACTAAATTGATTTACAAAATGGAAATCCGAACAAAAGGAAAGATTTTTCCAAGAATTGTTCCACCTTGACTCAAAATCCAATATCCTTTAGAGATCAGCCAAAGTTAAGGAATCATCAAACCATGTGTAAATGGCCAACCTATTAACATTCAGTATCCGAATTCATAAGCAGCTCTCAGATCTCCACAGTTTTACTCCTCAGAACTATTGCAGAAGCCAAACAGAATAGATGCAGTATCCAAAATTGGCACAAAAATGTTTTCCAGGGCATTTGATACATTATCTTCAGAAATATGGGATCAGCAAACTAAAACATATTCAGCAGTCTAGAATCAGTCTGCTTATGGGTTCGGCAATCAAATAAAGTACTCCAGACAGATTTCTACATTTCATCAGCATCCTTCAGAATTCCACATAGGATCTATATATGAAAACCAGAAGGCCATCATTATGACAACAACAAAAGGATATGCGTTCTATACAATAGACTTGCGTGCCAATCTTTAATATGGAATTGCAGGAATTTGAGAACTGAACAGAATTTGTTAAAGGAATTTTTATAGAGCTGATTATAACCCCAAACTAGCTTAGAAGCAACATCCTCATCTTCAGAGAGTTACCGAGAGCCATCACAGCCTCATCAAATCCTCAGAATTTTGAGCCAAGAGAGCAGACAAATATACAAAAATTGCTACATTGTGCCAAGGTTTAATATCATCAAGGATAGCTATATCAGAAAATAATTTCAGTGAGACAAAACCCAGTCATAGCTTTAGAGTTGACAACATCTTCAAAGTATCAGAGTACTGCTATAATATCAGAGAATAAAACCAGGTTTGATAACAGAATATTTTTGCTCCTGGTATGACAATATTGGACAT
This sequence comes from Boesenbergia rotunda, assembly GCA_024364735.1. NCBI lineage: Eukaryota > Viridiplantae > Streptophyta > Magnoliopsida > Zingiberales > Zingiberaceae > Boesenbergia > Boesenbergia rotunda. The sequence goes on from JAGFNQ010005349.1 coordinate 347,395, forward strand.
TCATAATATCACTAGCAGCAAGCAGGCTGCCATTGAAACATCTCAATTCAAAGAAAACCAGTACCACAGCATTGATCCTTCCAATTGCCAAAGTACCTTCAGCCAATAGATGATCCAGAAATAACATCACTGGGAATGCAGTAATAAATCAAGGTTCGGAAATACACAGTGGCATAAAACCCAAGCATATCCATCATAGGAAATCCATAGAGAGTTTTCAACAAAGATAAAAATTCCGGACAAAATCTATACTGATTTCCGAACCACTCTAATGTAAGGAATACCCAACCTGTCAAGCTTGCATATACCATACAAATCTTTTTCCATGTCCTTCTTCAATAATACCCTTTCTCCTTGTACATTAAATGCTTGATTAGCCAAAAAATCCGCTGCAGCATTAGCTTCCCTGTAAACATGAGAGCAAAATACATGATGTATCTTTACAAGCGATCTAATTTTTGAAATTATCTTCCTATACTCCCAGCATATAAATGAAGACTCTAAAATCCTCAGAGATACCAAGGAATCCGATTCTAACCAAACCGGAAGAAAATTATAAGCTACACAAAGTTCCAGACCTTCTAAGATAGCAACAAGCTCTACCTTAACATTAGATGAGGAGCCCAAGGTGCCATGTTTTGCCATAAGGAAGTCACCTGCATGATTTCGAATTATGACCCCATAAGAAGATAGACCAGGATTCCCTCGCGAACAACCATCAGTGTTTAACTTGTAACCTCTTTCATTAGGCCTCTTCCATTGCACCTTAAAAATAGTGGTTTTGGTTATACTTTTGACTGATAGCCCCCAACTTCTAGCCACTGATGTATATCCTTTCTAGTGTTTACCTTTGAAATTTCCTACATTTTCCCCGAGCAAGCAGTATTGTATTATGTTGCTTTTAATTTTATCCACTTTTTGTTTAAAGCCGTTGTGTTTAGCTTTATTCCTAGCTAACCATAAAAACCATAAAATAAGGAATGACATAACTTCTCTAATATGACCTCCCTGCCTCCATTTCCTTCCTATTCTCCAATCTTCTAAAGTTGTTGATCTGCGAACATCAAAGACATTTGCAAAATATGTCCAAACATCTTTAGCAATGGGGCCATCAAAAAATAAGTGTTTCGAAGATTCCATATAATCACAACAATGGCATTTAGATGCAAGAGCAATGCCTCTATGTTGTAGTATTTCATCAACAGGAAGTTTCCTTTTTATAAAATGCCAAGCAAAAAACGAGATGCTAGGCCTTAACAAATCATTCCAGATAGCATAATTAATATCAGAAACTGATTGAACTTGTCTAACCTTATCCCAGGCTGACTTCACCAGAAAAACACCATTTAAAGCAGGTTTCCAGATTATTTGGTCTGGGACAGTTTGTTGCAAATGGAATTCTGCAATTTCATCTTTCAATTCCTCCGGAAGGGCTGCTATAATTCTGTTTTCTCTCCAGTTTAAATCCTCAAGAATATCTGCAATTCGCAAGTCTTTATTTTCAATAGACATACATTGACTAAAAATAGGGCCTCCATCTAACCAAGTATCATACCAAAAATTCATTTTACCATTACACAATAACCAACCAATATTTTGTTCTGCTAAGTATCTAACTTTGATCAATCTTCGCCAAATGATTGATGACATGCTTTTTAGGCTCACCATAACTGGATGAACTAATCTACAATACTGCTTGAATAGAAATTCAGCCCAAAGTGTATTTTGTTCTCTAAAACGGAACCAAAGTTTGATAGCCATCGCCAAACTGAAATCTGCAAGTTTCCTAATTCCCAGACCACCTTCCAATTTTTGTTTACTGATATCTTCCCAAGACACCCAATGTATTTTCCTGTTATTATCTGTCGATCCCCAGAGGAACTTTGCAAAAATCATTTCTAAATTATGAAGAACAGATAATGGAGGGAGGAGAACTTGCAGTAAAAAAAGAGGCATTGATATAAGCACACTCTGAATTAAACAAAGACATCCACCATATGACAAATTTGATAAGTTCCAACCCAAAAGTCTTTTCCTAATTTTCTCCAACATAGGTTGGAAATAAGCAGATTTTCTGTGCCCAGTGAATAAAGGGATGCCTAAATATTTCAGAGGCCAAACACCCTCCAGAAAACCAGTAGCCATTAGAATTGATTTTTTACGAGACTCTAAAATTCTCCTTGACAAATAAAACAAACTCTTCTTAGCATTAACAGCTTGTCCTGAATTTTTCTCATAGTCGTCTAGAAAGGCTTTGACTTTTTTAACACAGTTGATTGATCCATTCAGAAATATCATGACATCATCAGCATATGCAAGATGAGAGATTTTTAAAGGACACCCTGAAACAAAACCCAAAGATGGATTATTAATAAAGAGATTCTCTAATCCCCTGGATAGAAATTCTGAGTCAATAATAAATAAAAAAGGTGAAATGGGGTCCCCCTGTCTTAATCCTCTTTTTGATTGAAAAAAACCCGCCAGTTGCCCGTTTATACGGATAGAAAACCAGACTGTAGTGATACATCTTCGAATGCAAGCAATAAATTTTTCTAAAAATCCAAAGGATGTCAAAATGCTGAAAAGAAAATTCCATTGAACCCTGTCAAAGGCTTTGGCCATATCAAGTTTCATAATCATATTTCCACCCCTAACATGATAATTCAGCTTATGTGTCATTTCCTGCGCTAATAATATATTATCAGAGATTAATCTCCCTTCAACAAAACCACTCTGAAAAGGAGAAATGATCTTGTTCAGCAATTTTTTCAGCCTATTTGCCAATATTTTTGAGATAATTTTATAGGAAACATTACATAAACTTATAGGCCGAAACTCTTGCCATGATTGAGCATTCTCAGTTTTTGGAATTAGCACAATAGTTGTAGCAGCCATGCCTTTAGGAATCAACCCCCCTGTGAAGAAATCTGCAACAGCTTGATAAACATCTTTGTGAATTAAATCCCAACAAGAAGTATAGAATGCCACTGAAAAGCCATCCGGGCCAGCCACGCTATTTTGGTCCATTTCCCACACTGCCTGTTTTGTTTCCTCTAAAGAAGGCAGACCTGTGAGTATTTCATTTTCCTCGAAAGAAATCAATTCTGGGATGCAGCTAAAATCCAAAGCCGAGACTTTATAGGGATCACCTGTCAACAGTTTTCATAATATTTAACTGCTGAACCTCTTATTAATCTGATTTTTCCAACAAACACCCTCATCCCATATCCTGAGTATTCTATTAGTCTGTCTTCTTTTCTGCACCATGTTATGGAAAAATCTTATGTTCCTATCCCCCTCAGACATCCAACTTATTGCTGCCTTTTGTCTCCAGAAATCCTCTTCCATCTGAAGGGTTTTAAAAAGAAGAGCTTGAGCTTTGTTCTTAGATATTCTGTTCTCTTCCGAGGGGTCTTTATCAAACTTATTTTCAGCTCCACTGAATTGCTTGTCCACTTTACGAACATTGTCATGTATGTTTCCGAATATCTCCTCATTCCACCACTTCAAATGGCTTTTCAATCTTTTCAACTTGATCTGCAGTTTAGAAAGTCCATATCTGTCGCATGGTAGGTTCCAATACAGCATAACAGTTTGCTGAAAACCCTGATGCCTTAACCACATTTTCTGAAATCTGAAAGAAGCTACTACTTGATCAAACATTGGGAAAGAAATTAGCAATGGACAATGATCGGAAGCAGCCCTGTTCAAATGTTCTACTCTCACTGAAAACCTCTGCTCCTGCACAGATGTAGAAATTAGAACTCTGTCCAACCTCTTCCAAATCTTATTGTTTGTCCAGGTAACGCAGTCCCCAACGAAACCAGCATCAACCAGACCAGTAACCATCATAAAGTTGTTAAAGTCATCCATAGCACCTCTTTTGTGACAACTCCTTTGATTGTTCTTTTCACTCGCAATGATGTTAAAATCACCACCTATCAACCAGAATTCATCATTTGATGGTTTAAAATGCTCTAACTGCTCCCAAAGATCATATCTGCCAGTTTTAGAACATTTTGCATAGACTATAGAAACCATCATATCAATAGGAAGTAATGCAGATTTCAACTTAACATGGAGAAATTGATCATGATCAAATAAAATAGAACATTCTATATTTGCATCATGAGCAAACCAAATTTTTCCAGAACAATTAGAATAAATTCCTGAGAAACCCAACTTATTGACCATTAGTGAACTAACTAGAGGGATCATAGGTTCAAGGATACCTACAAAGTTCAAATGAAATTGATTTTTCAAGTAGATCAATCTTCTAAGGGAAGAAGGATTCCCTATCCCCCTAATGTTCCATATTATTCCCGACATTGATAAACTAATTTTTTGAAATCTTGGAAGCCAGAGCTTTACTTCTAGTTACCCTTTGAGGTAAAATAGAAGGATCTTTTTTATAAGCAGTTGAAGAAACAACTTTATTCAGATCAAGGGGAAATGAAGAAGACCTTTTTAAATGGCTCCTGCCTTCTTCATCAGATAATGATTCCTCCATAAAAGATTTATTGTTATCCACTTCTGCATAGTAATCCTGATTATCATGCATAGTAACTCCATTAGAGCTTCTTGTGTTCAGTCTCTGCTCCATTTGTTCAGCATAATCTGCTATAACAGCTTCTCCAAATGCTTCCGGATAAACCTCCATATGAACCACATCATCTTTTCCTTGTGGATCTATGATTTCAGCAATGTGATTACTTCTTTTTAAGCTATCTGACTCCATCTGCTTAACTCTCTGATCAAACATTTCAGTTTTTCTGTTCTGCATAAGGAGATGTTCTTCTTGCATATTTTTTTTTGATGTTACTCCCTTCCTCCGTATCAACATCTATCAACTCATATGTCAGCTTGTCATTTATTGAATTAGCCTTCTTGTCATTTACATTGGGAATCAAATCACATCCCTATTTTACCATCTCCTTTCCATGTTCATCGAATATATTATCTGCATTGTCCTGATCTTTGTAATCTTTATTTTGATGACTAGAAGGAATTTGTTTCTGTATCCAAATTTGCTTATCTGTTTTATATCTATCTGCATTTCTCAGGCTATTCAAGATCTCTCCATTTCTTATATCAAAATCTTCTACATACTTTTGATTATTTTTGTCGTTCAGCTCTTCTTTAGATGCCAAAGTTTCTGATACTTTGTTCCTCCAATCAGGTTTTGGGTTATTTCCATTTGCATAACATTCCTCAGAAGAATGACCCAGATGAAGGCAGGAAACACAGTATTTTGGAATCTTTTCGAAAATTACCTTTTGCAATCTCTTCTCTTCTCCAATTCCAATCCAAAATTCATTGATCATTGGTTTAAGCAAATCAATTTCTACACAGATTCTTGCCATATACAACCTTGAGCCATCTGCAGTAGCTTCGTCAACCTTTATTGGTTTGCCCACAATCCGAGCAGCTGAGAACAGGGAGTTTTTGTTGAACATATGGATGGGAAAATCAGGTAGTTGTATCCAAACTGGAACAATTGAAGATTCAACATCATATGAGAAATATGGTGACCATTTAAATATTCTCATTGGAATTCCGCCAATAAACCAAACACCTCGAGCTCAAACTCTTGCCATGTCTTCAATCGATGTGAGGTGCAAAAAAATGTGTCCCGATCTCAACGTTCTGATGTTATAGAAGCTAGATAAACCCAGATTTTTAAAAGCTTGCAGAATTATGGAGAAGTTAGGTTTCTTTCCAGAAAATTTTCCAATCAACACGAAGCGATAAGAATCTGCCATTGATATTACCTCCTCATCGCTATAGAAGATACCTGGTTTATTGTTATAGATCTTTGTCTCTTTAAAATCTTCTCCAACCTCATCAAAAGCTTTTTTGGATGATCTTGGCGAAGACGGCCTCAGAATGGCTGCATACGAGATTTTTTGGTCTGTCGCAGTAAACTGGGCAATCTGTGGCCTTTCAGGATGATTTGGATTTGCCTTCGATAGGGGAGGGAAGGACGATAGATCCGGCGCCGGCGGAAGGCTGGCCCCGGCGGCCATCACCGCTGTAGAGGAGCGCGCGCGAGCCCAAAATTTTAGATCGCCCTTCAAATCGCCCTCTCTCTGTTGCTAAGTGATGGCAAGTGCCAACCGCCTAAATCCACCTACAGTAAAAGTTGTTCTTCGTATGTTTTTCATAGTTCTAAGCCTTTTTTTGTGTGTGATTTGAGTATAGCAAGACCAAGGTCTTGATTTACCCCAAAACGAGTTTTGGGATTTGGGCATGCAAGGTGCTCGATAAAAGTACAGAGTAAGACCGAAATCTTACTAAGCCCTAGAACGAGTTTTGGGACTAAGGAACGCAAGGTGCATTGATGAGTACAAGACCAAGGACTTGATGTGCCCCAAAATAAGTTTTGGGAACATTACTTTTTAAGTGCAAAGAATATGCAAAGTGTAAGCATTATAAGTACAAGCATTACAAGTTTTAAGTATATTACTTTTATTAAGTGGCATGTACCGGGACGAGGGCCACAGAGATCTCGGCGAGCCTAGTAGAGATGCTCTAGTAGGGTTCCGTGGGTAGTTACCTCGAAACTTATTAGGGATGAACGCATTGGTACTATGTCGGGCTCAACAGCAGGATATTTATCTATTTTAAAGTATAAAAGTATACATGTTTTCAAGTTTTCAAAAGCAAGCATTTATTCCAAGCATGCTAAGTATTTTTTAGTTCAAGCAAAGTTTTCAAATGTAAGCATTTGTTACAAGTGTATTCATGAGCATATTCATGTTAAGAATGACATTTCTAGTTCCATATGTTTTTAATGCAAGCATTCTTTTAATCATGAGCACGTAAAAGATTGATTACATGTTTTGTGAGATTATGATCTATTTACTAAGCAATTTGCTTATAGTTTGCATCCTTTTACTGCAAACAAAGGTAAAGAAAGGATGTAAGTCAAGGATGCTAATGGAAGGATGATTGGTGTCAGTGGAGGCGGAACCGTGGAGTGAGAACTTGGGATGAGACTTGCTAGTGCTCTAAGTTTATCGTTATTGCTTAAGTTTCATGATAGTAGTGTTAATTCCGCAAAGATTATAAGATTGAGTTGTTTTATGACTTACTACTTTAGATGGTTTATGATCTAATCCATGTATTTTGATTATGTGTTCTATAATCATAGTTAGCAGTAAAAATGTTATTAATGATCTCCTTGACATGTTTCTCAGTTCTGGAAACAAGTTTCCAGAATTACCAGTCAACTGCACTTAGTGTCAGTCGACTGCCCTCAATGAATTCGAGGGAACAGAAACATTGGGGGAGTGAAAACCAGGTGGAGTCGACTGCACCAGTCGACTGGTAGTTCCACCAGTCGACTGGTAGTTCCACCAGTCGACTGGTAGTTCCACCAGTCGACTGGTAGTTCCACCAGTCGACTGGTCCAAGGCCAACTTTCGAACAGAGGGATTGGGGGCGTAATTTGGCCTAGGAGTCGACTGGCACCAGTCGACTGCACCTATCATCAGTCGACTAGGAGCAATGTAATAGAAAAGAAAAAAAAAGAGAAGAAGAAATTGTGACCTCCCTCTAAGGTTAAGAGTAAGGGGAGAGGGGCGTTACAGGGATAAGCATCCCTTCTTAGGTGCCTAACAGCTCTCAGGCGTCTGCCACGTGGTCAAAACTTGACCCGGCCGTCGCAGGCCTTCCCAGACACCTGACCCATACAGGGCGCCTGGGTTACCAAGCGCCTGAATCCATTCAAGCGCCTGGGAGCCCCTTTCCCAGGTTAGCTTGTTTTGTGTTCTGCTCTCCTATCTTGCCTCCAACTCCAGGTACCTGCAAGACAACAAAACACACAAACAAAATAAATAATCTTACGCCTTAGTTTATTGGTTTTGACTTTGGATTTTACATGAAACCCTAGGTCGAACTGACGCCTAATGTTCCCTTTCCCTGGTAACGCGCCCTCACCTACTCCATACTTGGAGAAGTTGTGTTTGGCAATCAGAACCTTCGGTTGGACTTTCGCTTAGGCTCTGAGAACCCAAATCTCGAGACGTCCGACCTCGACCTGTCTCTACTTCTGTTTGCGATCCCCGCTCGACTAAAGCTTTTGCAAACTGGGACCTCCGGCTGGACTTTTGCTCAGCCTCTGTGAACTCAAATCTCGAGACGTCGGACCTCGACCCATCTCGACTTTTGTCCGCCATCCTTGCTCGACAAAGACTCCGTTGCCCGATCCCCAACCAGGAATTAGTGCTCAGTCCCCCGGACTAAGACTTCGTCCCCGGCTTCACTCACTAGGACTTAGTCCAACCTAGTTTCACTCACTAGGACCCAACTTCACTCACCAGACTTTAGTTCACCTAGCTTCAGTCACTAAGATTTCTTCCACCTAGCTTCTCTTGCTAGGACCCGGCTTCACTCACCAAGGTTTCTTTCACCAAAATCACTTCTTTGCTAATCATCATGATCCTGACTAGACTTCCTCCAATCTTTAGGTAAATATAAGTTCACACCTCAAGTCCGGTGTGGTTTAATCCCTTGGTCAAACTAACCAACCCTGGGTTTTGGTTCACTCTTCCAAACATCAAATCCTGTTTGGCTAACCCTTTGTCAACCAGATCAAATCTGGGTTTACCTAACCAAACATAAGGTCCTGTTTGGTTTAACCCTTGATCACTTTGACTAACCCTTACCTTGTCTAACATATATTACTAACTTAAGTATATTGTTAAACATCGAAACCCTAGAGGATGACTGTTCATCACTGATGCCATTTTGCACCAACAGAGGCATCAAGCTATATATATATATATTTCTGATAAGCTACGGATACTACACTGTGTGATCGTCCACGCCTGAGTGATTAAGGGTGCCTTAATTCTTTTTTTTATTTTTAAAAAATAAAAAATCTCTTAAATCCTAAACCTTAAATATTAGACACCCTATATATATATATATATCTATATATATATATATATATATATATATATATATATATATATATATATATATATATATATATATCCCGTGAGCAATTAATTTAGTTTTAAATTAGGCGCCTTAATTCTTTTTTTTTATTTTTAAAAAATAAAAAATCTCTTAAATCCTAAACCTTAAATATTAGACACCCTAAATATATATATATATATATATATATATATATATATATATATATATATATATATATATATATATATATATCCCGTGAGCAATTAATTTAGTTTTAAATTATTTTTTGCTTGAACATTGCTCCTGTCTGCCAATGATTAGTTGGAATGTGGACCAAGTTGCCATGACCTGGAGGATGAAGGGGGTGTGCTATCTTCTAAGTTGATTCAATCGTTAGACCTTTAAGAGAAACCAAGAAGAGGAGATCGAAGTGCCAGAAAGTCTCTCATCAATTGTGCCTACGAGGTTGCTAGAAGACAGAGAAAGGTAGACAGAGTATTAGAAGGAGACCGGGTTGCCCCGACATTCCACTCCAACACTCAAGTTAGTCTCTGATGATATAAAAATATGGAGAAGATGTACAGTGAAGTAAAGTAAGAAGTATCTCTACATGCACTAGCATATGTAAGTAATTGTGTCCATACCCTGGCCCATATGGGCAAACCTTTTTATAACCTAAGAGAATGAGATGTCTGACAATCGCTTTTGTCGCGTTACGGTTTCAAATACAATTTAAGTACCGAATTCCTCTAAACTAATGTAGCATAGAGTAACTCGGGTCGTCTCCCAACGAATGTAGTTGGTGCAAGATAAATCTCAGAATCGTATCTTATTGCTTTTGGGTTTTGAATATGAAATTGGGTTTGGGTTTGAACGTTAATACTACGAAAAGAAATGACAAAGCAGGTATGAAATCTAGCCTAATCAAGGAAAGACAGTGCAGATAATAAAATCTAAATTAACCTGACTATAATTGCAGTAAAGAAAGCACAACTTGTACTAAAACATTAACGAAACTAAACACAGAGTAAACTACAACATTGATGAAGTTGAATCTAACCTAACTTAATTGCATTAAAATAAAAACATATAACCTAAAGCAATAGGAAAGAAGACAACACAAAACAAGAGTTAAACTACTAGGAAACATAACAATTAAAACTAATTGATCTAAGAGGCAATTGACCAAACACTATATAGGCATGAATAAAAATGACAAAAGCAAGTGCCATTTGAATTGTGGAAATTCATCAAATACAAAAATTCAATAATCAAACACAACCATTCAACAATCAAACACAACCAACTCAAACATCAATTAAGAAGCTAATGGAAGGAGCTGCCGAATGCTGTTGTACTGCCGGAAATGGCTTGCTGTGATGGAGTTGCTGTAAGGGAATTCTGGAAGAAAGAAACTGAATTGCTGAAATTGGACCTCTGCTGTGAAGACATTGGAACTAAATTGAGCTGGAAACAACTACTGGGAAGAACAACTGAAGAATTGCTGGAAATCTGTGAAGAAGCAGACTACTGGATCTGATGCAGAAGAACTAAGCTGTGAAGAACTTGATCTTCTGGAAATTCTGTGAAAAAGAAAACCTGCCGAAAACTTGATTTGCTGGAAAGAAATTTGCAATGAAGAAACTTGATTTGCTATGAAGAGAAAACTGCCGGAGGTGAAGAACCGCTGGAAGAAACTGCCGGATCTAATGAAACTGGATGAAAACGAAGCTGCGAAGAAATAAACTTGCTGAAATTAAAGAAATAGCTGCAATGGAAGAACAAATGAAGGAACTGCTATAAAGAATGGGTCGCCGGCGGTGAAGTCAACTAGGGCTCGGAACCCCCAGAGCCCTAGCTGTGGTCGTCGGCTGTGGTGATGGAGAGGAAGTGGATGATCGTTTCTCTCCGAACCCCGAAAGAGAAAACTGCAGTGAAGGAAATGGATGGCTTCTCTCTAAACCCCGAAAGAGAAGCTGCTGTGAAGATGGATGGCTGCGACGGCTACGTTTGGCTGAAGCTCGGAACCCCCAAAGCCTAGCTGTGGTCGCCGGTGATGAAAATGGAAGAAAGAAGGTGGTTGATCGAAGGTCGACAGTTAGGGTTCAAACCCCGCAGCCCTAGCTGTGCGATCCTTGAGAAGAAAAGATGGTGGTGGAGCGGATGAAGTGAATCGGGAACCCCCACGACTCGGTTGATCGGAGCTCCGGCCGGCTAGGGTTCGGAACCCCCTTGCCCTAGCCTTCTGCGGCGATGAAGTGGTGGAGACGAAGAATCGCCACGAGCCTTGCGTGTGGAGTCGATGAAGACCTAGGTAGCGCGATCTGCCCTTTTGTCCTCTTGGCTTCCGCGTGTGGATCTGGCTCAAGCTCGGTCAAGATCAGCAGTCCGATTCAGCTTGAGTTCGGCTCAGTCATTGGCTCAGTTAAGCCAAGCAGCTTCGGTTCAGTCCAACTCAGGTTCAGCCCAAATTTCAACTAAGCTCAGCCTTTGGGTTCGGTTCTGCTTGGTTCAGTCCAGCCAGCTTCCGCGGATTGAGTCCAATCAAGCCAGAGTCCTTTGGTTCAGTCCAGCCTGGGTTTGGTCCAGTCAAATTATGATAGAAGCAGCAGACGGCTGAGATCAATTTGATTTCATCCAACGGTCAGATCTCTTCAGATCTGGACCAAACTTCACAGATCCCAATCAATGGTACTGATCTACCTGTTCCCAGCTCGGATTAACCAGATCAGTGGCGGATGGTCCAGATCTTCCCTTTTCTTGAATGGATGGTCTAGAACATCTTGAGCTAGATCCAACGGTCAGATCTCTTCCGATCTGGCTAAAATTTTCAGATCTTGATCTATGGCCATGATTGATTCTATCTTAGATTCGGATCGACCAGAAATTGACCGATGGCTCAGATCTAGCCGTTCTCTGGAATGGACGGCTCCTATTAATCCAATGCTTGATCCCTTCGATCTGGATCCAATGCTGACTCAAGTTTGACCCACTTTTGATCTAGGTCCATGATCAATTTAAGCCTACAAAATAATATCCAAATTTAGTGCCAAAAATATCCCAAACATACAAAGATTAGAATTAAAAGCCAAAACGAAGGGAATACATGAAACCTAATACAAATGCAAACTTAAGCATATAAAATGTGGATCAAACATGGATTTTAGAGCCTAAAATAATCAGCAAAAATGGTGGTTATCAACTCCCCCACACTTATTCTTGGACGTCTCGCACAAGTAAATAAAACTAAAAGAAAATAGCATATCTCCCAAACATTACATCCCCTATCAATACCTTAAGAAATAATAAAAGAAAGTTACTTAGGATCATCAAGTCTCAAGAATCCATGCATTTATGGTTCCAAATCTCACATAAGTCAAAAGCATGGTAATTTCATCAACTTGAATAAACTAAGCATGACAAAAACCTCACAAAATGGATATATGCACTGATGCTCACAAAAATAACAGATATGGAAGTGGAGTTCTCTCAAAACATTCATGACATTGCACTACCATATGCTTGCTTATCTTCTACTTCTCCACTACCATAACATAAGTACACAAATCAAGAGGGCTTTTCAATGAATAATAATGAACTCAAGTGCTACAAGAAAACAAGAATGGTAGATAACAAAGAAAATCATAGAGAGCATGAAAGGAGATAAAAGAGAAGATGAGAGCATTGGGGTAATTAACATGATGTATACAATCAAACAATAGTCCAAAGTAAATAACTCGATCAAACCTCCAACACTCAAAATTCTCCTTTCACATTCTCAATGCACTACACATCAACAATTTATAACATCTCTCAAAGTGCATGTAGAGATTAACAACATAACTCTTGAATTTCTCTAAACAATAACATCAAAAGAGTACACATCAAGAAAATATTTCTTTTTGTTCATCACTAATACAATCTCGAATGCTTGAGGAATTTTTTTTTTTCACATAGAGAGATTTTTTTTTCTCTTTTTTTTCACTTTTTTTTCATCTTTATTATTATTTTTTTTCTATCTCTCTTTTTTTTTCATAGAGAGATTTTCTTTTTCTTTTTCTTTTTTTTTTCAAAGAGAGATTTTTTTTTCACACAAGCATTCGTCCATATACACTTGTCTCCCCCCCACACTTAAAATTTGACCGTCTCGGGCAAGATAGTAAAGCATGATAACATTTAAAACTCACAATAATAGTGGTTGATAATAGAGAAATAAAAATATAACTCATCATGCAATCACCTTATGCTCTCATCGCATGCTCCAAGGAAGAATAAAATAATAAAGATATGGCAGTGAAAATGTAATGACAATGAAAAGATCTGATAAAGTAGAGACAATGAAATATGAAGACAATAGGTGAAATGCCCAGTAGTGACAATAACAAAGGAGAGAAAAACTAAAAGTTCAACAAGAAAGATTGCCTCCATCATATTCATGTAAGCTTATGTTATTGTAATTTCAAAAAGAATCAAAGCAAGTTCTAGAGTGTCAATTATCACAAATGCTATCACACATAAGAGGATTAAGGATAGGCATGACAATATCCTCACTAGGTGAACAATAAAACTGTCATGCTTAATCTAACAAAATAGAGTCTATCACCATAACAAATGACTAAATGCAATTAATATCCCCAAGCATACCAAGGAAACCAAAACTCAATAATCAGACTTAACAATCTTTTATGATTCTCAAAGCATAATAAAGGAACATGTAAGGAGATACAACTAGAAGTCAAACAAGGTTTATTTAAGACCAAACAAAATGCAGAATGAGGAAACAAAACATGAATGCAAGGTATAAAAGCAAACAAACATGCGAATATAAACATAAAGAAAAACAAGAAAAAGTAAAGTAAAGGAACAAACTCCCCTTCATTCTGGTGGACGGAGCCTATCCAGAAGTAGCCTCCATCGTGGTAATGGAGGAGTCTGGGTGGCTGAGAGAATTAGGACTCCCCCACACTTGAATTTTACAAAAAATTTCTCTGGTGGCCTAAGACGATTCAGGTTCAAAGTCCATGGAAGGAATGGAGTTCTTCGAATTAGAGTAAAATCATCTCCTCCTTCTTTCTGCTTTTTAGAAGTCCTTTCAGGAGGTTGAAGTCTGTTCAGTTGGAGCACCCACTCCTGGAGTCTTCTGGACCCTGCAAAATAATGTAATACCTCTCTCAAGCGTTCAGGATCAGAAAGAAATGATATAAATTCAGTCTCTGCATGAAATGTATTCAAAACTGCATCATGTCCAATTAAATCAAATTCTGGTATCTCAATGAATTTTTCATAATCATTTCCTACAAAATTTGCATCCAGATACTCATCACAAATAAAGAATCAATTTCTGGCTCATCAATAGAAATTTCACAATCATTTCCTATCAAGAGTGTATCATGCAATGTGTCACAGCCAATCAAATCAATATCAGATATCTCCATAAGTTTTTCACATTCAACCTCAGCATATGATATAGCAAGAGACTCATTAAAATAAATAACATCAATTTCAGGCACTTCTAAAAAATTTTCACTAGCCATATCCACAAAAGATGTATCTAAAGATTCATCATAACAAACTACATCAATTATGGGTGCCTCTAAAATTATTTCGCGATCCATACTACAAGAGATGTATCAAGTAATGCAGTACGATCAAAGAAATCAATGTTTGGTACCTCTATTGGATTTTCACAAACACTTTCTACACAAGGTATATCAATAAATTCATCAGAATCAATAAAGTCAGCACTAGGTACCTCACTGTATTTTTCTGAACAAAGAGGAGAAATACTTACCTGAGTGTGCTGGATAATACCTGAAGGTTCTATAATAGTAGATGTATCTGTGGCCTCCTCCTGGTCAAGTGCATGCTCCTCTTCAGCCTCAGGCTCTGGTGGACAATCAACTAGTGATCCTTGGGTGCTTGCTTTCACCATGCAAGTCCCTACACTTTCTGGTTCATCTTCTGAATCTTGTGGTGGTCCCTGGGGCTTAGTGCAGTCCCCTACACCTGCGGAATCATCCTCTATGCAAGTTTCCTCTGTGATATCTGCAACAACAACATTAGAAAAATTAGGACCATCAATAATATTATCATCACAACATAAAAGTCTAGAATGGTCCTGTGGAGCTTCAGTTTCTTCTTCTTGAGCTGAAAAATTTAAACATGAATTTTGAACAAGAGCCTCAGGAGGGATGCATGCTGTAGGTGCCCAATATTTGATGATTACATCATCTTCTTCTTCCACCAAATTTGCAAGATTACTTGAAGAAAGATTTGGCCCTGCACTAGGGTCACCTTGAACTTGCATTTGATTCATTTGACTAGCAATTTGTCCAATGCCTCTTTCGATGTCTTGAAGCCTTTACTGCTGTTGATGATATTGTACAACTAGTTGAAACATCTCCTCCATTCTTTGTTGTTGAGGCTCATTCTCATTAAGATTCTCAAAGCCTCCTTGGTTAGTGTGGAACCCCTGTTGGTCTTGAAATGGAACATAGGGCTGCTGAAGTCCAGGAGGAGGTTGTGCATTCTGAAATTGGAATTGTTGGGGCTGCTCAAATGGTTGAATGGGCTGATTTGACTGCTGAAAATTTGGCTGAAATAATGGTTGAAATTGCTGAAAAGTGTAGCCCTAGAAATCTTGGATCTGAGGTTGAAATTGTGATGGTGAACACTGAAATTGAGTGGGTTGGAAATTCTGGTTTTGAAACTGAAAATTTGGATCGTATGGCTGTGAATATTGCAGAGGTTGTTGAAAATTCTGGAATTGTGGCTGCCCAATCTGAGTTTGCTGGAAATTCGAATAGGACTGCTGAAAATATTGGTTTTGCTGCTGGAATTATTGTGGTTGCTGGAATTGTTGTAATGGTGGCTGGTAAGTAGATGAAGGCCTGTTGGTTATTTGTTGATTAAAATGATTCAACCAAAATTTTAACTCTGACAGTGCACTTGTGATCTCTTTACAGTCCTCTGGTGAAAACATTTTGATCTTGCAGCCCTGTCACAAATCAAATAAGAAAAATAGCAGCAACCGTATACAAAAGATAAAGCAATCAGAACAAAATCAAAAGATAGAATTATCAAGCACCACTACATTCCCCGGCAACGGCGCCAAATTTTGACAACCGCTTTTGTCGCGTTACGGTTTCAAATACAATTTAAGTACCGAATTCCTCTAAACTAATGTAGCATAGAGTAACTCGGGTCGTCTCCCAACGAATGTAGTTGGTGCAAGATAAATCTCAGAATCATATCTTATTGCTTTTGGGTTTTGAATATGAAATTGGGTTTGGGTTTGAACGTTAATACTACGAAAAGAAATGACAAAGCAGGTATGAAATCTAGCCTAATCAAGGAAAGACAGTGCAGATAATAAAATCTAAATTAACCTGACTATAATTGCAGTAAAGAAAGCACAACTTGTACTAAAACATTAACCAAACTAAACACAGAACAAACTACAACATTGATGAAGTTGAATCTAACCTAACTTAATTGCATTAAAATAAAAACATATAACCTAAAGCAATAGGAAAGAAGACAACATAAAACAAGAGTTAAACTACTAGGAAACATAACAATTAAAACTAATTGATCTAAGAGGCAATTGACAAACACTATATAGGCATGAATAAAAATGACAAAAGCAAGTGCCATTTGAATTGTGGAAATTCATCAAATACAAAAATTCAATAATCAAACACAACCATTCAACAATCAAACACAACCAACTCAAACATCAATTAAGAAGCTAATGGAAGGAGCTGCCGAATGCTGTTGTACTGCCGGAAATGGCTTGCTGTGATGGAGTTGCTGTAAGGGAATTCTGGAAGAAAGAAACTGAATTGCTGAAATTGGACCTCTGCTGTGAAGACATTGGAACTGAATTGAGCTGGAAACAACTGCTGGGAAGAACAACTGAAGAATTGCTGGAAATCTGTGAAGAAGCTGACTACTGGATCTGATGCAGAAGAACTAAGCTGTGAAGAACTTGATCTTCTGGAAATTCTGTGAAAAAGAAAACCTGCCGAAAACTTGATTTGCTGGAAAGAAATTTGCAATGAAGAAACTTGATTTGCTATGAAGAGAAAACTGCCGGAGGTGAAGAACCGCTGGAAGAAACTGCCGGATCTAATGAAACTGGATGAAAACGAAGCTGCGAAGAAATAAACTTGCTGAAATTAAAGAAATAGCTGCAATGGAAGAACAAATGAAGGAACTGCTATAAAGAACGAGTCGCCGGCGGTGAAGTCAACTAGGGCTCGGAACCCCCAGAGCCCTAGCTGTGGTCGTCGGCTGTGGTGATGGAGAGGAAGTGGATGATCGTTTTCTCTCCGAACCTCGAAAGAGAAAACTGCGGTGAAGGAAATGGATGGCTTCTCTCCGAACCCCGAAAGAGAAGCTGCTGTGAAGATGGATGGCTGCGACGGATACGTTTGGCTGAAGCTTGGAACCCCCAAAGCCTAGCTGTGGTCGCCGGTGATGAAAATGGAAGAAAGAAGGTGGTTGATCGAAGGTCGACAGTTAGGGTTCGAACCCCGCAGCCCTAGCTGTGCGATCCTTGAGAAGAAAAGATGGTGGTGGAGCGGATGAAGTGAATCGGGAACCCCCACGACTCGGTTGATTGGAGCTCCGGCCGGCTAGGGTTCGGAACCCCCTTGCCCTAGCCTTCGGCGGCGATGAAGCGGTGGAGACGAAGAATCGCCGCGAGCCTTGCGTGTGGAGTCGATGAAGACCTAGGTCGCGCGATCTGCCCTTTTGTCCTCTTGGCTTCCGCGTGTGGATCTGGCTCAAGCTCGGTCAAGTTCAGCAGTCCGATTCAGCTTGAGTTCGGCTCAGTCATTGGCTCAGTTAAGCCAAGTAGCTTCGGTTTAGTCCAACTCAGGTTCAGCCCAAATTTCAACTAAGCTCAGCCTTTGGGTTCAGTTCTGCTTGGTTCAGTCCAGCCAGCTTCCGCGGATTGAGTCCAATCAAGCCAGAGTCCTTTGGTTCAGTCCAGCCTGGGTTTGGTCCAGTCAAATTATGATAGAAGCAGCAGACGGCTGAGATCAATTTGATTTCATCCAACGGTCAGATCTCTTCAGATCTGGACCAAACTTCACAGATCCCAATCAATGGTACTGATCTACCTGTTCCCAGCTCGGATTAACCAGATCAGTGGCGGATGGTCCAGATCTTCCCTTTTCTTGAATGGATGGTCTAGAACATCTTGAGCTCGATCCAACGGTCAGATCTCTTCCGATCTGGCTGAAATTTTCAGATCATGATCTATGGCCATGATTGATTCTATCTTAGATTCGGATCGACCAGAAATTGATCGATGGCTCAGATCTAGCCGTTCTCTGGAATGGACGGCTCCTAT
Organism: Boesenbergia rotunda; assembly: GCA_024364735.1. NCBI lineage: Eukaryota > Viridiplantae > Streptophyta > Magnoliopsida > Zingiberales > Zingiberaceae > Boesenbergia > Boesenbergia rotunda. The sequence continues at coordinate 365,681 of JAGFNQ010005349.1, forward strand.
TAATCCAATGCTTGATCCCTTCGATCTGGATCCAATGCTGACTCAAGTTTGACCCACTTTTGATCTAGGTCCATGATCAATTTAAGCCTATAAAATAATATCCAAATTTAGTGCCAAAAATATCCCAAATATACAAAGATTAGAATTAAAAGCCAAAATGAAGGGAATACATGAAACCTAATACAAATGCAAACTTAAGCATATAAAATGTGGATCAAACATGGATTTTAGAGCCTAAAATAATCAGCAAAAATGGTGGTTATCAACTCCCCCACACTTATTCTTGGGCGTCTCGCACAAGTAAATAAAACTAAAAGAAAATAGCATATCTCCCAAACATTACATCCCCTATCAATACCTTAAGAAATAATAAAAGAAAGTTACTTAGGATCATTAAGTCTCAAGAATCCATGCATTTATGGTTCCAAATCTCACATAAGTCAAAAGCATGGTAATTTCATCAACTTGAATAAACTAAGCATGACAAAAACCTCACAAAATGGATATATGCACTGATGCTCACAAAAATAACAGATATGGAAGTGGAGTTCTCTCAAAACATTCATGACATTGCACTACCATATGCTTGCTTATCTTCTACTTCTCCACTACCATAACATAAGTACACAAATCAAGAGGGCTTTTCAATGAATAATAATGAACTCAAGTGCTACAAGAAAACAAGAATGGTAGATAACAAAGAAAATCATAGAGAGCATGAAAGGAGATAAAAGAGAAGATGAGAGCATTGGGGTAATTAACATGATGTATACAATCAAACAATAGTCCAAAGTAAATAACTCGATCAAACCTCCAACACTCAAAATTCTCCTTTCACATTCTCAATGCACTACACATCAACAATTTATAACATCTCTCAATGTGCATGTAGAGATTAACAACATAACTCTTGAATTTCTCTAAACAATAACATCAAAAGAGTACACATTAAGAAAATATTCCTTTTTGTTCATCACTAATACAATCTCGAATGCTTGAGGAATTTTTTTTTTCACATAGAGAGATTTTTTTTCTTTTTTTTTTCTTTTTTTTCACTTTTTTTTTCATCTTTATTATTATTTTTTTTCTATCTCTCTTTTTTTTCATAGAGAGATTTTCTTTTTCTTTTTCTTTTTTTTTTCAAAGAGAGATTTTTTTTTCACACAAGCATTCGTCCATATACACTTGTCTCCAGTGATTGGTGATTTGGAAGCAATTTTTATTAAGGATGCATTTCAACTCGGAAAAAAAAAATTTTCTGCATTTTTATGTGCCAAGTTGAGTGATTCGGTGTCAAGAATGCACAAGAAGAAGTGATAAGGGATGGAACCAATTGAAGCATTCAGATTTCTCACCATCCTTTGAAGATCCAAATGGCACACAAAGAATCTGAAAAATCTGTGCCAAGAATACCAAGAGTTGATGTGAAGCATGTTTTTATCAGGGAATCTGAATTGCATGAGAAGGGGTGCTGCCGAGTGCTGCATCTGAGAGCTACTGAATGATACAAACCAAATTCGATTGAAGCTGAGTTCAAGGAGAATCTGAGCAGGAATGTTCAGATCGAAAATAGAATTTAAAAGGCTGACCAAAGGCTGAAAGAAGCTGAGAAAAAGCTGTGCAGAAGCTAAAACTGAACTGCATTGCAAACTGAAAATTGGAATCTGAGAAGCTGACCAAATCTTGCCCAATGTTACAAGCTGAGTTCGAAGATAGCTGCAAGACTGATGAAGTCTGTGAAGAAGTGTTGTTGAACATGTATTGTAAAATTCAGAATTGAATTACAAGAACTTAAATGATGATATCACAAAAACAGTTTGTGTCAAGAGGAGCTGAAATTTGGGTTTACAAGGTTGTGCATTATAGAATGAAGAACTTGCTGAATTTAAAATTATGAATTGGCTGCATGGATGTTCTCCTCAGAATAGAAAAAAAATGAAAGGAAGATGGGCAGATTTGAAACTTAAGCAGTCTTGGCACAGTTTTGTATCAATTCCCAATTGAATCCATGCTTTCTAATCAACAATGCCTTGCTTCTTTCAAACCGAACTTGCAGAATGATTTTCAATTGAACAAAATCTCTTGGGAGCAGAATTGAAACTGCTGAATGAAATCAGCAGTGAAGGAAATGGAAGGGCAGAGAAATTCTTTGTTGTTGCAGTGAAGTGCAATGGCCGGAACTAAATTGGAAGGGCATTGACTGAAATTCTCTACTCAAAGGTGATGCTAATTGCTTGAGAAATTAGAGTATTACAATAAGTCTACCGTGGAGCTAGAATCTGAAGTAGAAAATGTAGAAATCTGAAACCAACTTGTACAGATTCAAGTTGGATTTAAAACAATATGTTTTCAAGCTCAATCGCACACTTAAAGGTATGTTTAAACTTGATACACTTCAATGCTGAAACTAGACTTGATACACATGGCAGAATTTGAGTTAACTTGCTACCATGGACTGGAAAATCTGATGTGCCACTGATTAAGATTAATTGCAGACTTTGCCATTGCTCACTGCAGCTTAGAAAGGCATGCTATCAATAAAGAAGTACACTGGTATGATTATGATTAATCTGATGGAAATGTAGAATCCAAAGTGCAGAAAATGGACTGATGCAGGAATTCAAAGTGCAGAATTTCTGAGATCTTGATGCAGATTTGATTGCGCAGGTAGACAAGAAATAAATGCAGAGGTTCAATGTCAGATGCAAGCTGAGATGAAATTTCAGAATGGAATTGCAGAAAAACTGATGCAAAATTGATGCAAATGCAGAAACAAGTTGCTTCAGAAATTGATCTGTAGGAAGGTAGAATATTGAATGCAGACATGCAGCTTCTGATTGGATTAAAAGACAAACAAACAACCAAGATTTAGTATACCAATCTAGTGTTCTAAATCAATTCAGGAAAACTAGGTTTATGGATGCGAAATTCAGGATAACTACTGAAACTTGCAGATTCTAAAACTGGCACGCAAGAAAAACAGGGAAAAAAACTGATACATAGAAAACAATTCTGATACGCTCAGATTAAAACTAGAATTTGACTAAAGTTGCAGCTATTGTCCACTAAACAAACTCACCGACTCATCTACTTGCAGAATGGAACAGAATTAAAGCAGAAACCAAATCAGAAATGTAAATTACAGCAGCTACACAGAAATCAGAAACAAAAATGACAGAAATGAAGTCTACTGCTAGAAAACTCAAATTAACCAATTTAAACTACTCCTCAACTCTCCCTAAGCTCAAAATCATCTTGGTCGTCAAGCAAGAGCTGGCTTCGAACCCCTAGGCTCAGCAAATCAGTGGAATTAAGCTTCAATCGATCACTCTGCTCGAAACTGCCTCAGCTGGGAAAAAATCCAGTCCAATCTCTTGTATCTCGATTGATGGCTTGCGATGATGATTTGAAGAACCTCTGAGCTAACCTGAGAACCCCTACAAGCTGCTCAGAAGCTCGGAAATGGCTTGTGGACGAGACACAATCGATTGGGTAGCAAAGATGCCGAAACCCTCAAACACCCTTGTTCTGGCGCAAATTGAGCTGAAATCTCGATCCTAGCTATCTTCCAAAGACTCTGATGATGATCAAATGGAGAAATTGAGGGGTCGCGCCCCTTGGATGATGAAATTGCTGAAGAAAATGCAAAGAAAACGAAGAAGAAGGTGTTGCAGCGAGGAAACGCGACGAGGAGAAGGCTGGGAAAAATTTCCTTAAGTAATTAAGAATGAACGGCTCTGATTGATTTGATGAAATCCAATGACTGATCTTGCTCTGATTGAAACCAAACTTTAATGATGATGATCTAGGGTCAGGATCTGCCTCGTGGTAGCTCGGATCCTCCAGATTTGCAACGGATGTTCCAGATCAACTCTATCTGTGAATGGACGCTCTAGAGCCCTCCTTGCTTGATCCAACGGTTGATCTAGCTCTGATTGGGATGAAACCTTCAGATCTTGATCATAGAGCCTGATCAACCCTAACCCTAGCTCGGATTGCTTCACATCATCCCGGATGGCTCAGATCTAGCCGCTCTTGAATCGGACGGCCCGGATTAATCGTAGGCTTGATAATTCGATCCGGTTCACATCCGACTCATGTTTGACCCAATATGCCCTAGGTCCAGGATCCTTTCATGCCTACAAAAATATATCAAAAAATTAGTGGCCAATTAATCCAAAAATTGTGTAATTTTGCAATTAAGTCCAAAATGAGATAAAGTTCCAAAACCTAGGGTAAAATCATAATTAAGCAATAAAAACATAGGTCAAACATGGATTTAAGCAATTAAAATAATCAATAAAATGGTGCTTATCAATGTCACATCTATAATTGTCAGAAGAAATGATGTCCTTCTGACATGATATCATATCATGAGAAGAAGCCCCATCATCGTATCTGAAAGTTTCATTTATCATGTTTGGCACTGTTAGAGATCTCGTAGGATCATGCTATGTCAATCACGCTGCTCCACATGACATGTCAATATATGTGCTAGAATATTGGGATATCTGGGCCTGGGAGAAGCGTCGAGCCAGAGTGAAGGCTGGCCGGAGCATCTGAGTGGTAGGGCCGATTAGATATGGTCTTTGTATCCGATCGTGGAGCCAGAGTAGGCACATGCCAAGAGGCTGTGACAATGGCTCGATGACTGAAACATGATAGCGGCTTAAAGGCGGATGACTTGAAGGTTAGATGGCTTCAAGGACGAAACATAGCAGTGGTTCAAAGACTGGATGGTTCAAGGCTGGAACACAACAATAGCTTGAAGGTTGGACGGCTCAAAGGCCAGAACACAATAGTAGCATGAAGGCTGGAATACAATAGCGATTGGTTCAGCGTTGGGGGCGGTGGTGGTGACTGGATCTGGACTGGCAGTGGGAGAATTTGTGCCGTTAGCAGTGGCAGTCACTGGTTATGTGTTGGGAATGGCTGTAACAACTGTGAGGCATAAGGGGACTTCTCTGGTGAGATCCGACAGCGGAGTCTACGCTGATGGCGGGGTCTATACCTACAGTGATGGCGATGGCAATGGCAAATCTATGTTGGATCAGCGTCAGCATAGCTGGTAGTGAGGGAAAGGGTTAGATTCATTAAGGAGAGGGAGATTGGAGCCTCGCTGTGACGACGACAGTGTGAGGAAGAGAGGGGCTGCTAATCTAGTGATTGGCCATGGCGATGAGGAAGAGATGAGAGGGAGAGGCGGTTTTGACCTCTACATTGTGAGGCGTAAGCGGCCAAAAGAAACGGGTGGAGTCCTAGCAAAATAGGGCCTCCTGGCAGTGATATGGATGCGGCGTGGTTTGGCTGTTGGCGAAGATGTGAGGAAGAATGAAGAAGAGGGGGAGAGATGGTGCATGAGGGAGAAGAGGAGGAGACCAATGGCATGATTGCAGAAGAGAAAAGGGAAGCCCCCAAAACCCTCAAAAAAGGAAAAAGGGAAATTCCCAAAATGCCCATGCTATCCACATGCCCTCCTTTCTATGCACTACATCACAAGTCTCTCATTCAAGTCTAATTGAAGGAGGCGTGAGTCCTGTTGGTGCAGGGTGCACAGTTGAACCTATGTTTTGATGTTAACAAAAGGTCATAGTTAAGTCTTGTTGTTATCTGATGTGTTGATCTAGTGTGTAGGAAGATTATCTCAGTAAAACCCTAGTAGGTTTGGAAGACCTGATACTAGATAGGATGTCTTGGTAGATCGTGAAAACCAGGCAAGAAGTTCAAATGGGTGGACATCTGGCAGTAAGTCTCGGTAGGTTTGGAGGACTTGATACCGAGCAAGTGGAAGCCCTGGTGAGCCGATACAAAACCAAGATAAAGTCCAAACAGGTCTAGGAGACTCGATGTCTGGAAGGTGAGTGAGGTAAGCTTCTAGAGGAGAGAGTTGTGAGGTCGTGTCCCTCCAGGGCAGCCTTAGGTGCTGATCTAACTATAGAAACCTACGGAGGTTTCAAAGTTGAGATTAGGATAGTTGCGATTGTCGATTACTCATGCATTCCTTTATTTACCTATTCTAATCTCTGTTTTGCAGGGTTAATTATTTTATACTTTATTACTATGCTAACACTCTTGTGCATGAAGTCAAACTCATTTGACTGTCGGATCAGTCGACTGATCATTGGATCAATCAATTGATCAACCTTAAGCAAACAATCATGAAGCTAGATTCAATATGATTCCAGAGTTATTCGTCGACGGATCCATATATGGCATGGCGCGGGCACGTATATGGAGGATCTTTATCCGTCAACCCGTTAGGGGTTAGGTCGACGAATCACATAAAATGCTACGACAGCTGGCCAGGGCAAAAAAGGAAGGGTGCGGACTTTACTCGATTGAACAAAGGGTCAATCGACCGATCCTATCAGTCGACTGAAGAATTTTTTAGTCGACGGATAGAGACCTATATAAGAAACTTGAGGCGAACCTACTCATCATCACTTCTACTCGCCTCATTCCCACTTTTTGCATCAACAAATTACTTTAGATCTACTGCTTCGACGTCGGAAAGCTCACCGATTGTGTACTCATCGTCTATGATTATTATCGGTATATTTAATTACTGTTTGTACTTGTACTTGCATCTCAAGAGGAGTTAGCAGGGTGTTGCTAGTCTCCTCTATATCTTGTACGACATTGCTTTCTCCGAACGATTTTTAGAGAAAAATTAGTGGATTACCTATCGAGAGTAGTCGAGGATTGCGGGTCTTGGAGTAGGAGTCGTCAAAGGTTCCGAACCAAGTAAAAAGAAATGTGGCTTATGTTTTCGCTATTTTACTTTACTCTGTCTTTGTTTTATGTATACGAAAGAAAGAATTTTGGTCGAACGAGATGTACTCCCCCCCTCTCTCTATCTTCTATGATCTTACAATTGATATTATAGCAAGGTTGTTCTAAAATGATTTAACGATCTTTCTAAGTTTTTAGTTTCTTTCTTTTCTTTCTTAGCATTCTTTTAATTCTTAAAGCACTATTAATCCCATGACAAAAGTCATGGAAACTATTTTGTTTTAATTTTTGTATTACTAGTATGACGAACTCCTATTTGGAAGGGTATAGTAATGTCCCATTGTTCAACGGTGACGACTTCAACTACTGAAAGAAATGCATAGTGTGCTTCCTAAAAGCTGACATCGACTATTGGATAAGCATCAAATAGGGCTACACCCCTCCAATCGAAGATGAAGAAATCATAGATCCGGAGAAGTGGACACCAGATATAAAAAGACGGACCCAAACTGACTACAAATCCATGAACATGCTTCAGTGTGGACTAACGAATGAAGAACTCAACCTAGTCGGACCATTCGACAACACCAAAAAACTTTGGGACAGACTAGTCAAGCTACACGAAGGAATGGATGACTCCAAGGTAACAAATGGGATTTACTTTAAAATTAATTATTTAATATTAAAATGTTACCCAGAGAAAGCATCACCCAAGTCCATGCAAGAATAAAGGGTATCATCAACGGACTACACCTAATCGCTCACCATCTCGAAAACAACGATGTAATCAGATATACCTTAAACTCTTTCCCTCGAAATGCCTTATGAGCATCTATAGTAGATACCTATAAGGTTTCGAAGGATCTTTTTATTATAAAATTAGACGAACTTTTTTATAAATTTGAATTACATGAGCAAACTGACCTGGGTCCGGTTGAGAAATGTATTGCTTTGTATGCATGATAAAGTAAAGAGGCCAAGGTCAAATCAAAATCAAAGATCGAGTCGGAGTCTAAATCAGACTCTAACTCACCTAATGAAGAAGAATTAGGAAACATGATCCGAAGGATGTTTGCTAAGAGAAGAACCAAGAAGGATCCAACAAGAGCACCAAGTATATCAAACACACCAAGATTAGAGATTATATCCTCTGGGTGCAACAAGAAAGGTCACTACAAACACGAGTGCCCAAACCTAAAAGATGAGAAACCCAAGTCCAGAAGAAGGAAAGACCCTGAAAGCGACTTGGGATGAGTCATCATCGGATGAGTCAGATCTGGATGAACCAAAACATTCAAGCCACTTAGCATTAATGGCAAGATCTGAGCTAGAGTCTGAACTCATGTCAGAGTCAGAGTACGAAGAACCCGAGGTAAATTTACTTTCAAAATTTCAATTATGCAAATTAGTTAAATATTTATTTAATAAGTTGACTAAGTCGAGGATCAAATTTGCTCACTCCTTGAGGAGGTTATAGGACCGTTGCATGTGAGAGGGGGGGGGGGGGAAATCATGTGTCTTTAAAAATGTTTCGCTTTTTTGAATGAAAGAAAGTGTGAGTGTGCAGCAGAGAATAACGAAAAATCAATATAAGAACACAAGTCGGTTTTATTTGCTTCGGACCTTCGATGACTCCACTGCAAGCCTAGGTTTCTTGACCTTTTCGACGGACAATCCACTAATACCATCTACCAGTAAATTCCGATAGAGTGATCGAGTACAAAAAGATGAGCAGGAAGTGTAACAACCCTACACTTCCTACTTGATATAATTTAAGTACAAGTAAATAATAGCGTTACCTAACACATATATAGAATTTCAATTAGCTTGTGTGTTGTTGTTGATCTTCCAGCAACGGTCGGACGTAGTTGTGTCGAAGCGGGGCCACAGTAGGAAGAAGGGGAAGTAGCAAGATGAGCACGTAAGTTTGAAAGATGTAGAGTGAATACTTGTCCTGAGCCCTCGGCAAGACACCCTTATAAAGGATATCAGTTCCCAACTGAGACGCCTCAGATTAGACAAATCTGATCCTGATCCGAAGCCATTGCTCTCGCTACTTATCCTTTGGAAGGTGTCTCAGATCCCAAGTGTGGCGCCTATGTTCCCAATTGAGCCGCCTCAGATCTAAACTGAGGTGCCTAAGTTTGCTGAATTCTCATCTTTAGCGTAGACTATACAGAGCCTCTCTCAACCACCTAAGGCAACTCCAATCCAAACTAAGGCATCTCGGATACTATTCATCTGAGGAAACTTTTGTAGAAAAACCCCTGCAAAACCATGTTAGTCCAAAAAATATGTATACCCTACAAAATAAGATTAGTAAACATACAATATGGACTAATTGACTTTAGTATTAAATATACCCTGTCTTTCCAAGACCAGGATAAATGCCTCAATTTAGAGATCCAAAATGGTTCTAAGTTGAACCATGCCTAAAGTCCCAACTAGGACTCATCCTCACTGAAATTCGCTCCTCCAGTGACTTATCTCATATACCTTGTGTAGATTTACTCAACTCTTTAACCCACCAGGACTTTTGCCAAGTCTCTACCAACTTGAACTTTGACTAGTTGTCATTCCCGTGGACCCAACTGGACTTGCCAAAACTCCACCACCTTGGACTTTTACCAAGACTCTACCACTCCAGGCTTCGGCCAGTAGTCAACCCCTCGGACCCAATTGAACTTTTGCCAAGACTCCACCACCTTGAACTTTTGCCAGGACTCTACCACTCTAGGCTTCGTCCAGTAGTTAGCCCCTCGGACCCAACTGGACTTTTGCTAAGACTCCACCACCTTGGACTTTTTGGCAGGACTCCACTACCCTGGACTTCGGCCTGGTGTCAGTTTCGAAGCTTTTCAATTCTGCACACTCGGTAAAAAGATTAAATTACCACAAAGAAGGGACATCAAGACTTTTGCAGGGACTTGAAGGAGAGTCACCTAGGTATTGTCCATGGTAGCTTTTGTATCTATAGGCAGACCATATAAAGCCAGAGACATAAAAAATTTCTTCTAATTTTCAAACTCTGCAATAGGAGCCGCAGATGGATGAAATTAATTGAAGTCACAAAGAAAGCTAAAGACCAAACCCAGATAAGTTGACATAGAATCCTTAATATGATGGGCACTGAGGATGTTCATGAGTTCTTCACAAACATGATAGGGTCGCCGAGAGGTGTTTGTAAAGAGTTGTTGAGTCTGTGTCCAAACAGCCTTGCAGGTTTTGTGAGTGCGGAAGACATCCCTAAGAAATGGATGGATTGTGGCTCAGATAATACAACACAATTGAGCGTCAACCATTTTCCATAAAGGGTGATCGGTAACTAGAGAATCCTATTCAATTTGGGTGAGATGTGTCTCATAACCCTGTCCAACAAGCCAAAACACAATGTGAGAGGCCCAAGAGGAGTAATTCACCATCCAACTGTTAGTAGGAGCCCTAGAGCCAATTATGTGATGATTGACTAGGGACTTTTTGTATCATATTCTATCATTAATAAAGGCATGTTTGGTTATTATACTTACTTTATTATTTGTGCCAAATAACTAAGTATAATAATATCCTTGTGTAGTAGATTCTTATCTACATTATATCGATTGGTTGAATCGATAGTGAGATAATGTAGAGAATACGACACTAAATTATTCCTAGTCAAGCATTAATATTCAGGGACAATATTAATGCATGGAGACTAGCATGTAGATCAATTGATGACTTGAGCTCACAAGTCATGAATATGTGATATCAAGTTGACACATGGGTATACATTAGAGAATGTGTACTGAATTGACCCGCCATGAGAAAGTTTCATAGATTGTCATATGACTGTCATAAACTTTCTCATGTGACTATTAGTATGAATAGTTCTTAGACATGAAGTCACTACGATTTCCTACATAAGGAGTTATGTACTTTGGAATCGTCAAACGTCACCCGTAACAGTGTGAACTATAAAGGCGATCACTGGGTATGTAATGAATTATGCGGAGGGATGTGAGTGATGTAGATGAGATCTATCCCTCCCATATGACGGGAGTGATATTTGTGGGCTTCTTGATCGAGTAGGACTACTAAAACGCATGACCATGCTCAAATGAGTTAATATGAGATATTGATCTCATTTGTTTGAGTGAGTCTACTCGGGGATCAAGAAATACATAGATTGATCGAGGATGGCACAATCTATGCCTCATTGATCAATCTAGATATCAAGGATAGAAGGACAAGGTCATACATTATCATAGTTACGGAGGTTTAGTCGGATCTCGACTTTTCTTGTTACTTGGGTAGCAATGATGCATTGCTAGATGTCGCTCATTGCTTATGTGTCTGAAGCGTTTATGCGCATTGCCAACGTCACGATAACCTATTGGGTCACACACTAAGGACATAATGCTTCGGGAAATCTGATCGGGAGCCCGAGTTGGGAACTCGGGAGATCTGCTCGGGAGACTCAGGTCGGGAGACCGGGTCAGGAGCTCAGGGACTCAGTCAGGAGCTCGAGTTGGGAACTCGGGAGACTAGGTCAGGAGCTCGAGTTGGGAACTCGGGAGACTTGGTCGGGAGCTCGGGGACTTGGTCGGTAGACTGGGTCGGGAGCTCGACACTCGGCAGACTGGGTCGGGAGCTCGACGCTCGGCAGACTGGATCGGGAGCTTGGCAGATTGGGTCGCGAGCTCGGCGACTTGCTCGGCAGACCTGGTCGGAAGCCCGAGAGGCCCGGTCGGAATTGCAGGGGAAATTCATTAAAGTGTTTAATGAAGGAAAGAGATAAATCTCTCTTCATTCGATGAAGAGAAGGTGAAGAGTCACATGAAAAGATGTGTTCTTTATTGGCTTTAATGAAGGGAAGTCAAAGAGACAAAAGACTCTTCATATTCATGGGATGAGTATAAAAGAGAGTCTAGTCATTTTGAATGACAAGTGAGTGTTTTCCCTTCTTCCCTTCCTCTCTTTTTCCTCTTCTCCCTATTAGCCGAAACCCTTTTGGGTTCTTGGTTATCTTGTGAACTACCTCAAGTTGCTAGCACAACTAAGGTGGTTCTTCCCGAAGTTGAGAGGTCGTGTTCGTGTGGATACAAATAGAGGCACAGACACTTGAATGTGCAAGAGATCCGGCGCATCTTGGACAAGCGTGATAAGTGAAAGGACACGCTCCAAAGGTATACACTGTAGATAGATCTATTAGATAGATGAACTTTGTACGAGTTTTTCTTTCGCATGGATCACTCGAGGGATCTTGTTTCCGCTGCATTTTGTGTTTTGGTGCCGAGAGATCCCAACACCAACTGCTCGGAAGAAAGCGGTACAGTGATGTGGTTGGTAATGATTGAGATATCTAGCTTTGGAATGCCAGAGGTAGACATTGATCAATTTAGGATTGTTGAGAGGTTGTCAACGTCAAGAATAGGCACCGGAATACGCACACGATGGTGGAGCCTTTGACATTCAACGGAGGAAAGCACACTGCGGAGAATAGCACACGGCGTGCGACGACATGCAGGAAGAAGCCTTCAATGCACCTGAAGATGGAGGTCGCGTGACGAGGAAGAAAAGAAGGGCTGCCTTGTGCGAGCAGGTAGTGGGGAGCGATGCTATCGGGTGCAGGGAGAACGCGATCACGTGTGGAGAGCGACGCATTGCCGGAGCTTGCGATGCGTGCAGAAGAAGAACAACAACTTCGACTTCTTTGAAGAATAACATCTTTGGCTTCTCTGGAAGAACAACAACGTCGAATGGAGAGAGGGGAAAAAAGGAAGTTGTGAGCTGGACAAGTCATGAGAGAGAAAAAAAGAAATGGATCGGCCAAGATTTAGCACAAAAGGGAATTTTAGGATAAAGAAAAAAACTTAAACCTTGTGCTCTGATACCATGTGCTCAAGGGGCAAATTTTGTTTTTGCACTCATAATAAAATTAATGTCATAAATCTATTGTGTATGATTGATGACATGGTGCATGGTTATTGCCTTAACCCCAATGTGATTGGATGTATATGTGTGTGTATGCATGTTGTAATGTAATTCATAAGACGACCTGTGTGTCGTGCCTTGCCTCTATTTTTCCTAGTTGTAAAATTAGATTTAGACTCGAATGTAACTCGAGTTTTCCTAAATTGTAATGTACAAAATGAGGAGTGGAGTGTGTTGGAAATCGGATGGCCAGAGAGGAGGGGGGGTGAATATAGCCAATCACTTTGACTTTAAACACTTATGAATTTCTGCAACTCAAAGATCAGTAGCACAGCGGAAAGAGTAGAAAACAAAGTATGTAGAAAACTAAAACGAAAACAAATCACCACAACTAGCAAGATCGCTAACAAGGAGGGTTTACAAGATTCGGGGATAACTTGCCCCTACTCCTTGGCGTGCCCGTAAGGTGGGCGATCCCTTGATCGTCAGCAGATCAAGCCCCGGTGAACACCGGATAGAAAGCAACCTCCTTCTCGGTGGAGAAACCTCTCCACAGTGTTTCAATCAAAGATATAGGTTTAAGCACAATGAAACACAAGGAAAATCTTACTTAGCACTTAGCAAGGACAAAAACACAACAAGCTTCCTCCTGAGCTCTACCCAGCGATGATCTCACGCAAGAACCCTTTCTCCGTGTCTTCTCGCTGTTGGACTCGAAGCCGCTTGTTCCTTTCTCCAAGTGCTCAAGTAGAGAATGGTTGCTTCTCAGATTTCAGTTGCTTGCACAAGATAGAACTTCAGAACACGCAAGCAAGTTGTGGAGAACTCAAAGGCGCAGCAAGAACTCAAGCCCCAAAGTTGTTCGCAAAAACCTCTGCTTCAACGAAGCCTTCTTCCGCCCTTTTGTTTCTCCACCAAGCATCAGGTGACACCATCCCTGCAGCCACCAGTTGCTCACCTGCCAACGCCAGCTACCACTGAGCTCTCCCTGGACTCCCTGAGCTTCCCTCAGCCAAGCTCCAGTCTCAGCTCCAGTCTGCAGCTCGGCCGTTGCAACCTGAGATGGAAAAACGGACAAACCTGCTCCAAGGAAAGGCCTCCATTGACTCTCCTTGAGTGTTTGAATCCTTCCCTGTCACCTGTAGCTTAATCAGAGTGTTAGCACAGCATATCAATCAGAAAATCAAGGATCAGTGAGTGAGCGCAGAGAATCAGATATGTTTAGAGCGTCTGACAATGCAATTTGAATTAAAGTGATCGATCACCGGACCGATCCAGTGCTTGTAGGTCGGTCACCAGACCGATCCACTCCTTCGCTGGGATTCCCAGCTCTCACGGCAATACACGCCTGATCGGTCTAGTGACCGATCAGAGTGAAGCCTGATCGGTCCCCAGACCGATCAGAGTGAAGCCTGATCGGTCACCCAGACCAATCAGAGTGAAGCCTGATCGGTCACCCAGACCAATCAGGTCTAATGAACAGTGATCTCGGAAATCAAATCCTAAGTCCCTGATCGGTCATCGGACCGTTCAGGAGCTGATCCGTGGGGGAACTCACTCACTGTTTGCTCCCTGATCGGTCACCAGACCGATCAGGAGCAAGGCAGTGAGGAAGCTGCCTGCTCCCTGATCGGTCACCAGACCGATCAGGAGCCAAGCAACACGGCAACAACTTGCTCCTGAAGAACAAACTGATGTAATGTGGTTCGGAGATGAAACTCCTACTCCACGGCTATCTATAAGGTAGAAGAACCCGATCCGTTGGTGGATGATGTTGGATCGAGAAAACACGATAGAGGGGGGGGGTGAATATCGTGAAAATGATTCGGATAAAACTTTTAGAGAATACGCAGCGGAAATTAAAAGCACACACAAGGAACACAAGCATTTTTACTTGGTTCGGAGTCGCGGTCGGCTTCTACTCCAAGGCCCACGGTCCTTGACCGTTTACTGTGGGCAATTCTATAATGCGCAAAGTTTTACAGAGATTTGTACAGTAGTAGTGCAGTAAAAAGAACAATTTAACTCTTTGTTACCGACGCCTAGTGTGGATTGTACTTTGGTGCGGAGGGTCGTCGTCGGCGCTAGAACCTCGAGATCAGAAGTTTTCGGAGCAGAGCGCTTGAGCGAAGAGCGTTGAGGCGTTGGAAAAGTGTTGTCGAAGCCTTGGGGGTCGAGCCCCTTTTATAGCCCTCCTGGGGCGCCCGGGACGCTGGGGGCGCCTGACACGTGCCTTCGGATCCGAGAACCCTCATCTGAAGCTCGGTCAGAGCTTATCCCTCCAGAATCGGGCTCGGAGCTGACGGGGGCGCCCGGGACACTAGGGACGCCCCAGTTGACTTGGTCTGCTGGCTTCTCGGTTGAATTCACTTCAATCGCTTCATTGGCTTGGACCCAGGGTGCCCGAGGCATCCAGGGCGCCAGGGACACTCAGGACGCCCGGGAGCTTGAGGGCGCCTGGCCCAGTGAGCTTCCGAAGCAATCTTTGCTCAACTGCTTGTTTAGCTTTGACCTTGGGTGCCCGGGACCTCCCGGGCGCCTAGCCCAGCTGCTGCCCCTCTCCTTTAGGGTGTTCTGAGCTGCAGAAACACGTTCCTTTGGTCCCTGCATCCAAGGTTAGTTCCACAACAAACAAGGCAATAAAATATTAGGTTTATACAACCTTATCTATCTTGGTTCTGACTTTGGGTCTCCCAAATGGAACCCTAAGTCGAACCGACACCTACTGTTCCCTCGACGGGGAACGCGTCCTCACCTACTCCTCTCAGGAGAATTTACCTTTTGCCAACCGGCTCCTCCGGTTGGACTTTTGCCCAGCAATCCTTCGCCAGGTGCCTAGCAGCCCTTCGCCAAGTCTTTGGTACCAAGTAGTCCTTCGCCCGGTGCCTAGCAGTCCTTCGCTAGGTCTTCGGTACCAAGCAGTCCTTCGCCAGGTGCCTAGCAGTCCCTCACCAGGTCTTAGACTCCTAGTAGCTCTTCGCTAGGTGCCCAGCAGCCCTTTGCCAGGTTTTAGGGTTTCGATGCCTAGCAGTCCTTCGCTAGGTGCCTAGCAGTCCTTCGCTAGGACTTCTTTCTGCACACTCAAGTAACATATTAGATCAAAATAACATCTTAACTTTTGAACCCTTTTGCCATTATCAAAACTCAGGTTCGACTTGGGCGCTGTCTGCACCAACAATCTCCCCCTTTTTGATTTATGGCAACCCGGTTCAAAAAGTTAAGTTAATCAAAAAACAGGTGAAATACTAGTTTAGTTTCCTCCCCCTGGAAGGAATCTCCCCCTAGGTTTTTCAAAGGTTCGCGGGGTTAAAAACGTTTCTAAGTCTAAAAATGGAATTGATTTTTCAACACTTAGAACATTTTCAAAAAAAAGTTTAGAAAACAAAAAAACTTTTGGTCGGTCACTTGGAAAATTTATATATATAGAGAATTTACACTTAGAAAAATTTTCAAGTAAATAACTTAGTTTTCACTTTGGAAAATTAAACTTCTTCTAAAGTTTTTATTACAAAAAGAAAATTTTGAGTTAAAAAATTTTCCAAACTCTTTAGCACTCAAGAAAATTTTGAAATTAATATTTAGAACTTTTCTATTAGAGAAGTTGTTAAAAATAAGTACTTAGAGAAATTTTGAACTAGCTTAAGTACTTTTGAAAATTGACTTAAGTCAAGTAATTTAGAAATAATTTTGAAAACAATTTAGAAACAGTTTTGAAAACAGCTAGGTCAAGTACTTAGAAACAGTTTTGAAAACAGCTAGGTGATTTTACTTTTTGAAGAAAGGATAGCAAAATTTTGAAAATTTTGAAAATTTTTTATCTTCTCTCCTTTCCAATCTCTCCCCCTTTGCCATATATCAAAAAAACATTATAGCAAAAGAATATAGCAAAAGATGTAAGCAAAACAATATAGCAAAAGAAGTAAGGTGCTGTACTGAACCAATTCAAGGTATAAACTGGACCAAATCAATTTTTATTATCTCTTTCGGGTCCTGTCTAACCCAATTAGCTACTTACTAACTGTTATAAACAGTAGTTTTCACTAGGGTTAGTCAAGTTAAGTGTTCTGTTCAAGTTAGATTTTCTAATCTTGACACTTAACCTGATTACTGTTTAATTTGTATTTAGTGCCCCAATTACTGCAGATGCACTGACTTAAAGCATCTTGAATTAAGGCAAAGACCTAAGCATCTCAACCCATTCTAGGTTATCAATCAAAAGTACCCTAAGGTGCTTGTGAGATGCTGGCTTCTAGATCTATAGGTGCATGCAGTTCTAGGGTTAGGGCCTAAGCTAAGTCCATTTGCGAAAAAGCCCTAGTTTTGAAGGGGGGTAATTTTTTTCAAAAAAAACTAAGTCGAAAAATTGATTTTAAAAGAAAAATTTCAAATTAAGTAGAAACTGATAAGTAATAAAACAGTTTTATCAAAACAGAAGTAGAGTAAACCTATTCTACCAAGCATAACCCTAGATAAAGATCAGATAATCAAGAAAAGCAACTAGTCAACTAGATAAGTCAGCTGGTCAAGGCAAGGACCAGCATAGTCACACCACAGTCAAATACAAGTCAACCCTACTGTGTAGGGGTAGTCAACCAGTCAATAGTACAATGCCAATCTGAACTAGGAAGAGGGACCGGGACGATCAGATGAACTGGGCTGCCAGGATCGAAATAGCGACATCATCTCATGATACCGTGCGTCGCTAGTCTCTCGATCGGCTCTGCGGGCATCCATATACTCTGCGTGATTAGCTTCTACTTCCTCCCTCAGACTGTGTACCTCGGTCCGAAGTAGAGCTAGCGTCTCGGCAGTCGTCGGAGGTGGAGGCTCGTCTATCTGCTCTCGAATCTCGGCCGCCAGATCTGCGACATCGACCTCTATCTCCTCATCAGAGTCGATCTGGGGTCCGGCTCGCTGACGTCTCCATGACAAAACCCCGGTACCCGAGACCTCTATGCCCGCTAGGGAAAAGTTCCTAAAACCTATCTCATCAAACTCAGTCATCGCGGTCATCTCTCCATCGGTGATGTTATGACCGTGATGATGAAGAATGGAGGTGATGATGTGGCAGTAAGGGGTGCGTACTCGCCCCTGAGTGGTAACACTGGACGCGTATAGAATCGTGTGGAACATGTGGAGTCCAATGTCGATATCTAGGTGATGGATCAATGCGTATAGTAGGAAGGTGTGGAATGGTCGCATGGTCGCGACGTCCCTAGTGGATAAAGGTAGAATGCAGCGGACTAGAACTCTATAAAGAGCATAGTCCTGGACCTGAAGATCAACAGACTGAAATCGTCTAGCCAAAGGGTTTCTAGCATCCCTATAAAAGTAGGAGTATAGAGTGTCTAGGTCAATGTGAGAGTAGGGAGCATCAAAAGGAGGATCTCTAGGAGGATAGCAACAAAAGGTGGATCGAGAGAGTCGTAGTCCAAGAAATCGGTTGAGCAACGAAGGTGTAATTGTCAAGGGCATCCCTTGAACTGTGGTGACAAACATAAGGTCATTCTGTCTAACTATGTTATTGTAGAATTCTGCACATAGGGTTGTGTTAATGGGATGAGTGCAGAATACAAGGTTGTCTAGTTGGTAAAAGTTGATAACATTCATGGCCAATGGACAAGATTGAGTGAAGAATTGCCTATTTAGGTAACTCGTTTTTATCGGTTTATATGTTGTCCTAGCAAATTTGTTGCAAAGTTCCAAGGTTGGGAACCTAGGGTCGGGGCTAGGTTCGGTCCCGGGGTTTGATTGATTTGCTCGACGTTTTCTAAGAAAATAATAATAAACATGCGTTTAAAAGGAAAGATGGTAATGAAATTAATTCTAAGTGCAAAAAGGGAAAAAAATGATACCGAGTCACCATCCAGGGAGGCATGATTGCGGTGAAGTGGTCGAGGGCACGAGAGGGTCGTTCGGTCGCCTTGGAAGGAGAAGAGTTAGAGAAGAGAAGAGTTTTGGGTGTGGCAAAATGAAGGGATTTCGGGTGGTTTATATAGAAGTGTTAGGTCGGGCGCCCGGGAGGTCCCGGGCGCACGGGTTAGAGGGTGACTGTTGTTGCCATGACCTAGTGCTGGATGGGGGCGCCCGTGATGTCCCAGGCGCCCGGACTCAGATTAAAAACTGCCACATACAGCTTTTGATGTTTTGACCGTGTCCTTGGGGGCGCCCGTGAGGACCCGGGCGCTTGCCTTAGGCAGCTTTCTGTCTTGATCGAAGTGAAAGAGGTGTGGGGGGGGGGCGCCCGAGGAGTCACGGGCGCCCGGGCTGTTTAGGATTTGACAATTTTGATGTATTGTTGACTAGTTTGACCATTTGACTATGGTTTGACTATTTTGACCATGGTTTGACTACCTTGACCATGGTTTGACTAGTATTAACTGTAATAATTAGGTCAACTCCGTTCTAAACTACAGGATTTAATGTTTGTACTAAACAACAGTACAGGGATCAAATAAATTTTAGTTAAGTTAAATTTTACCATCTCACCCATTCTAGAGTTGTCAATCACATTTGCCTTATGGGTTTTTTGTGAGACAGGTTTTGAATAGACAGAATTATTTTGAAAAATCATGATTTATTTTGAAAAAGTTAAATTAATTTTGAAAACAATTGGTTTTGAGTTTATTTTTGAAAAAAAGTGTTTGAATCTACAATTAACTGAAAAGTTTGTGTTAGATTCGAATTTGACAAAGAATAATTTGAATTTGAATTTCAAAAATTAGCTTCCAGGTCTTGGCGAGGCACTAGGCCTTCTTTGGCCGTAGCCTTATTGGATCATCAACCCTTTCCTTGACAAAGCCTTTTAATGAAATTTCATTTTCAAAATTACTTTTTGAAAAATTCTGGTCTAACTAGTTTGGATCTTGGATTGGTAGCTTCGGCTAGTTCCACCAAAATGGCTTCCCTAACGTACTATCATCTCACCGCCACTCAATACTAAGTTGTTCAAATTTCAATTAATTGGTTTGGTCCTTAATCTAACCAGTCCTAGGTCTAAGCATGATAAATTACAGAAAATAAATAGACAAGCAATCATGCAATTTAAAACAAGAAAAGAAATTCATCTAACTATGAAAATTGTTTTTAATTTGGCTCCCCCTGGACTAAAGCCACGATAATGGTTCGGCAAGATGTGAATCTTGTCCTTAGGGATCCAATACTGATTTGATCCAGTTTGTTTGTTCAGGCACAGTTTGTTGGATCGAGAGATGCAATAGAGGGGGGGGGTGAATGTCGCAAATCGTTTGGATTTAAAAAGAGTAAGTGCGCAGCGGAATAAAACAGAGCAAAACAACGCTAACACGGTCGTTTTACTTGGTTCGGAGCCTGGGTCGACTCCTACTCCAAGGCCCACGGTCGTTGACCGTTTTCTGCGGGCAATTCTATAAGTTCGTAAAAGTTTACAAGAAAGATAATAACAAGAACAGTTTAGTAAACTTTAAATACAGCTCTTCGTTACCGACGTTCGGTGTAGATCGAAGTTTCGGAGCAGCGGGACGTCGTCAGCTCGAGTTGGAAGATTTTTGGAGCGTGTCGCGGAAGCAGAATAGCGCAGAAGTGTCGCAGTGATTGATGTTCTGAAGAAGGAGGTCGAGGGCCCTTTATATAGGGCCTGGGGGCGCCCTGGTCGACGGGGGCGCCCCCCCACGTGGCAGCAGATCCACACAAAGCGCAGTCAACCACTTATCCCTTGAACCTCGGGATAAGGTCTTGACTGGGGCGCCCTGTACGCTGGGGGCGCCCTGGTTGACTCGGCCAACTCTTATCCGCAGCGCTGAGTCTTCTTTGGTAAATCTGGCTGGGGGCGCCCGGGACAGCGGGGGCGCCCTGGCGTGTAGCGCAGACGCGGCAGAGTTGTTTTGCAATGGGGGCGCCCGGGACAGCGGGGGCGCCCTGGTATGTACTGTCGAAGTCTTTCTTGTCTTGTTGTGTTTTGTGTTCACCATGGGGGCGCCCGGGACACTCCGGGCGCCCTGGTCAGCTGTTGCCTCACTCCTTTGAGGCACTCTGAGCTGCAGACACTCGTTCCTTCGGTCCTGCATCCAGGGTTAGTCCAAAACACAATAAAATAAAAATAATAGGTTATACAGCCTCAGCTGTCTTGGTTCTGACTTTGGTCTCCAAAATGGAGCCCTAGGTCGAACCGACGCCTAATGTTCCCTCAAGGGGAACGCGTCCTCACCTACTCCTCTCGGGAGAATTTACCTGGTGCCAACCGGCTCCTCCAGTTGGACTTTTGCCCGGCAGTCCTTCGCTAGGTCTTGAGGTACCAAGCTGCCCTTCGCTTGGTGCCTAGCAGCCCTTCGCTAGGTCTTTACTTCTGGCAGTCCTTCGCCAGTGCCTAGCATTCCTTCGCTAGGGCTTTGTCCATTCTGGCAGTCCTTCGCCAGTGCCTAGCATTCCTTCGCTAGGGCTTTGTCCATTCTGGCATTCCTTCGCCAGTGCCTAGCATTCCTTCGCTAGGGCTTTGTCCATTCTGGCAGTCCTTCGCCAGTGCCTAGCATTCCTTCGCTAGGGCTTTTCCTGTACACTCAAGAAACTTGTTAGACACCAATTAACCCTTAACTTTTGAACCCTTTTGCCAATATCAAAACACAGGTTTGACTTGGGTGCAATCTGCACCAACACAGTTTGGGTACCCATGCCTGAATTTTAGGTCTAGACTGATTCAGTACAGCATAGTATGACCTCTGTCTCACCTTGGTTTGATAGCCTAACCCGGATCAATTTAGAACTGACTTCTGTTTTCCAAGGATCATGTCAAGACCCTTGGAACCAGAAGTGAATCGTTCTAATGCTGCTCTAAGGTCCTTGACTTGAGTTTTCAAGGAGGAGTTCTCTTTCTCAAGTTTTTCAACTTGAGTAGAGGTTCCTTCTTGAACCTTCTCAGTCAAGGATCTAAAGTCAGCTCCCTCTTTCAGGAGTTTTACTTCCTGTCAGAGGGATTCGACTCGAATTTTGGCTTTCGCCAAGTCGCGAGAAAGGTAAGCAATTAATTCAGTTAATTGAATTCTAGTAAATCCACTTACAGTGATTTTGCCGTCCTCTGAAAATGTAAGCTTTCCGTCGTCCGGCTCCGATTTTGATTCCGTCTCGATTTCTTCCGAGGCAGTCAGAGCGAGCAGGTTCGACTGTGGGGCCTCTTCTTCTTCTTCGGACAAAGATT